>VFFE01007714.1:1011945-1048044 GCA_008921705.1 Burhinus oedicnemus
GTTAGGAGGGGGGGGGGGGGGGGGGGAAGCGTTTGCTCTAGATATTATCTGTGTGACAGAATAACCCATTTGAAAACTAGCAGATACAGTTTTAAATAGAGAACACTGTTCTCAGAAAATTCATCTTACAGCACAGGGGAGAAGCGCCTAGCTCTGACACATGCGCAGTATGGCACCGTACAGGCACAAGAGACTCACACCACCCACTCAAGCAATGACACTGGCTAATAGCTAATGTGCTGCAAATTACACCTCCTACCACCAGAGCTGGTCTGCTGCAGAGAATAAATCAAGCAAACACGAGCATTTCACTTAATGCTTTGTGTATTTCTCCACATGTGCAGCCATTTCAGTAGACTTTGCAGTTAAAATATTCACCTCCAATAATTGTCAGGCTTAACTCCATCAGTAATTTACACTTTTATTACAAAAAAATAAATCTACTATTTATTGCAAGCACCATTTGTATTTTTGAGCAGTCTTATTTAAATACTGCAAAGATTTTAAATTGTTTGCATGAGACAAAAATAGCTAACGTTCTTACCACTTTTTTTGTCATTAAACTCTGAAATGAAACAATAGAGAGGAAACATGGCAAATACAACAGCTACTGTAAGGAAGAGATGGACATGGGGGAAATTTCATGGTACCAAATGGGAGTATAAAAAAAAAAAGCGCAGGCAGCTGTGAAGTCAACTGACTCTGCTAGTGGGTGTAGCAGAAGAGAGCGTACTTACGGGTAGTAGTGCTAGCTCATATTTAACCACTAAGAATACAGAACAAATTTCTCATCAAAACAGATGTGATAAGGTATTTTGGAAGGGTCAAAAAGGGGTTGTTAAACGTTTAGTCAAATGTCTGTAGTATTTCCCAAATGTTCAGCTCATGACTGAAGCAGACGATCTGCTGGATTTGCAGCCCTTTCACCAGTTATCCCGGTGGGAGCCCCTCCACCATCGCCCAGGTGTGTGCTCCAGCCACTGGCCCTGCTGGTAGGGGCTGAAGTGAACAGATCACCATCCTCCTCACCTCCGCTGGTGATTTTGCCCTTCCTTTCCATGCATTTTATTGAAGGTATCCCACTGCTAAGATCAGTCGTTTTGTTTCAGCTCATACACGAGCTCTGTTTAGCTACAAGAGGAAAGGAAACAGGGGTGAAATATGGGGTGATGATCAGCCATTCCTCTACCTTCCCACTACAGACATCAAACAAAAGGGGGGGGGGGGGGAATCACCTGTTCACACAGCTCTAATAAAAAGCAGCTGGGAAAGTCTGCAACACAATCAAGACCAATTATGCCGATGAAGAAAATTTATAAGCCTAGGATAATGTCATTGAAAACACAGGCTAGTTTTAGGCTGAAATACAAACTGTTCTGAAAAAGAAACCCCTCTATTCAAACTGACAATCCCAGATGTGACAACATAAACACAGTTTTAAATCTGTAGCATCTCAGGAAAGTAACGTGTCTTTTGCTCAATAGAGAAGGGTTATCAGGATGCATTCATGGTTACAGGTGCAAGTACATTTGAAAAAAAACCAAAACTTTTTCAAAATTAATTATAACTGACAATTCTATATCTAGAACTAGAGGTAAGGCATGGAGCTATTCGGCAAGATTGTCAGCTTCCTTATTAGAAATGCAAGAGTTCTAGCAGCCTCAGGGCTTTTATCCAATTTGCTTTATTAATGACTTGTCAGAAGTAAATAAGAGAAAACTCTCTGACATACTCATTTTTAAAATGCATGTTAAACCACTGTATTATAGATGCACTTATCTGAATCATAGGATTCACCATATGATCACACTCAAACATGCATACGTTTAAATCCCAGAGCATTAAATTTTATGTTATCTGGTGTTTGCTAACAGCAGTCTATAGTGACTTATTTTCACCTGCTACTCAAGTTTCAAGTATATACTAAATACCTTTCTGCACAACATATCTTCAAACTACATTAAAAACCCTGGTCTGTTCCAGCGTCCAGAGCCAGATCTGTAGAGGGGGATCAGCCTTGTCATGATGCATGTTTGAGCAGAGTTCAGCAGGGGGGGAGAAGACAAACTTACTTCACATGGGGAGAACAGAATTTAAAAATGGGATTCCAATTATATACCCAGCTGACAGGAAATGACAGAAGGAGAGGTGCTCTGAAACCCACAATCAATCTCAACTTAAAAGCCCACTGGAAGCTGCAGATGAGAACATGGGCATTTCAGAAACTTATTCCTGGGCTTGGACAATTAAACAGTTCTTTGGGTATGGAAAATAAGTTTTGGGGCTGGGGGAATTTCTTTACCTGAAGAACATGGTTGTGATGGGGATGGGGCTCATTACCGTTATGTAACTATCCAGCAATTAAAGGGTTTACCCAGTAAGAGCAGACCCGGGTGATGGGTCAGGCCAGGCTTGGGGGAATTGATGTTCCCATCCCCAGTTTGCGAGAAGGTGCTCTTATGGCAGGTCACAAGGGAGGTCTTTCTGACAGCACTCCTGTTCTGCCTGCCTCTGAGCAAACGAGGGGTCTCAACCCATTAGCTTTGTGAAGCCAGTCACAAAGAAACACAAGATTTCACAGACGAAACCCAAAAAGGACTCGTGTGAAGAAGACAGAAGCCTGTTTCTGCACTGGCTCTTCACCCAAAGCCCTCCAAAATAATCAAAAAGGCAATTTAGAAGCAGTGCGGTCTTCACGTATGATACAAAGCAACTTTTGTATAACTTCAACCACCACACGGTGTGATGCTTGGATATTTAAGACTAAGCCAAGACGGTAATTTAATCATGTGCAAAAGAAGGATGGTTGTGGCCCACGGAGAAAGCACTTGCCTGAAAATTACGGGTTCACAGCTGCACCTCCATAGGCATAATCGCTGAATAACTTAGACAATGTTGTATCTGTGCTTCCATTTGGCTAGCAGTCTTAAGAATACTTTATGAATCGTAACTGAGGCCTTCAGTGGAAAACAGGCCTCAAAATGCTCAGTTCCACAAAAGCCACAGCATTTTTCAGGATGCAAAGAACTTTATAGATTTGGGTAACTTTTTTTGCATTTACGAAGTCTCAGACACCTACTCACCTGGGGAGATCACTCAATGGTACACTTAAAATACGGCTGGTATAAAACTGAAGTATTCAAGTGTCCCAGAAATCCACATAAGGTGTGTCTTAAAAATATTAAATATATTCTTCACAAACTGAATAGAAAAATAGCAAAGAATATCTTAGTTGCTTTATCTTAGAAGAAGGTTGTAGGACCACACCTCCTAGAAGAGGAAGCTCTGGGAGAAGAGCTCCTAAGGTCCTTTCCAACCTGAATGTCTCCATGAGAGCAGAAAAGAGCTGTTCAGTTTTCACAGCATTTTGCATACAAGGAGAAACATTTCTTACTAAAGGTCAAAAATTCCATGCAAAGTATCATCACTCCATTGCTTATTAAATGTGATCTTTGCAGGGACTGGGAGCATAGAAAACTATGCTTAGAATGTCAGGAGGCATGCAGAACTTGGGTTCAATCACATCGTTCCCAGAATTAATTTATCACAAGAGAAATTCTTAAGACATAACTGTTTAAAGGAATTCTAGGAAAAGTCAGAGCACCATTCAAGATCAGAAGAAAGACTGATCTCTTTCTGGAGTTGCTACAAGTACCTATTTCTTCAGGCTTTAGTATATATCCCACATACTGTAGTATTTTCAAGAAGAAGATTCCAACAACCTTTTAAACACAGCAATGATCACAAAAGATGGACCCTTCTAGGAAACTATAAAAACCAGAAGGTTAAATAAAGTTGTGGAGATTCAAATGGGCAAGATCCCACAAAAAATCAAATCTTATAATAAAGATGAAGTTTAAGAAACTACGGGTTTTTGGGCAGGTGCAAAGCAAATACTGATACTTGGCCTTGGTTACTTGCAGTTCACTGTACTTGAGCATTTAGAGCTCCTAGAAGCAATACAGTCTTCGAATTCTTCAAAGAAAAAAAAAAAAAAAAAAAAGAATCTTTCCTTGGAGCCTGTAGAACCCCATTTAGACACTCATACCAGTCTACCATCCACTGCTACTAGCTTTACTGGGTTTCCCAAAAGCAGAAGTTATTTGCATCACTGCCATGAAGATCAGCTACATAGTTGCTTATTATTTTACAGGGTTTTTTTATGTACTTACTTCCTGTAGGATAGGTTATTCCTTAGGATCAAGGGGAGGAGTTGTTAAGAAAAATAACAAACAAAACCATTCTAAACCCCCATTTTTCTGCAAAACTTATGACCAGCTGAGGACGAAGAAGAAAACATTTCAGTTTGTAAGAAGAAGGGAACCACCAACTTTTTCACTTGAATAAAGACATGCAGCAACAGTTTCAAACTGAAGTTTCAAAAGGGCTTGGTTGCAAGGTCATTTAAGATCTGAAAACAGCCTACTATGGACATGGAAAAAAACCACTGTAAAAATAAAGGGGAGCTATAATCAGACATTCACCTCAAATATATTGATTATTCAGATTTTTTTTTTTTTTTTTTTTAAATAATTCTACCCTCCACCCATCAGATCTTACGAGTGGTAGGGGCAGGGCAAGAAGGACTACCTTAAGGGTGACACTGAAGACACCACACAGAAAACAAACCACCAAAATGTATTTTTAAACCAGCTGCCAGTCTCTGCTGTTTTTTCTGGTCAGTGTTTGACTTGATCTTGGAATGCAATGAGGATAGCAGGCAAGCTAATACCAAAAAAAATGCAGTTAGTGTCTGAGTGCAATTACTCTGACCAGCAGTAGCTTGCAGGTCTGGCACCCTTATTTTTCTAACCACAAATACTTAGACAGAAGCCTAATTTTTGTGTGTCTGATTTCTCCATCAATATTTACTTTATTTAAACTTTGTGGGAGGTCTAGCACCCCACTGTCAACCAATATCAACAGGTCTACTCAAGCACAAGACTACCTTTTTGAAAACAGGCTCTCTCAGACGCAGGAATATTCTGCTAAGTGAAAGAAATACAAATATTTTTGAAGAGTTCTGTGAATGACAGAAATAGGATTAGCTTCACAAGGCTAATGAATTCAGACACCTCTGGAGGTCCAGTGTCACTTCAGCAATATTGTAATTGTAAAGCCTGTCATAAAAATGTATTTTGCATTAAATAAACCCTACTAGGGAAATGCAACAATGAAACAGGTCAACTCCTGGCCATTATCTCACACTGAAAATGCTCACAGCGTGTTTTACAAATGGATGAAACATAAAAAGGCAAAAAATGTTAGGATATGTATTGTCATTACAGAATGATCTATAAAGTTCTTTTAACCTTCTGTACTCAACAATATTTCTAAATAACAACTTACCTTCAGTGTTATTCAGATTAATTTATTACAAGTATTTATTCCTTAAAAACACTGAAGGCTCTGTACTAGTAGTGAAAAAGATGTTCCAAGTTCTGTGCTTCAATGGATTGTTTTCACTTAAAGTAGCTTAACCCAAATACACACTAGGAGTCCTGTAAATACAAATCTTCCTTTTAAAACAATTTTCATTTCTTTCTATTTAAAGTGGCCGAAAATCAACCAGTGCCTTTAGTCCAAATGCAGGACCTCTTCTAAAGACTCTACGGATTTGTCACTACCTACTGAAGTGGTTATACACAGCAGAAGCCTTTCATAAACTGGTGGGGAAAAAACCTACCTTAAAACACAGTGGAAAGTTAGGACAGAATGCAAGGCAGCCAAATGTACATATGGTCACAAATGGGAAGAAACATAAATAGTTTCAGGCACTATGACAAATGTATATACTTCTAAATACTACACACTGAGGGCCATTCAAGGATTTATTTCAAGTAAAAAAAAAATTAAAAAAAAAATCAATTTTAAGCCAATAGTGGAGAATTCAGAAAAACCTAGACTGTAACTCTTACCCGTATAATCTTCATTTTGATGTTTTCCTCTAGATTACTGATCCCAGAGAGTCTCTTCTCAGTGAGACTCAGGTGGCTGACACTGATAATTAAGATGAATCTGGATTTTTACTCAGGTAAGAAGTATTTTCAATGTGACCTCCACTCAAATTCCACAGTTTTCACTCCGTTGTATCAATATCACAATCAGGCAAGTTTCTCTGAACAGGAAAACCTCCTCTTACAAAGACAACACAAACCACAACAAATATCTGCTCCCATTTCCTGGACCATTGCTAAGGACCAAATACGCTCATTAAGTTACTGGAGGCATGCTTTAAAATTATGAAGTCATGAAACAATATAGAGCACAAAAATGCTGAAAGAATTTTACAGTGAAGCAACTGTTGGGGAAAAAAAAAAATCACTGGAAAACTTTAGAGATTTTCTATTCTTTTTCCCTTAGAAAAGACAAGACTTTAGAAGGCTTGAGATTTTAAGCAAACACTTGTGGTTTTGGAAAAGCTGGTTTCCATGGCAACCAGTAAGGTCTTCTTTATATAGCATTATAAACAGATGGTAAAGACCGGTCATGTTTGCTTCTTTGCCAGCATATCAATAGAACTGCTGTACTACTCTATCTCACGTATTAGAGTTATTAAGTAACTTAGGTATTTGAGCAACAAAATCTACAAGTCAGACATGCTTAACTAGTACCTTTTTTTTTTCCCTCCATAAAAACATGAAGATTCTCAACAGTAAAGTCACTGTAGTCTATATAGTCAGATTTCTTTGGCAAAGCTTTTAATAAATGTTTTCTCAGCACTTGCCACGCAGGGTACATTACTACCACAAATATGAATCTGACAGGGATTAAAATAATGAATTCGAACAGGAAATAGAAATGTGACTATATTTACACTCATTTGTATTAAAGTGTGCTTTAGAACTACATTTTTGTTGCATTACATTTTGAATCATTCAGAGAAGATGCAGCAAACTGTAAAATCACCTTCATCACGCCATAATAAGCAGAGGCTATTCTTGCGGGCGATTTGTTGCATTTTAATCTTTCATCTGTAGCTATGTTACACCACGTTCAAGTGTTCTTATTTCATAGAGGGCTGGAAGCATCAAGAGAATCTGAGTTGGTACAGCATCTGATTTGGTACCTCCCTGGAAAAGTTTGAAGCACTAACTACTAGCAATGCAAGCTAACATAGATTCTTGCCATTGCATTCAACTTATTCCTTCAGTGTTTTAGCTCATAGTTTTCGTGCCATAAATTCAACAGAAACAACCAAGTAGAAGAAAGGCAGAAGCAAAACTCCCATCAGGTTTACTGATTGAATGTCAGGAGTCCAAATGACACATTTCAGATCAAAGTATCACCTGTATTCTAACAAGATTACAAATTACTCTATTATCAAACTATTAAAAATATCAGTAATTCTGATCCAACTCCCACTGAAATTCATGCTATTTTCCAATCCACATAAAGTCCCCACAAAATGGTTAACAAAATAAACAATAGAGAATCTGCAAAGTCTGGTGGGTTTTCCCCTAAGCAGTAGCCTCTCAAGGACAAATGTAATACCTAAAAAGCTATCTTTTCTTTATCCCAAATACAAATTTCCAGGTTTACTCCTACCCAATCCGCTACCAATATCACAACAGTTATCACTAATAAGCTTGAGATTCAAAAAAATCCCCACACAACTCAAAGCTCTCAAACCCCACTCAACTTCATAAAACAACCAATAATACATTTAGGAAAAGTGTGAACTACTAAAGATGTGAATGCGTTTGGCAAAGATCAAGAGGATAACAAGCATTCAATATGCACAAAGGAGCCAGAAGTGTGCTAGAGTATGGATGAGAAGTCTTCCTGCACATCAAACGGGACTGAATTAAGCAACAAGTTCAACAGATAAAAATTGTGTGTGGTTATCTATGTTGTTAGTTTTCTATTTATCTCTTTGATACCAGGCAAACGACACACAAGTACAATTTAACAGTCGGGTCCGTTCTGCCAAAATCCCAACAGTTTCCAAAAGTGCTTAAATTGTATATACCTAACACTACTTAGCATAAAATTTCTAACTCAGTTTGGTTGCACAAGCCCATTCAGAAGTACACATTCAGATGGCAAGAAGTCCCTGTTGTTGTCTTTGCCTTCAAGCATCAAGCCACTGCTGTGACCAACATTCCAGCAATCCCAATAAACTTTTGTCATTTTAGGATACTGCTGTTCACTTGCTGGCTACACCAAAACCCACCATTTCCATGCTCCAGGTGATTTAGCTCCACCATAAGATAAATCCAGTGTTAAACTTTATGTTTGATATACAAACTTGATCAACATCAGGTGAAGGAGCATGAGGTTAGGGAACACTTAAAGGAATCAGATGTGCACAGGTCAATGGACGCATCCACAAGTGCTGAAGAAACTACCTGACACTATTGTCAGGTCACTCCATAATCTTTAAAGAGTCATGGTGACCAGTGGAGATTCCCAAGGACCGGAAGAAAGCAAGTGTCACTCCTAGCCTCAAGAAGGGCAAGAAGGAAGCTGGGAAACTCCAGACTGGTCAGACTGTGAAGGTAATTGGAGCAGGTAACCCTGGAAACAATTCTGAAAACACATGAGGGACAAGACGATGTCCAGCAGTAGTCAGCATGGATTATGAAAGGGGAATCATGCTTGACCAACCTGATAGCTTTCTTCACTGACATGACTAGCTCAGTGAATGAGCAGAGAATGGCTGATGTTGTTTGTCGGAACTTTAACAAGGCTTTTAACGCTGTCCCATAACATCCTCACAGATAAATTGATGAAGTAGAAGTAAGTGGACAATGAGGTGGATTGGAAACCAGCTGAACAGCTAAGTTCAAAGGGTTGTGATCAGCTGCATGAAGTCCAGCTGTAGGTAAGTGATTAGTGATATACCCCAGAGGCTGATATTGGGGCTAATATTGTTTAATATCTTCATTAATGGCCTGGATGATCGGACAGAGTGCACCCTCAACAAGTTTGCAGGCGATACAAACCTGCAATGAGTGACTAGTACACCTGAGAGTTGTTCTGCCATTCAGAAGGATGTGGACAGGCTGGAGAAATGATCAAACAGAAATCTCAGGAAGTCCCACAATAGTAAATGCAGTGCCCTGTACCTGGGGAGGAATAATCCCAGGCACCAGTATAGGTAGAGGACCAAACAGCTTTGCAGAGAAAGACCTCTGGGGACTCAGTAAACACCAAGATGAGCATGAGCCAGCAAAAGCGTCCTTCCAGAAAAAAAGGCGAACAGCCTCCCGGGCAGCATTGGGCAGAGCACTGCCAGCAGGCTGAGGGAGGTGATCCTTCCCCTCTATTCAGCCTGGTGAGACCAGGTCTGGGGTCTCCAGTACAGCAGACATAGATACACTGGTATGAGTGGCCACAAAGATGATTATGGGACTGGAATGTTTCTCATAGTGGAGAGGTTGAGAGAGCTGGGGTTGTTTAGCCTCAAGAAGAGAAAGCTCAGGGAAATCAACGTGCATAAACAATCGATGGAAGGGAATAAAGATGACAGAATATTTAATTTCATTCTTCCTTGAACGAGCACAGCACAGGTATCTGCATGGCAATAGCAGTTTCAGATTGCATCGGTAAAATTATCCTAAACAGGATTGACTACTCAGTTTGAATATTACCTTTTATTTTTTTCATCCTCAATTTCACTGCCTATGGCTTACCTATTTTTTTTTTCCTCTAAATGTTTTATGGATTGCTTTTGAAAAACCTAGAATTTCTACAGCCAACAGACTGAAAGAAGAAATTATTTGGACTTTAGTATTAACAGGATTGCATTAAGTGTGGCCTCTCTTTTGCACAAGAAAAAATACACTTAAGGACAATCAGAAAATGCAACTAAGGCTACAAAGATAGCTGGAGCTACACAAGTAGGGGTAAAACCTTTAACCTGCATTCCAAATAAATGAGACTTCAATTTCAAAGAGCCCTTTTAAAAGGGGTGGCAAACCAGAGCAAGCATTGTGTGAAGGGCCTCAACTTCAGTTTGGTGAGTATGCAGAACACCACCAAATTTGGAACGGGCTGGGGAGTGAAAGGCAAAACCATGTTTTGTATCATTCAAAAGGATTCTAGGCTTCATGCGAAAAATAAGACAACCCAGCCCTCACACCGACTGCTTTATTTACATAAGACATAATAGGAGAAGATGGACCACAATTTCAAAACAGTACACCAACACAAATAAAGAAGAGATGGAGCTTCTGTACTAAAGTTATGTAGTTATTCAGGAAAGGCATTGGTGGTACTGACCACCTCAATTTTTCCTGGACCGCCTGGTGCCAGAGTCTGGAGGGCAAAGTTAAGAAACATAGTCTGTAGGAATTATTGGAGCCCACGAGAAAAACCTGGCAAGAGAAAGCAATGCTGGAATGTGAAGCAGGAACCTCATTTCTCCCCAGTGGAGCGACCTCGACTACATGGCAACAAGTGGAAAGCAGCACTGCTAACACAGGCAAAGAAAGAGCCACTCCAGAACGGCCAAAAAGGAGGGTACCTTACTAAAAATGTCATTCTTGGAGTAGAAGCAAGAATGAAAAGAAAAATGAAAAATCAATGACATGCCAGACTTGTCAATTTGCTTTAAAGAAGTGTATCTACCACTTCAGGTGCCTACATACAAGGAGAACTGTTATTCACTATACAAGTCAGGCAGCCTTGGAAAAATCTCCAAGACAAACATCATAATAGGGAAGGTGAAAATAGAGGAATCTTCTTCAGGCAACCTGAAAATAAAGATTTTCCAAGGTCCACCACCTAGGGAAAACTGAAGGGAGCTCAAGGTGAAGCTGTCAGTAGCAAAACTACCCCAGAATTAAGAGTCACAAGGAAGGAAATTTAAGTCACTGATCTGATCCTGCCTGCAAGAGATACAGAGGCAAATAAAAATGAAATGCCAGGCTCTGACAAAGGAATACAGCACTGATATTAAACCTTTGCTGAGATAAAGTGGAGTGGGACTGAGGAGAGAGAAACCTTTGGCTGTGACATGCAGGAAGAGAATTAATGTTTGTTGGTTTGGGTTTTTTTTTGGTTTTTGTTTGTTTGTTTGTTTTGCTTTTTTAATGATTTATAAAACTATGTAGATTACCCAGGTGTACCTGATATTTTATTCTAACCTGGCACACATCTTGCCACGTAGCTCACAACACTAAAAATTTCCATTCACAGTAACTCAGAATAGGATGGGCATTTTCAGCAGTAGCTTAATCTTAGCCAAATTATGATAGAATTTGTGTTATATGCAAAATGTGAACTCAAATTGCTACAGGAAGTCCAGTGTATTTTGAATACCTACTACTTCTTTAAAGATCTGAGAGAATGTTTCTGCTTAATACTTTCATTCACATAAACTGCAATTCAGCATTGCCATAAAAATACCTAAACTTTTGTCCTTTAAAAAAAAAGAAAGCTTTCTCTTTTGTCTGGAATGAAGATCAACAAAATGCTGCTTGCGGCCATACAATGTAACATTAACCAAAACCAACACTACTGACAAAAGATGTCAAATGCTTCTGAAAATAATTCTACATTTATTTTAAATATTCTTCAGTTACAACAAAAGCAAACTGTTACTATTGTCAATGGCAAAACAAACCCACGTAAAGATATAACTCACTGAAAACTATGTCAACTCCTAGCCTTTTTATTCTCTCAAGTATACAGGTATTTCAGAAAAAAAATAAAAACCACAAATACAATTATGAAAAAAAGACAATGATTACCAGTATTCCATTATTTTATCTTTTATATTTTCGGTTATATAAGCCACCTCTGGAATGAAATACAAATACCATTTCAGAATGCAATACACTCTAAAAGTTAAAGCAAGACCTTAACAGGAAAAAAAAAAAAAAAAAAAAAAAAAAAAAACAGGAAAAAAAAAAAGTGGTTCAGACAAATCACCATCACCTTCCGAAAAACCAGAAATGCCCCAGAAAACCTGTAAGAACTATTGCACAGAACTGGTAGTGCTACAAGTTGTCTGCAGCAAAAACTATACAGAAATCAAATCTCAGATTTCAGGATCTTTTTAAACTTTCATCCCAAATTTAGCAGCTTCTATGAAACAGTTTTTCCCGAATGATACTTTGTCAATATTAGTAGAGTGCTGACTGGCAGAAACAAGTTAACAAGTTACCTGTTAACGCTGGTTTTCCCTCCACCAGTTCTCCAGCTGTTACTTTAGCTAAACACCAACTATGCCTGACCTCACTTAGTTCACATGAGACAGTGGAAAAGACAAGACAAAATTCAATATACACATTGCCTGATGTGCCCTGACTTGATTAATCACTACCACGATGCTAACTACGTTCTGCTTATGACATGCAACTACAAATGTTCCCCTAAGTAAATCTGAATGAATACGAGGAGAGCTACTATCCCAGCACAACTGAAAAGCCTTGAAACTCTCATTTCAATTTCTACATCATTCTATAAGATTTTAGAAATAGCCCCTTTGTATTACTTACACATAAAATTATTTGATTAATTGAGGAGCTTAAGCTTGATATGATGAATGAAATACTCTCTACATAATTTCACTCAGGGAAAAAAACATTAAGAATGCATGCTCAAGATTTTAAACTTATGATGAGCGCCAGCCTATTCCATTCTTCTGTTTGCCTTTCTTTGGTCAAAACAATACCATGCATTCAAATAACCTTTTCTTACCACTACACTGCATATAATGATGCTGTTTATTATCTCTAATGTATAGATGTGTAATTATTAAGTTTCTTTTAGAAGACAAATATTAGGGCAAATACTTCAGCAGAAAATGCTTCCAAGATATATGACTTAGAAAAATAACATATTTTTAAAAAATTAAGAGATAGAGCATAACAAAAGCGATAAACGAAGAAATTTTTTTTTCCTCATATTATCTTACGTCTGAAGGACAGAACTTAACTTTGGATCATAGTCAAAGTACTTCTAGCAAGCTTGCTAAACTTTCATCAAAAATCTGATAGTCCAGTTATATTTTTACTGCAGTTTGCTGGCAAGTTCTTGACTATTACAAACTGTGTTCCCTACCATGCCAACAGCGGGATACATTTTAATACTTTGAGGAACCATATGCACTTTCCTTGGGATTTGTTAGCACAAGAAAAAAGAAAAAGGTCGTTCTCATAAGAGAGCCTAATTTGCACATACAAGCTTGCAGCCAAGGAATATGTTTGTGTGCTACGACTTTTTTTCCCCCATCCCACTAAACATTTTTTTTCCTTCGTTACTCAAGTTAAGCGCACTTCATCTGTGATTTCAATTTGCCATTGAAAAAAAGCGTATGTAAGATGAGCTGTAAAATTACAGGATCATAAAACGATGTAAATTTAAATGTCAAAATGTAAATGAAAAATGTACAGATATCTAAGAAGCATGTTACCGGAATTATATATTAGAGCTTTTAAAAAAACCAGTACCACTACAATTATAATACACAGTGTTCTCAACAATTTTCTTTACCTATCAACTTTGCTTTGCCAGTTGGCAAATATTACTTTTAGCATTGTTAGATGCCATTCCAAAAAAATTTCAGAGATTTCATTCTCTCTCTTCACCAGACTACAAGGTAGCCAGCTAGAACGCTAGAACCTTTTGGTGCCTCTGTGTTTGTGCTCAGATGTTTCCTTTCTGCCAATGAGGCCAGCCACAGCAGATCCTGAGGTTTCTAAAATGAGTGTTTTGTGGTGAAGTGTCAGTGATAAGAAAAAAAGAAATGGCAGAAAATGAAGAAACTGGATTCTCCCCTAAAAAACAGTATCTGTTTCTATGTTTTATTCTATTTTGGCTACTCATTCCTCAAGAAAAAAAATAAAAATCATAAAGGCCTTCCCCTCTCAGGACAAATATCTGCACAGACATGCAACCCTGCTGTGAGGAAACTGAAAACACTTACTCTCTTGGAAAAAAGAAAGTAGAAACTGTACAAAAATCTCCAGACACAATGAACAGTCTGACCCAGAGGCATGACATAATTCAGAAAAAAAGTCTGTATACGCACTCCTGCCCATCTATACTATTCCTCAACAGCCAAGCCTCAGGAGAGATACTTATGTGGAAAGACAATTGTGGATCCACCACCTCCTGCCACAAACATTATTCAATCTCTCAGAAGGAAAAAACTACCCAAGAACACACATACTGTTTTTTTATAACCCAGATAATTCTTCAGGTAAATCTGCAAAAGCCAGTGATCAAAAAAGGCCATTAATATATATTGAGGCTAGCCTGACTCTTCTGTCTAACCTGCTAGGCAAGCTTTCAGTTCAACCCCCAAAACACTAAAAAGTACTGAAGTACAACTTTAATTATAGCCTGATAACACTACAGCAAACTTTCTTCTAGATTTTATGCTCACCATCCTCCTTAACTTTCCCAAATTTTAAAAATTCAAAGAACAAGTTATTTGCACACTCCAAATTGGTTCCACTCCAAAAGCAAACTTGCAAGAGCTCTGCTATGTCAGCAGACCAGAGACCAGGCAGTGCCCTCCTCAGCCTCAACAAGCTCCCCAACTTACTTCCACTTTCACCACATTATAAACTAGAGAAGGGCAGGCTCTTACTAGCAAGCCACAACAAAAAACCCAAGATAAACCCCAAAACGCTCAAATCAGTTATGAGTCAGGGTTCCTGTTCTTTCAGGGCTAGGAGCAAGACAGTGAAGTAGACAAAAATCAAATGCGATCCTTCAGGTCCACTTTGGGATTTGCATGTTTTTGGAAGACCACTGTCCTCTCTACGAAAATACACTTCTACTGACTAGTGCTACAGAACAGAATGATAGTACCGTGGTGACACTTCTCAACAAGCAGGTTGACTCTCAAGAGTAACATCTTTGGAGAGAGCCTCAGTTTTGCCCATCTTGGGCAGAGAATAAACTTCAAATTACTGACAGCCTGCTATCTCACAGAGCAGCACACAGAGCAAAAATACAGAGAATGACGTCCATAAGCAAAGTATTTCACATTCTCAACCACTGCAGATAGAAACACTCATTCATGAGAAGTCCCTTCTCTCCACGTACTGAAATCACTGCTTTGAAAACACAGCAACTTCTGAGGGCACTTTAACACTATGGCACATTAACTAAACTTAACAACAGTTGTTACTAGTTATATTCACTGAGTTATATTCACTTGAGATCAAATCAACGTTTGTAGTCTTTAAGTAATCAGATTCTTGTTCTCTAGATTTAATGACTGAAAATGATAATTCAACTGTCAAGGGTGCATCTGAAAGTTATAGATAAGTCAGAAATCTAAAAATAAGAACTTGTAAATGTTAATAGACTGTATATACAAAATGTCAATCCTGGTGCAAACTCTCAACAAGTAAAGTTTAATTAGCTCCCCTTATTGACCTTTTTAGAATTGACTCCACGGAGCCTATTTTGATAAAAGAATAAAAACAGTGCATTCAGTCTTCATATTAGACAGAAATTTGGTGACTGTGTCAGAGGACATTGCTAATGCTATCTAGAGACTTGAATGACAATGTCATGATTTAATGTAAATGCTTCTTCCAGGCAATGAAAGGGAGGACACACATGCTAATTCTTGGTGTTTCATCTGCCAACTTTAATATCAAATTTACTAGAATATACTGTCCTTGACCAGGGTTCCAGTGCACATTCCATGTATTGGGACTATCCCTCCTTCAAAGACTCCATGTTACGATAAGTCAAATATCCCACTATCTTTACCTTACATTTGCAAGCTCTTACAACCATGCGTGACGATAATTTTGTGATACTGGCATTCCAGTCTTATCAGGCCTATTGTGCTTGCAGAATAATCAAAACACAACATTTTAAAACATTCTTTCTGTAAAATAATACAAGAAGTGTGTAACAACATTTATATAACACCTAAACATGGAACATCTAAATTCTCTTTTGTCAGTCAATGATGCTGCATTGAATTTACCTAACGTATCTTCAAAATCCACAAAACCAAAGACTTAGGAATTTGTAACACTTCAATTTAGCACTGAAGAACAGCATTTGAGACAGTGCATCAAGCAGAAAATCCAAGTTAACTGGTATAAAGGACAAGTAACATACCTAATCTGTAATTCCAGGTATATCCAAAGTTATCGAAATGTCGGACTCTGGTGACAAATTACTTCATTTTTTTCAAATAATTTCCCTTTTTCATCATATAGAAATTATGCAGTACTTTTACACCTACATAGATTATGCTTGCTATATTCAAATACAATAGCAGCCATGAACATAAACACTCAGAATAGAGTTTTGCTCTTGCATTATATGCTCTTATTAAAACCTCTGTAGTAAATATACAATGGCTAATGCAAAAAGAACTTGTCTTGGGACTTTAATTCTTCCTTTGAGTCATGATATTCAGCTTCATGTGAAAAATGGTTTGTAGTGAATACGAACTTCCCAGTTTTAGCACTGTGCAATTAAAGTTCTTCTGACAGTCTCTGAGAATGATCTCTCTTTTTAGGGAAGCTTTCAATGTAACTTAAGAGATGAAAAGAGATGGGAACAAATACTCCCTTGCTAACCTCGTATTTCCTTCCAATTTTTCAGAGACAGTAGCTGCACCCTGTAACTCTAACAGAATGATGAAGCCTTTATGATTGTACTTCTTTGCGGGACTGATTTAACTAAAGGATAAAGTACCATTAATAAAAGAAAATGAGCTCTTATCTCAAATAGCATGGACTTGGTGCTTCTGGTACACTCTCTTATTCTTGGGGAATCTGCTACAATGCTAGTATTAGTCTGCAGCTAAAAAGAAAACCAAAATCATCTGTTGCATTTTATTCTTTCATCTAAGAGGGTACAACAACTATTCCAAGAATATATACAAGACTACAAACACAGTATCAGCATTTCCTGACTGTTGAAGGTCCAGCCATGTACCTTACTATTTACTCTTTTTTTGTTTGGTTGGGTTTTTGTTTTTGTTTTGGTTTGGTTTTTTAAACAAAAAATTTTCACACAGAGTTTTCTTGAAGGGCAAGATAGAGGGGAAGGGAGAGGAACAACTTATTTAACTAGACCTCACCAGGATACTGTCCTTGTAAATGATATGTAGTAAAGCACAGAGCAACGCAAATTAGATCTCTCCCACCACAACCTACACCTAATAAAAGAATCACAGCTAAGGCAGCATCATATACACAACAGAATGTGTATGTCTGCTGTGTAATACAAGGTAGTATTGCCACCAATACCAAGAAGGTGTTGTTCTGGGGAATGTGACTGTCTAATCGATGTTTTAAATTATTATTATTATTGTTTTATTTTAGAAGTTAGAATTGTTTTCCGTCACCACTATCCTCAATCTCTAAGAAAGAATACAATACTTAATCTAGGTTCTTAATCTAGGCTACGGAGACTTTTTGGAGGCCCTTGTAAAACATGATCTTGGCAGCTTCTGTGGTTGGACTACAGCTCTGGGCTACTCTCTCTCTGACCTTTCTCCAGTGCATCCAGCAGCAGTGCTGGCTCCCACCATACCCTTTTTTTGCCTGCACCATGCTATTAACCTTGCTCCTCCTCACCGCAGCAGTTACTGCCACACATACTAAAGCTCCTGTCCTTGCTCTTATACCCCAAGGAGGTGGGACAGGATGGAAAGGAGAGCAAAAAGAAAGGACAGAACTAGGCTGGTGGCTGTGCCACAGGTCACAGCACCCATTGAAGCTACTCTTCTTGTGGCTGAGGTTACATGTAGGTGGATTAACATCACCAACTCCTTCTCCAGAAACAGCCTAGCCCCGCATAAACTGGGAATGGAGGAGGAGGTTGGCTGCTGAAGCAGCAGTGAAGAGGCAATCTCCTATCCCATCTTGGAAAAGGTGGCAGTCATGCCAAACTGCATTAAGCCAATTAAGTTTTACAGTCAAAATGATTCCATCAAGCACATAGGGAAGGGAAAAAACATTGCACACTGGAAAACAGTGAAAGGCAAAAATGTTAATTAACTCTTAAAATTGCGTTCTTTTCTTTTAGTAACCCTGGGATATAATTGACTGAGGTCTGTCTCTAGTTCTGGTAACTTTCACGTGAAATCTACAGAAAATTCCATATTTGAGTACATTCGGGCTCTGTCACCCGTTAAATTTTAGGGTAAAACTTAGCTTGAGAAAAGCTTTATTTTCCTTTTCCAATTAATATACCTTGCTTTCAACTGATTTGGAGGCATGTTTTCCCCCTTGGCTATTAAGGTTAATGAAAGATGATGCTTATTAATACTCTTTCAGTGGAAGGATCTTTCAACAAAAGTTTTTGCTATTATCTAGGAACAATGAAACTCCAAAATTTCCCTAAATCTCCTCTGGAATTGAAGTCCCAGAAGATCCAGACCAAGAACATTTCAGTTAACAATATTTGGTTTCTACTTCCACATATCTCTTCAAGAAGCACGTTATCCTGGAAGAGCTCAGAAGCTATCCTTGGAGTGCTCAGTGCAAGGGAATAATTGTTGTTAAGTCATTGTGCTGGGTTCTGCTGAAGAAAAAGGATCAGAGCCACCACAATGCTGGGTCACTCACTCCTGCCATACCATCACAGGCAAGCTGAATAATCCTTCACAAAATTATGGACAGATATAAGCACTGAACTCCCACATGATTTCATAGCCATTTAATCATTTTGAATGCCTCTAGAAATGTGTCCTCATCTAAACTCAAGGGTTACGAAAATCCAACAATATTGGCTAATGTTACATGCTACTGCAGTTCAGTGATCAGTAATCCCATTTCTGTGCAAAATAATTAAAATTTTAGAGACTGGGCAGCAGTTAAGTGTGTCCTTAAGCATTACTGGTGGCATGTGGGACGAGGTGATCAACTGCACCGTTCCAGGCGTCAGGCAAATAGATTTCTTTCAGGGAGAGACCAAAACATCCATTATCAGAGGGCACAGCTGATGCCCACTGGCTTTCCTTGCTTTTCTCCTCAAGAAGCCTCTGAAAGCTGTTCACAGACTCCACCATTCATCAAGGCTTCTTATACTCAAACATATACAGAAAGGATAAATTCAGTTAGGTGTAGGGAACTACATACCACATCCTGAGCATCACCAGGCGTCAACTGAGAAGATGACAACTGTTTTCTCTCTTACAAGAAAACAGAGCAAACTGAAGGATGAAGTTTATCAGCAATAGCTAGACAGCAGTGACACAAAACATTTGCTGACCCAGGGAAAATGTTCAGCAAGCTGGCCTACGAAGTGTTATCACTGTAACTTGCTCTCCATGTCAATATAGCAGTGGCAGCATTAGTTTTGACTTTTTCTTTCCCAGGGCTACAAAGAATCACATAAGCAAGATGTTGTTCTCAAGTGCTGCTTGGGGACCACAGCTACAGGTCTTTAAAGTACTCATATCAGCAACTATAAGTGAACACCACTGAAAAAAGCTATTTTAAATAATTGCACCGTTCAGAAAGGGACACAATTGTTCTGGAATAAAGCCATTTCTATTCTGTAAGAGAGTCTACATCCTATTCTGGAATAGCTTCTTGTGCTATAGTTGTGCCAGTCAATTCTGTGCATAGAAAAAGCACCACTGCTAGGTAGGTTCCTATTAAAAAAAAAAAAACCACCAAAAATCCACTACCACCAAAACACACACATGGTCTACTGTGTTAGTTTTATGTAGGGAGCAGGCATTTAAGCGACAAATAGGCTGATCCTTCTGTCTCCTAGGTCAATGGCAAAATACTGTGTATTCCTAGATGTATTGTACATTGCTATGTCAATTGCAAAGTACAATAGAAATTTTTCCTGATGTCAAAAAGATAGAGCAGAATTTGGCTCAAAATTATTATTGAAAGTATCAATGAATGGGCTTATACTGTTTTTTGTTCAGCTATAGACTCTGCATAAGTCTGAAGAGTTGTCGAAAATGCTTTCAAGTAAAGCTGTTTCAGATGAAACCAGAAGGCTGTTTTTTGAGTTAAAAGGAAAAAATGCAACAAAACTGCAAGTGTACCGTAATTCAGACTTCACCTACAGTTTTACAGAAACGTTTTTCTTCAGGGTAAAACTGGTCATTTTCCAGACCAAAACTGTTTTTTCAAAGCAAAGTCAAGAAACAGGATAACATGGATGCCGGCCATAATCTTAACAAGAAAAAAAAAAGACTACTGTTTCTTCAAAATAAAGCTAGCATGTTTTTCTGAATCTTTTCAACAATTAGCCAGGAATGCTGTAGCTGCTGCACGCATGGCAAGTGTAGCATTAAATCATCCATATCATGTTATGAAAAGTCTCATATGTCCAGAGATACACAGCATTTTCAAATAATTCATGGCAAACTTGCTAACACAGTTTTGGAGTCCAATTCATCAGTCAAGGCTTCCCTATCTTGCTTCTTGTTTTGCTATGGCTACATGAAAAGCTATGGCATAAATCCATTCCCATTTGGAAGCTGCTTATTTGGTATATTTATTCCTAGCTACAAAAACTAGGCTGAAGTGTTGGAGATTTTGAACCACACTCAAAGGCATAAACACATTGAGAATACCTGGCACATACCATCACTAGCTTAACTAAGTTATTTGTAAGTGTGGGGTTTTAAGCTTTACACAGTGAATTTTTTCAGTAACTTGTGAAACAGAATTTCATGCTGAGCTATATGGCACTTTGCAAATTTAGAATGTAGCCGTATATTTCTCAGTTTCATGACCTTACGCATTAATTACAATGAGGTAGTGAAACTCCTGGTTTTCAGCTACAATGGCACAAGTATGACCTTCAAATATTCACATGAACTTCGGGAAGTGTGTTTATAGTATAAGCTACAAATTTTTCAACTGGTATCTCAAGCTGCAATGACCAAGATCTCACTGCAGAACACACAGCCAGAAAACCACTTACCATTCAAAAAAAAGAAAAAAGCTCTTACTGGCATTTTGAAAGGGAAAGTTCTGATAGTGCATTGCCACAACAGCTACCTCAGCACATGACCGAGAGCTTACTTCGTTAACCCTACCTAGAGTACTTTCAGGACAAAGTAACAAATCCATGAATTTACAGGACACAGAAAAAACAAGCATCTCTTAAAACTGGATATTTCTTTGTTCTAAACTTTAAACCTGGAGCACTGAATGCGCAGTTCAGTGGTCTCATCTGGAGTCAGTGAAGAAAACAGACTTATGAAACAAAACCACCTTCATAATTGTAAATAAAAATTACACAAGTTTAAAGAAATAAATGTTTAAGATATAGTTCCCCCAATACCACACAGTCAAACAAAATGAAAACTTAAGAACGTCACTTTAGACACCTGTATAATTTCGACACTGGACATTTACAATTTAGCTTCATTTTCTCACAATGTGAAAAAGGGAAAAAAAAAAGTGCTGCTGATACAAAGCTACTGATCCCTTTTTATTTGGGGATTGGTCCTGTTTGGACTGTAAGTTACTGAAGACTCTATAGCACAACACCCAGTAGATGGGTCCTGAACTTCAGTTAAGGTTTATACCAGGTGACTACCACTGTTGCTACAAGCATTTTTGGTTTGTCCTCCTTTGTGCTACACCCAATTCCTTGTCTCCCCCCTTAGCACAGGATGTAAACACAAAAGCAAGTTACTAAGAGTTAAAAAGTTCCTACTCAGTCAAGCTGTGATTCCTGTCCACTCTTAGCCTGAGGCAAATCCAAGATAATTAGACTCAGGTTAACCTGCAATGAGAAAAGGTCAAGCTACATTGCATTATTTTGCATTTGCTTTGGGCTAGGTGAATGCACATCATTCAGTGTTCACAGCTCATCTTATGAGCAGTAACCTGACAGCACACCCCTTATAAACAATTCTGGTTTTAAGACTCAATCACACGTGTTGAGAGAATGTTGTACAGTCACATTATGCGACCACTGGCAACACAAAGGACAGGTCTTGAAAATTTAGCACATGGTTTTGCTTTTGTGATCCCACACACACAAAAAAAAAAAAAAAAAATCACTATTGCGCAGCTAAATACATGTTAAAACCATGGAAGGAATTTACAGAATTTTCACTATGAGGGCCACTGTGAATCTGTCTTTAACATCTGCCCACCTTTTCCCCTGTAGGATTTAAATATTTTTTTTTGGTGAAATACGATACAAAAATGACACCATTTTTCTAAGTGTAGATTATTATTTAAAGTGAGATATTCCTCCAACCCGCACCCAAATTAATACCCAAATTAATTTCATGACAGCCTGGAAAGATCTAGTTATTTACAGAGAACAGAAATTTTTCCACAAAAGGATCCTTCAACTCTACCAGATTGAAATGTTCATTTTATAAGTGTTTTAATCTGTATGGATCCATACATGTCTTTGGAGTTCTCAAGATAAGCACAGTAGTCCACAATCAGGAAAATCTCCTCTGCTCCTGGTCAGAGGTCTTCCCTTTTTCCTTTTGGAAAGCTGTTGCAGAAACCTTTTGAATAATATGCAACTGTTGAACAGTGGAAGGTGCTGCAGAAAGAAGGGAAGATGAATGGAAGGGCGGGGGGGGAGGGGGGAAAAAAAAAAAAAAAAGTAGCTAGTTAGCTCTTTAACAAGAAAAGACAAAGAGGGAAGAAAAGGCTCAAAGAAGCTAGGAGATGAAACCAAAACCCTGAACACAAAGTTTTCATGGTCCAGACAGGCTCTTTCACTGCTGTGAAAGGAAGAATAATAATTGTTTTTTGTCAAATTATCTTAGGAGGGTTAAAGAGAAAAATCTTCTATCTCCTTCTACGCCCTCGCTTTTGAATAGGAATATCAAAATGTTGACTACTTAAGCTGCAAGGACATAAGCCCCCTGCTGTATGGATTTTTTTAAATGTCACTTTATTCATTGCAATCCAAGCACAGAACAAGTGATGACTATACATGTATAGCTAACTTATAAAACTAATTATCAGTCCTAATAACCTCTACGGCAACCCTTTGAAGTTCTTGCATATAAAGGGACATAGAAAGAAAAACATTCACACAAATACTTTAACATAAATTTGGTGCCCTGCTAATATAAAAGTTTTCAATAGCTGTAAAAATACTATCCTGAGAAGTGTTTTAAGTTTTGCTCTTTGGTTTGCCCAGTAGGTTCATATCTTAATAACTGACATGATGTGACAGACATCCAGCACGACGCGTGAGGATTTAACTATGCCATTCCCATTGTGAACAGGAACTCATTGTTGCACTCTTGCAGGCTGCACTGAAAACCTTCCCCACCGTGTCATTGTGAAGGACTAATCATGTCACTTAAAACCGAGAGGAAAGCTCTTCTAATCGAGGATCAACTTTGGCATCTGCTTTTACTCTTTGATGCTAATGCTAACCTTGCTTTTCGGTGCACATGCATTCATAGGCAAATGCTTTTTGAAGAAAATCATTCAAATTAGAGAACTTGGGCCAAAAGTACATACATTTTCATTATAAGAACTTGCCTAATGGAATTATTCTCTTCTCCACAGGGCCTTGGAAATCAATTATTGAGAGAAAGCTTATATACATATACGTTCGGCTGAAGAACAGTACACGACACTTTGTTTAGCATCCACCTTTAAACAATGAAACATCTGCTCTGTCCAAACTGCTCCATTGATCTCAAACTATTTATGATTCCCACTTAGTTCTTAACAAGCAATAACAAATAAATACTGACTTCTGTTAGACTTCTAAAAGATTTGAAGGGACAACTTTTTTTTAATGAAGCAGAACTGATGTCACAAACTAGAACCTGCTGTTTGAGACTTTTCTTTACCCCTGCATGCTTTCTAAACACCAATAATATTCTAAACCTAGACGGAATCAAAACAAACAGGGCACAAATGACAATGAAAGCCAGCATTATCCTGCAGATTGAAATACTACTGTTACAAGAAATGGACTGCTGCTTCTGTATGGAAACATCGCATTCCAGATGCTCTCATATGAGCAGACACTTCCCTTTCAAATGTGAAGAATGAGTAAGTGCCCAATGGCAACCTTCCCATAATTTGTTCATTTAGCATCAGCACCATTTCTACACACCCTTGCTTTTTGATAATGTCTGATCTACATCAGAAGTTCATTTTCATATTTATTTTTTCATCAAATAACCAGCAGAATAAAAAAGGCATCTCCTAGGAGAACTCAAGGCCAGGAGTCTACTTGTTTAATGTGCATCTTGACAAAGACTGTGCACGTACAATACAGCTAAGTTTTTCTATTTGTTTTCTTTCCTCTGGTGGCTTGTAGGAGCAACAATTCACCTCAGAACTTTAGTTTTTGTCTGGTCCGAGCAAAGAACTGATTCAGAAATTGCAAACTTCTTACAATTCTGAAACATAATGCTAGGTTAATCAGGCCAGAGAGGCGTAGTCTTTCAATCACATAGTTCTACTACAGCTTTTTTCTTTTTTTCAACAAGCGAAAGCTTACCTACAAAGAAAGACCTTACAAAGTAAGGCCTTTGTCTCTTCCTATACCTGGTCCTGCTAGAGTGCTTCTTTCTTGCTTTCAGAAGATCATCACAACAGCCTCATGAGTAAAGATACTCTTTCAGTGCTGAAGCTGCTTTACTAACCCAGCTTCTGTTGTGCAAGTCTTGGTGTCCCTTCTGTGGTAGTGCATGTATCCGGGGAAAAAAATCTGCTCTCCTGAGGTTGAGAGAATCTCTCTTGATTCAGGTTTTCACAAGACAAAAGTACAGGACCAACCCTGTATGCCTGACTTACCATCGCATGTCTGATCTCCACTTCTGCAGCAAAGTCCTCAGCAGACCTCTGATCTCACTTTGAAATCTTTCCCTCCCATATCCACTTCCCTACATTGATCCAAGGACTCCTTCAACTAAAGTGGATTTTAGAGATTCACACAGTTTTGCCTGTAGTCCTGAAACACTGTCAGCATGCATCATTCACCTCCCTCCTGCACAGCTCCTCAAAAAGACATCCATCGAACTTACTTTAGTAACATAGCACAGGACACCACAGATTGTGCTTTCTGAAGCATTCATTTCCCTATGCTCATTATAAAGCCTGTCCATAGGAACAAGCTCAGTTACAGACACTGACATAGTAAAAATTAACTCCCGACAGACATGTAAACACACAAGCTGACATTTTTGTCCCAAGTACAAGATACTCCAAAAATTTACATGATTAACTTTCTGTGTACAGCAGACGCCTATCAGAAAACTCCCCAACACAGGTTGAAGAGGTCCTTAGTCCCAAAGGGACCTACCTCTCCAGTGAGAGACCACTCCTGGAGAACGTTCTGCCACATGAGATTGTCACCCCAAAGGGCTCCACTATGCCACAAAGCACAGCAAGCAACCACAGCTTTCCCCTTCCAGCTTCCTGCAGCTTTTTACACGTGCTGAACCCCAGCCAGCAAGCACCCTGAAGATTAAGGACCAATACTTTAGCTTGCTGTTCTGCAGAAAGTCAACACAGAAGGGAAGATCAGACTCAACTTGTGGCAGCCAGTGCTGCCGAGATGACACACAAGACGACCCTAAGCCAGCTGGAGCTTCTGAGGAACTGCAGCCTTCGTGCCCAGGAGTATCACATTACAACAGTCCACAGGAAAGTGATGAATAGGTAAGTAATCGAGGTCAGGTCAGCTTCTGACAAGGGAGAATTTCCCCATCAGCAAGAGGCAAGAGAAAACATTATTTGTGAATGCTCAGTTCCCACAGAGCAGACGAGAGCACTCCCAGATGTCTTGAAGCCACATGCTAAACGGCAGGTATGTACTCTTAACCAATGGCAACTTCATCGGGGTTAACAATTTTCCAGATACCATCACCATTATCACCTCCATCTTACCCACATTTGGTTTCAGCTTACACTCCCCCCTCTCCCAAAACCCCAACTTTGATTCTCCTCAGTTGTTATTTATATCCTTTCATGTATACATCACTTGCCTACTGCTAGCATGTGAGTCTACACAGCTCGGTCTGTGGAGAAAATAATTCCTTTCTCATGCCTAGGAACAGACCTAACAGGGGAGCTGCAGATTTACATCATTATTTCTGACATGCACCTTTACATAAATGCTAATGGAAGGAATATTAGGAAAATATTTAGGGTCCATTACTCCTCTCTGAGGACTCAGCTTTCAAAAAGGAAGCAGAGCCAAAGAGCCCGTCATCCCAAAAATGTCTCATAGCTGATGTATGATTTTAAATAATTGATACTTCTTTTGAGAAGTCTAAAGAAAGCAAGCTTGGTTAAGCTACCTGCCATTGCAGGAGCAGAAAACAGTGTGTGGAGAAACCTCATGACGCGGTGTATTCCCTACCCAACAAACCTAATGCCACTCACAAACTGAAAACAAATTGACATATACGTTGTTATGAAATTCAGCATGACAAAGAAATCATGTTTCATCAGGTTTTGTTGGAGATGACGCTTTCTTGTTTTCTTATCAGACACTGCAAACTGCCACCCAAATGTCCATTCCCCTGCTTTCCCTGCCTGTTCCAGTGGTAATCCTGCAGATGGCACTAGGGGCTAAGAAATTTCTTTCATATTTTTCTTGTCGGAGGCCTTTTACACTTCATTCATTTCATGTTCACTGAATTGTACTGTAGAACTCATCTTTTAAGCAACTTGATTATTTCAAATCTATAAAATTTACACTGTCCTCCTGCCGCACCTTTCAGATCTCTTCAGAAATTTCAGAAAAAAATAATCTTTATTCATCAAATATAAGGCATTTGTAACAGATAATGTAAAATAATGGATGGCTAACACCATTAATTTAAATAAATGGCACATTTCACAAAGGAAACAAAACCTTGGTTGAATAACAAATTCACGTAGCAGACAAAAACGTGACTTTAAACTTAGGATGGTATCATGTTGCTCCGTTGAGATATCCAGAAGCTGAATTCATTCAAACTTCATCTTTCATGTCTTTTATGAAGCTATTCCTATAAAATTTAAAATTCACTGTTCCCGTAATCATCTGTGACTTGATTATCTCACAGGATGCAGTAGACTCATCTGAATTGGAAAGATGCTTTTCTTCTTGCTCAGTGCACCTTTTTTAGCTAGACAGATGGTACAGCAGTTTCAGAGCAGAGAGTTAAGTATCTGACAAACAGCTGGAAGATTTTAAGCATCCCACTTACCCTGTCTGGGAGGGTAGCCATTCTCATCTCAGCTTATCTGAGATTCTTCACAAAAGGTATTTTAAAAATAGCACTGAAATGCATTTAGTTCCTAAGGCAACTCAAACTTCAGAAAACATATAGAGCTGACTGGGCATGACCTCGACTATCCTTAAGAGGAAAACAGACCTGTAATCTTCTCTTTTATGGCTGAGACAAAACTAGTTAAAATATTCAAGGCATATTTGACACCTATTCACCTCACAAGGCTAGATAGCCCATGAAATACAAACAAATCCTTTCCTACACTGAGCTCTGTATTAAGATGAAATTACCATGAAATAGAGAAAGCTCGCTCCTGCCAGACACGTACAAGGAATGCCAACAGTTGTGCTCCCCTGCTAAGTCGTTCCTGAAGCGAAGGGGTAAACAGAAAATCTAGACACATGCCTGAATTCATGGCTTGATACTACTCTTTCTGCCCATCTGCAGAACTACATCAATAAATGAAACCAACCTGCAGTAACAGCAACAGCAAAGAAGGAGAACTACAATACGCAAGGCCATTCATCCATATTTTGGAATCAAGGAGAGAAACTGAGAATTGTTAAAACTTTTTTCATTTCAGCTAAAGGAGAAATGGCAGAGAACTAGAGGAACCACATGAGGTGCCACGGAATTTAGAAGCTCAGATGCTACTTCAGACACCAGGGCAAGAGTGTCCTTACAGGCTGCGGACATAAAGAGGGAGGCAGTAATTTTTCCAAAAAAAAGCAGCCTCACTAAGGAACTTAAATATCATGCATTGCAAGAGAGTACACATTAAACCACCTCCATCAGTGAATCAGATCAGCCCAACAAAAAACAAACCCAAAATGACAAAAACACCTGTTTTTCTCTTTTCCTGGATTAACAAGTTACAGTAGTTCACAGAAGGGCAAACGCCAACACCATAGCCAATGCACAGGAGGGGTAGACCTGCACAGGCAAGAGCAGGGAAGAGAAGAGCGTGATCTCTCCTTTCCCACAGCAATGGCCATCAGACCAACTCAGCTGCTGGTGAAACCACAATCCAAGACCTCTCTGGCCAGTTCTGCTTCTTCCACTCAACACAATGAGCCTTAAGCCACTTGTTAAAACTATCCTACTGCATCACTTAGCAGCCAACCAAAACAGAAAGATTTCTTGCATGTTTTCTGAACTAAACTACGCAATATATCCAGAAAGATTTTCACTTAATAAAACTATTTATCTGCAAGTTTCCCCTGACTCATTAAAAACTCAAGTATTTAGAAGCTCACAAAAGTATTAGTCATCTTCTTGTAGTTGCAAATATTTTTTTTCCTTCCACCTTAAAAAATTTTCTTCCTCAAAAGAGGCAATTAAAACTCAAATAACAATAACATGGCAATAATAAATACATCTTATGTACTAATCTTATACAGAACAAACATTCTTGATTCGAAATTGGAAAAAAAAAGACTTGGTTGATTTATTTCTGAACTATATGAGTTTATCATTTCTGACACAGTAGTCTGATACAAACCTCATTTTTCACAATATTCCTCAATTTCAGTACAGCTTTCATTTGTTCACCAGGAAAAGGAGAGTCACATTCTTAGGCATTGTCTTTCTCTCTCCCGTTTTGCTACAGGGTTTTTTTTCCTCCATAGAGCTCTTTTGAACCAGAAGATTGAGAAGCAAGAACACAACAATTAAGGCAACAGGAGTAAAACTTTCCAGAGCCCACTATACCTGAGAACTTCCCTTGCCAAAGGAAAAGCTTTGCAGAACTTTAATACCTCTGTTCCAGAGATTCAAATTGCAAGAGTTGTTACAAGAGTCAACACAAGATTTCAGATGAACTATTAAATCCCTCAGCAAATCATGAAACTAAAATTAAAATTACTTCACTACAAAACGGAAAGCTATTACACTAAATAGTTGTAAGTCCCAACAGAACAGGAAAGCACTTCCTATTCCTGTGTCCAAATACATTTGCAATAAGCTAATGCTTGGTCATTTGCACACTCAGACACCATCACTTCTGTACTACATCAAAGTTTTAATTAGTAAAGGTTCTCCTTCCCTACAGTTCTTCTAGTATACTATTCATATACTTCAATTAAAAAAAGTGTCATTGCATTCCTCTATGTTCTCTGAAGATTAGCATGAAAAGTGCTAAGTATTTCCGATTTTACTTGACAGGTACACACTGATGCTGAAAAAAGGCTGTCAGACCATGTATGCATAATACAGATGTGCACAGCAAGACAAATAAAGTTCATGAACTGGTGTCCATAAGGGGAGCTGCTAGTCCACTGAACTGTCTTTCTGTTGGTTTCAATTTAAAGTGACGAAAAGAGCATACACAGTGCTTAGCTTTTAAAAGCACTACACAGCCAAAAACCCCTTGAAACCACTGGAATGCTTTGGACACAAACTGGAATTGTTTCATACATATCTCCAACCACCTCACCATGATCAGCACTTAGTCCACACACACTCCATCTGGCTCCTCTTTAACCTGACTTCTGTAACATACTACTCTTACTTTTCCTTTGTGAAACCTGTGGGTTTCTCAGCCTTCCTGACTCCTTCCTCTCTCATTACCTGTTTCTCTAACAATTTAGTGGCCACATTCCTATTCCTCACTTGCTAGGAAATCTGTCAGGACCCTTATCTTGTGCTTGAAAAGTTACCTTGCCCCTGGCTTAGCATGCTTCGTCCAAACTGCCTGGCATTCTTGCCATCATCAAGCAATCAAATGAACCTTACTTTTGCCAAAATTGAGCTCCAAACTTCCTTCCCAGAAGCACTTCTGCTTCTTTTCTTATTCTGTGTAAAATATTTCAGCTGTTAATTGAATGCAGTATAATTAATGGCAAGTTAAAAAAGATAAACGTCACTTAAAAAAAACCCAAACACAAAAAACCAACCACAAAACACTGAAACCCAGCTCCTTTTCAACACTTTCATCAGCAAACAGAAGTCTGCATCTAGTGCATTCAGATCATTTGCCTCAGGCAAGCAAGACCTCTGCATGGTATGTCATCATTATTTTGCGCTTTAAAAATCATCAGTAGGGCATACATCCCTGAAATAGCACAGAATATTGTTACCTGGAGATTACTTTCTGCCTCAGTCTAAAAATGTGTTAGGACCACTTGTGCATGAAGCAAAAAAATAAATAAACCAGGTGGGATGTAACTTTCTTTACATACGAAATAAACAAGGACTTTTCTCTTTTAGTATCACAGGATACCAATAAAAATTCTCATTTACCTGGCATCATGAATTTCAACACTTTGTGTAAATAATTTTTCACTATTTGACATCCCAAACTGTTACTGTATTTCAATATTAATAACTTAGATTTATATTGAATTTGTAACACCCAAAGCAATCTTACATCATTTGACATAAAAAACCCAAAAACAAGCCAACAAACATTTTCCAAGTTAACCGCAAGTAGTGTTTGAATGGAGGACTTCACAATAGCTGATGGCAAAAATCTAAAAAAACCCAACCCAACAAAACTGAAGTATATCAGTTGCAAAACTTCATGGCTGAGTTCCAACCACTTGCCTCCTAGGATACCCAACTACACCAAAAAAACCCACAAAAAACTAACTTTACAAAACGCAATTACCCACATTTAAATTTTTCACAAACTTTTCTGCTAATATTCTAGCTCTTGCACCCTGGCAAGCAGCAGCCCCAGGCTAGGCCCCCTGTTTTTCCCTCCTTAGGGGGACCTCCACAGCACAGCAATGTGGGAAGCAGAACGTACACACGTGTTCTGATCTCAAGGCATTCAAGGGTGTCTTCTTCAGACTGCCTCTGCCTGTACCACCTTTTTGGGAGCCCTGCACATATGCATAACCAGCTTAGCTCAGGAAAATAAGGAGATTACGTAAAGTTTGTAGACTGGGAGATAAGGTCGTCAGTACGCTTCTCCCAGGGTTCTGAGACCGCATCCCTAAATGACGCCGCGCACATAAACTTGCCAATATATGCCCAGAAAAAAAAACTTGTCAACAGTCACACTGACAGAATGAAGAACCCGATCTGGGCCTCTTACGTGAGAGGCTAGCACCTTAACCATTGAACCTTAGGGGGGAGTAAGAAAAACAAACAAACAAACAAACAAGCCAAAAAAACCAAACCAAAACAAAAAAAACACAAAAACAAAAAAAAAACCCCAAAGACAAGTAGCCCAGAGAGCATGCAAAATTCAACAACTAAATTCATCTAACTTAGTATCCTGTCCTCAACAGACATCAAAAATCAAAATACATGTGAAAATTTTAATCACAGGCAAACATTTTACTCTCTACCATTGGCTGCAGGCATTGAAATATGGTATTCTGGGAGATTATTAGGAAACAAAAAATATTAAGATTTTTAAAAAGCATGGGGGGGGGCATTTTAAAAGTGACTGCTTTAGTGATATCTCTCCCATAAGTTACTGTAAGAACATTCTCTCAAAAAAGTCTTTGCTTAAGGCAATTTCCCCTCCCCTTTGATTCTGCTCTTCAACTAGCTTCCAAGAAAACTCTTTGAAGTAATTAACACAATTAAAGGCACAATGATGAAAGCTGACCTTTAAAAAAAAAAAAGTTTAATGACTGAAGTCTTTACCCTACTTTATGAACATATCTTTTATCATAACTTAAGACACTACAGAATAAATTGCAGCTTAGCCGTAATAGCCACACAAGGGAAAACACACAATTTTGTTATCCCCTCTTTTTTGTAAGTGAGTCTCAGGCTCAGTTTAAACATATGCCAAATATGGAGCGAATTTATCACACCTTCAACAAGTAATCATACCAGAGAACAGGAAAACAAGCATTGATTCAATCCCCACAGCCCATAAGCAACTAAGAAGGCTACCTTTTTATAATTGTATATATTTATATATATACACACGAGAAATAGTTAAAGCAAGGGGAATACCTACTGAAATCACAATATTACATTAACACCACTGTACTTTGCCCATTGTCTACAAAAGTTTCATATATATGGTTATCAGTGCCTCATTTAATTTTACATTAAATTTCTGCAGTCCTCAACAACTTTCCAAAGCAATATATTTCAGTGGGTCTTAATCTTTCTCTTCCACAGCTGACAGGAAAATACGTTTCTGGTGATATCTTCTAATTGTCCAAGTTGTTCCCTGAAATGCTGGACACAGAGCAGAAATCAAAAGCAAAACAGCAGTCTTGTTCCACGGAACAGCATACAACAGCCCATTAGAGAATTATGCAGCAAATATTATCCTTCTCCACTGCTAACATAGTGAAAGCTCCTCAGGGAAGAGCTTAACTCACCTGTAACTTAATTTAAAATTTAAAGATTTAAACCCCCAAGTAATTAATTAAAAAATCTAGATCTCTCATGAAAGAGTAATTCATCATTCACAGGAGAGGGAAAAATTTAAAATTATTCACATCAACAAATTATGACATTTTTGAGGTAACCGAATGGAAAATTCCATTTTGAAATGAAATTACATCAGGTATGGAAACACAATAGGCTACCCATAGTTACACTTCCTTTCCCCAAAACTAGCCTGCAGGTTTCTGCCTTCTGTGTCTCAGTAGTAAGAATAAATAAATAATCAATCAATGGTTTGTGAATTCATAAAAATCATAAATAGGGAATTTAGAGCTAAAAGAGAGCTAGCTCTCTTTCTTCCTCTAACTCTCTTTCTAGAGCTAGATCAGCTCTGAAAGGTATATTTAGCACTCAAAGAAGGAAAGGATTTCTCGTTCATGATACAGAAGTGTAAAAACATCTCCAAATTACTCATAATAAGGCAAGGGTTAAACATACGTAAGGTTTAAGCATCTCTTGTCTTTAACAATACACATTCGGAGGTAGAAAACAAATAAAACTTGCACATGATCACTTCCCGAAGTGGGGTTTTTTTGATTGGTTGGTTGTTTTTCTTAAATATGAAGTGTACAACTACACTCTCTCAGTATTTAGTAACACCATTCACAGGTTTCATGTTTGCATTACATTCTATAGCATGGCAACATTCATTCCATGTAGATTTTAAGTATTAATGTCATCTTCAATCTTCTTCAATGTATTTTCTTGCTTTCCTAATAATTATATTCATAAGAAGGGCTTATATTTGCTTTTCTCCAGATTTAACACATGGGCTACAAATCCTTAAAGCATAAAGATACTATTTTACACAACATCAGAGAATTTTGCTTTCAAATTCCTTTGAAAAACAGATTGAAAATATTTCATGAGGTCTAGTGACAGTAGTTGGTAAGCATTTAAGTTATTCGTGAGCTTAAACAGATTTTCTTCACATTCTCAGGACAATGCTTCTTCCTCTCAGTAACACTCACTATTGTGATTCCTTTTCTACCACTCCATTTATCACAGCCAGAGAAAATCAGGACAAAGGCTTGAATGACAGATTTCCTAAGGCATACCAGTGTGTACATGCTTCCCAAACTGCTCAGTAAATAAGACTTGTTTACACAGATCTTCACCACGTGACAACATGAAAACAGCTTTCAATATTTAATACCTACATGCACACCAAGGTAATCTGAAGCAGTGGTACCACCCAGGGACAATATATTAGTCCAGATTTGATATTTCTAACAAGTCAGTCACCTGGCAATTACAACATGAGACGGAAAGAGAGGGAACAATTCTAGTTGTGAAGACACGTCAACTTCTGTTTGCAATGCATGTTTAATTCTTGGCAGTTGTCTGAAAAAGGTTTTTTTGACAAATGAACTATTAGGAAGATGGTATATCTGAAAGAATGCTGTGGACTGAGGATGAGGCCCGTCAAAATTAGAAATCAAAGCTCTCAAATGAAAACATAGTCAAAGGAGCTAACTATTAACCTTATAAAGCAGAACATCTGCGTCAGCAGAGCAAGATATAACCCATTTCTGGGTCCACACTTTGAATCCGACACAGAGCTATGCTGCCAATCATTTACATTCACACAGCTATGACACAGGCGCTAGGGCCGCTAGCTCATTCCTTACAATAGAGCTCCGTAGCCTCAGCTGGCACTCGGGTAAGACGATGTGGAGAGCAAGCCTGCCTCACCGCCCCGGCGACTCCTCCCGGCTCAGAGCCCTGTGTGCACGCCAGGTAGCAGAGGGATGTGTGTACACCCCCTGCGAATCTTACCCTGGCTCTGGGATGCACTGAGACTTCACGCTGCAGGCTAGCATCCACCAATAATGCTATGCTTGTGTTAAAAAAAACCCAAACCAACCAACCTCTTGAAGTTTCATTCATAATGTTCTGCTGCTAAAGTTTGATTGTTCTCTGACAAGCCCTGGTAAAAGACCCAAAAGATTCAAGGGACCTCCTAAAGACGACAAGCTGAACATTCAGTTAGTATTTTATTAAAAAAAAAAAAAAATCAAAACAGGAAAACCTAACAAAACTTCAGCTCTTTCAAAGTGCTACAGGAAAAAGGATGGCCAAAAAAATATGTTTCCCTCACTCCCAAACATGCACTATGTGTTAGGACATAAACTTCTCCCCCTGCCCCCCCAAAATCCACAGGCAGCAATATGATCCCAAGTGATTCACAATCAAAAAACAAGCCTATGTTTCTGTTGCTATAACACAGAATATTCTGTTTTCCTCTGATGTCATTTTTATAACATTATTTTGGAATTTTACTATTTTAAAACTTGGTTGCTACAACACATTATAGTAATTACATGGATTCATTTCCTACTTTCCAACTGGCAAGACTATTTGTTTCAGTTTTATGAAGTTATATTATGGACAAAAGACACATAAAATATACTGTAAATTCTAATAGTAGAAACTCCTTTAATGCCTTTATTTATTCCTTGAATAAATGTGTATTGGAAGAAGGGCTTCCCCCACAGTTACCCTGAAGGTCTCTGTACTTCCAGCTTCCTCAAGTCTTCTGAGCCTTTTTCTGAAAACAGTCTTTTTGCAGTATTACTCCTACTGATAGATGACGTGATTTCTTGCAGAGCCTGTCAATGACTCCCATATTATCTAAACTTATAAATAATCAGAAAGTGACAAATTCTTCCTGTGGATAATAAAACATGGAGTATACACCCTCCCTGCTATTTCTGGCTGTAACAAGTAGGAATCAAGAACAGATGATGAATTGATCTCTTGGCCCTTTGCACTTCAGCTTCACCTCCACAAGGCAACACAGGTTTGGGAAAGACATGCTTGTCCTGTAGATTAATTTTTAATTACTGAAATACGTCATACCGGACAGATTCACATACAGAAGTCAACTTCTAAAAGAACAATCCAAATACGGACTTCATAATGTAGCATTAACATCACTGAAATCCTTTTAAAATATACACACAGTATACCTTCATATTCACAAACAACATTAAAAGAAAAGCAGTTGGGAATCAGAGACAGGAAGGTTACTGGGATAAAAACTTTCCCCTGTATAACAAACATGCACACAGGATGCACAGATATATCATAGGAATCTTTATTTTCTAGCCTATGAAAATAGATGAATTTTCACAATATGAAAAACATGGTGGTTCTCATATTCAGTCTCAAAGCTCAACACTAATTTAACGTGAACACAATGCATCTTTGGGGAAAAAAAAATCACTGAAAAACATATGCTAGCACAATAATTTTTCAAATGTGCAAAAGAGATGATTTTCCACTTGTGATCACAAAGTTTTGCCTTGTGTATTTGACTTCACAAGTATTCCACATAGCTCTTCACAATTTGAACTTTCTGTTAAGTTTGATTAAAAGCAGTCTTACTAAATCAACTCATTACGGTGCTTCTGCTACTGGCTAATCATTCAGATGACAACCAGACACAAAGCATGTTGGCACACACCATTATCCTCAAATTGCTTTAATTGGGACTATGCATTTGCAGGGTAGGTCTACACAAGTACATCCTGTTACAGACCCAGACCTACTTTGTGACTGAAATACAGATTTTTTTTTTTTTTTTTTTTGTAAAAGGTGCAATATGTAATCTATTTCAATGACTAGTGACAGCATATAGA
>VFFE01007714.1:1048064-1073198 GCA_008921705.1 Burhinus oedicnemus
GAAACCTGGATTCAACATGGATATTTAAATGAGAATCATTGCAAAAAAAAAAAAAAAATCGTTCAATTGTTGGGGACAGACTCCTTATCAGGGAGTGTTGTGATAGGATGAGGGGCAGCAGTTTTAAACTGAAAGAGGGTAGATTTAGATTAGATATTAGGAAGAAATTCTTTACTATGAGAGTGGTGAGACACCGGAGCGGGTTGCCCAGAGAAGTTGTGGATCCCCCAACCCTGGAAGTGTTCAAGGCCAGGCTGGATGGGGCTTTGAGCAACCTGGTCTAGTGGAAGGTGTCCCGGCCCATGGCAGGAGGGTCAGAACTTGATGATCTTTAAGGTCCCTTCTAACCCAAACCACTCTATGATTCTATTCAAATGCAAGAAAATTTAATTTGCAGCCTTGCTTTTGCATGCCCAAACTGCAGATTTCCTATTTGATCCTACCTTGCTTATGGTGGCAAAATATTCAGCAAAACTGGGTATTGTACCATACAATTAAACATCCTTTACATAAATTCTTCCACACAAATACTATCAGTGAATGAGAAGACAAGAACTCAGCACCACTGCAGCTGAAAACTAGCTGTTTATTTTCAGCCTCTCCCAACATTTGTAGTAAGCCCATGATCATGACAATGACTGCCTTTACTTCTTGAGCTAGGGTTTACTAATACAGTAAACAAAAAAGAAAAAAAAAAAGGGAATGAATCTTTGAAAATAAAAGCACCGAACTTGAGTAAACACTTTTTTCACTCCTTCAGGATGTCTTCATCACATCACTATACTACAGTTTGCCCACTAGAGAGGTGGCAAGCAGGAAGTGCACTACAACTTAAGACTCATCTCGCTCAGAATACTATTGTATATATGTCAGATTTTTTTAGCTTAGGTTCCCAATTGGTTTTATATATATATATATATATACAAACACACACAAAAAAATGGCTAAGATGTTTTACCTTCAAGAATGAGATTCTCACTGCCAAACCTAACAAAAATGTAATGTTTTATAAAAAAAAACAAAAAAAAGGAAAGTTAAGGCCCCTTAAACATGAACCTCAAGCCCATGTGTACAAATTCTCATACAACTCTCATATTCTGGAGTCTACTGACAGTTCTTCAGAAGAGTAGTAATAAGTGACAGGTATGAGCATTTAAGTATATGAATGTAATGTTGCTGGTGGAGAAAACTAATAAAAAACCATACACTGGTGAAACTTATGCAGGAAGAGAAACAAAAACCAAAATTTGGGAGAAAGAAGAAAGAGCACACATCTGTTCATCCCACTCCACCTTACTACAGTGTAAAGGATGAGTGTGACCTACAAAAATGGATTGTCTCTTCCCCTTAACTGTACAAGACAGTATTAAGTCGTGGCTAACTGAAAACCACAGTGAAGGCCACAGGTACAAGGAGGAACATGGAAGGAATCAGATACAGAATGAACCTACAACATTTCCTCCATGTCTTTTTACCTGCCAAAGTTAACTCCGCTCTTTGTGAGTTCATTCAGCCAAAATACACAAGAAACTGATTTTTGGTGTCTAAGAATGATTTACTTGACGGTGAGTTTGGTAACAGAAACCCCTAGGAAGTACCAACATGTATAATCACAGAATCCCAGAACAGTTAGAGTCAGAACGGACCTTAAAGATCATCTACTTCTGACCCCCTTGCCATGGGCCGGGACGCCTCCCACTAGACCAGGTTGCTCAAAGCCCCATCCAGCCTGGCCTTGAACACTTCCAGGGTTGGGGGATCCACAACTTCTCTGGGCAACCTGCTCCAGTGTCTCACCACTCTCACAGTAAAGAATTTCTTCCTAATATCTAATCTAAATCTACCCTTTTTCAGTTTAAAAATAAGACATATAACATGATGACGGTTTTTGAAGTTACTACTCAAGTCTGTCAAAACAGACTGAAAAATACTCACAAAATCTAATTTAGCTAAGAGAGACCAGCCTTTCTTGAAAGAGAGAAGTTTCTTGATGGGGTGAATGAAAGCAAGAATTTAACTCCAGTGCTTCAACCGCAGCTCTCCTGACAGCACCCCTGTTTCCATCAGCAACACAGAGTGCCTCAGGAAATAGTCTTCCCAGTCAAAGGCAAACTTACTGTAACCACCAGTATTTCAGTAATTTTTGCAAATAGTATCAGACACATCACGCAGGAAAAATATTCCTGCATTTCAGACATCACTACTAAGGCTTTCTGCAGAGGTGCCCTGCATGCTAGCTTTGGTAGCCCGTGCTTCCAGGAAGTCCAACAGATCTCTGCGGTAAACATAGGAAATGACACAACTGCTACCTCATTGCTAACCTCACAGGTATTCTGACCATGATTATAAAAATCACATCTCTCTACCACAAAAATTTTTTTTACAATGTGTTACAGCAGGCTGAAAAAAAGAATAAGATTTAGTAAACGCAAATGTGTTAACTTCTGATGCAGCAACAGCAGGAGAGGGACTTTATGCCCCCAAGGCCTGTTACAGATTGAGCAATTCAGTAAAACTTAAACGATTGTAGTAAGTTTTAGTTTTAGAAGCTGTAAGTTGACCAGACACTGCTTGTCACTTTGAGTATCCAGCTGCTAGCTTTTTTCAGAGAAAGTTAGCTCATTAGCTACTGCCAAGTAAATAGACACTTTCACTTTTCTAGCCTAGGAAAAATAAAAAAATTTAAAAATTAACATTTGAAACAAGTTGCTAAAAAGCTACTCGTAGTCAATCACACCACCTACAATTATAAAAAAGGATAGTTTTAAGGTCACCATTCTGTTAAGACAAATTATAAATTGGCCATAACAATTCCATCAACACCAGGTTGGAACAAAACCCTAGGTCTACGCTGAAATCAGTCACCCACATAGGAGGGCAGATGTACACCACATCTGAAGTTACAAGATATGCATTACTGAACCAAGCCATTTCAAGCTGACAGAGAAACAGAACTATCAGGAAAGCAATGTTATCAGACATTTTAACCAAAAAGCATGTAATCTTGAAGCTACTCTGGATTGCATTTTATGCTCGGTGCTTAAAATGGCTAGAGATCTACACGGAGTGGGCTGCAACAGAACAAAACCTGGTCTGTTGAGACTTTTTATTTCTGTAATAATCCAGGAAAACTGTAACTAAGTCTACTTAAGCATTTACCACCAACAAACAATTCTGACAGAACTAAAATATAATCATTCCTCCCACATGCTAATGACAGAATGGCTAGAGTTAAATGGTATCCCATAATAATTTTACGTGTATGAAGTGTTCCATTTCATTTAGTGATATTATAAAAGTGATGCATTGGCCATAACATTTACTGTTTACAATCTGCAGCAAGCTATACCCTTCTCAAGGGAGATTAAATAATCAAGAAAACGTTATTCACACTATGTATTTGAGAACAGTAGATTGCTATGTCGATTACAGATTCTTTCCTATATTAAGAAGGATGTATGCTAGCCTAGAAAGGAGAGGGAAAGAGAAAATTGGAGATTTGTTTGCTTCCCAACTGAAAAGGACGTCATATGTTCATGCGTTGAAAAAAATTTTCCTTTAGTCCAACAAAGCCTGAAGAGCAAAAAAATGTAAACGTTAGTTTTGAGTAGTTGCTGAAAACACTTCATTACAGGGGAAGAAAACTGAAAGCTCTGAAGAAACATACAGTGACTCACAGCACTACAAACAGAAAGATCCAGAAGTAGTCAGATTTCCAGAGCATCCATTAGAGGTAAGTATTTTAATGACAGTATTTGCTTAAAGTATTCTTTATTAATATTACTTATGCACCATTTTCCATTCAAAGATCACAGTGATCGATACAGACTGTAATGAATGAAGTGTAACACCTCCAGAAAACAGATGCTACGTTATTCATTTTACAGATAAGTAAATGCAAGTATGAAAAATTAAGTGACTTGCCCTAGTCAGAGAGCCAAAAGCACAGCTGCAAATACAATCCAGATATCCCAGCTTCCAATGATCTGTTAACCACTAAACATTAGCCTTTCTTAAGCGAAATGTAACCTTTCCCTCACATTTCACCCTCTTTCTAACAAGTCTGGCAAAGCTGGTACTGAGGATGTTCACTTCACGTGGCTGACTTTTAAGAAAGCAAAAACTTAAAAAAAAAAAAAAAAAAAAAAAAAAAGAAGATAAACTTGACTTTACCACATGGATTACTGAACTCCAAATCCCTCACTGTAGGGCTCAGTTACCCGTCTGCCCTCCCAAGAGCAGAGTCAGCAATAGCTCACAGATTTGAAGCTGCTGGCCAGGCACAGGCTTGGTAGGAGGTATCAGGGTGGCACATCATCCCAGAAGAACACCTGCTGCAGTCCTGATTCATGGCAGGCACTTACACCCAGGAGCTGCCACCGCCGCATCCAAATGAGAGGAAGAAATGGACGGGATCATCAGAGCAACGTATACTGCCCCAACAGCTGTTCCTCCACATGTCCTGTCTCACGTGGACAGTTATCTTTAAGCTGCCTTCTTTCAGGCTCTCAGCACAGGCTATGCACTGGAACAGCCTAGTGACCCAAAGCTCGGCAAAAGGTTAAAAATGCTCATCAGTACTCCTGTTACACTAAAGGCTTTCAATGTGGTGGCAATTACATCTTATCCTGTCTCAGCTCAGAACCTATTCTGCGCAGATAAAGCAGAGGGTTTTCTACCAATGCTTAAGAAACCCCTAATGGTCTAAGGAAGACTTCAAAGGCTAGCAGAGCGTTTAGACAGGAAGGGAGGGTAGACACAAAAACACTGATGACAAAATGCCACCAGTCAAAGGGATGACAGCAAGCAATCATAATTTGATTGTCACCACTTATAACCGCAAAAATAAATGAGTAGAAACTTGAGAAACAGCATGTGCAATTAATCAATTTTACCGCACAGATCTTTCAGATGTTCCCACAAATAGAAATATCTCCTTAAGTGCTGGAGTACTTAATAGACGTATACAGTATTTATGCACTCACAGTCTGAAAGATTAGAGTTGCAGAACGCATCAATCACTTAAGTTTTTCAAAAAAATCACCAAAGAACATATTTTAGATACCCATGCTTTAAAACATTTGCCTGAACACACAACAGGAAACCTATGTTACTTTATAAGCATGGGTAATGAGCCAGAGATTTAAAACACGTACCTAGTATTGAAAAATCAAGACCTGTTTCCTAAACTGTTACGATAAGTCAGAGCATAGGTCTCAGACCCATAACTAAAATCAATCACGTTTACAGTCAAATATACAATAGTCAAATTTCAGAAAAAGATTATTAAGAAAGACCAAGGTCAAAATTCACCTTATTGCAAAATCATACCTTAAAACAAGGTCAGGTACAATTTGTGCATTGCTACAGGTGTACTAAAACTTGTCAGCAGGAAATTAACTCTTCTCATAATACAAAGGTCGAGGCCATTAGAAAGGCATCTGCAACGAAGCCTTTGGAAATACCAGTGAAGCCAAACAAGAATATCCAAAATAAGGGCATGCAGTTTCAGTTTTATGTGAGTAAATACTGACTTTCGTTTCCAACATGACATGTCAGGTTAGCAGTGTAGCCTGAAACATACATGAGTTTAAAAAAATGAATAGATTCAATCCTGCTGAACCTGTGCATGATTGTATTCCTACTGGTGTTGCACAAGCTACAGGCTTACACAGTTAAGCCCGAAGCAGCCCTCGTAAAACAACAACCACCAAAAAAAGCCTCCCCACACATCATGAGTCTGCCACAAAACCTCCAACCACACCCCAAAATACTGTATTTAAACTTAATTCACAAATAAACCAACAACTACTACACATTGAACAAACTATCTAGAGCTAACATTGAAGTCCCACTTCAGCATTGCGGGTCTCTCTGATACTTCTACGACTGCAGTGGAAGCTTAAGAGCCCAAATACACTGCATTTCGGTCCTCCTATTCCCCACATTCCATTGACCGACCTTAAAGCTGGACCCAAAGGCAGAAAAACATTTTTGTCTTGTCCCTCCTCTTAGAAAAGAAAAACAAAAATCTTTGCTCAGCTTACCATAATATCACAACCTGCATTTATAAACAATTCAACAAAATCCCAGCATTTTCTAAAGTCAGGTATTTTCCATTTTTATTAACAAGTTGATTTGTTTCTTCCAGAAAAGTCTACTTAAAGCCAATATCTAAATCCCCCTCCCTGAAACAAATGTTTCTGTAAAAAGCTATGTTTGTCGCCTGTACTCCTTTTGTTCACTCAAGACAACCAGATTTAGAGAACTTGAAAAACACATCTTGTTTTTATATCATCACACCAGAACTGTGCAGTTGCCAAGGACCACTACACAGCTACAATTTATATTCTCTAAAAGAAAATGAGAACATTTGTTTTGAACAAATGCTAATTTTTGTTTTACACCTGTTAAAAAATACTGTGCGTATTAAACTTGGGTTCTATTAACATTGCCATATTTGTAGTCATAGCAAACACAGTTCTATCAAACAAAAACCACATCCCCCAGAAAAACCCACCACACCCAAGAAACCCAAACCCACAACCCAATGCCCTTGGAAAATCCCACTACATATTTTTTTTATTTTGTCAAGCCTCTGGCATTTCATTGTTGTCCTGCCAAAACAGTTCTTGTTTTACAGTCAAAGAAAACACTGCCCAACAATCCCAACTTCTGCTTATTGGCAGGAATGCAAGTCTTCCATCGGTTTGCCTTAGAAACAAAAGGGGGATAATCAGCTTAGCAACCCGAAAAATCTCAACAATATACAAAAACTCCCAGCTCCCAGCTGAATATTCCAAAACAGAAAATGTTTTCTAAAGCTCTTAGTAACAAAACACACACTTCACAGCAGTGTCGTTTTGAGCTTTTGAGTTGATTAGTTCCTCTGCTTTTTCCACTGGTTTCCTCACAATATAATCCTTAATATTAAAAACTACGTAACTGTTAGTGAGACAGCCATACTTCTTCCATTATCAAGGGATTTTTTTTGCACATTGCACGGGGAAGGACACTCATTCATCGCACGTGGCATTACAAGGAAGTAACTTCTGAATGACGGAGGGTAACTGAAGGAAAACCTGTTGCGGCAAGGAAATGACGATCCCGGAGCAGAGAGCTAAAAGCCCACGCAAAACCTCACGGCAGGGTTTCCCGACGGACACGCCAGCCGTGTCACCTCCCCAGCCGCTCCTCGGCCACCCCACCTGCCACGGCCGAGGCGCCCACCTGCCCGATGAAGCGACGCCGACCACCGCCAACGACCCGAGCCCCAACTCCTGAGCACCAACTAACGACGCCCCAAACTTCCCACAAGTTTTGACAAGCCTCCCGAGGGCCGCGGGGTGGTTCCCACCACGGAGGCCGGAGCCGAGGCCCCAGCATCCCCCGGGACCCCCCTGCCGGTGGGGCGGCGGGTGGCTTCCCCCGTCGGGCCGGGTGCTTACCGGGCGGTGTCCAGCAGCGGGTGCTTGGTGCCCACCAGCTTGCGGACCTGCATGGCGATGTTGCTGAGCTCGTCGCTCAGCAGGCACCGCAGGCTCATGAAGGACGTCGGGTACCCCACGATCTTCTCGGCCTCCGACACCACCTGGCTCCAGGGCGGACCGACCGACATCAGCCCGCGGAGGCCGGCGATGCCGCGGCCCCCGCGCCGCAGCAGACTGCTCCACATCCCACCCCCGCCGCCGTCCCGGGGAGGCCCCCGGCACCGGCTCCCTCGCCCGTTACTCGCCCCGCCGGGGCCCCACAGACCAAACGGCCGCGGACGAGTCCCCCTCCTGGCTCGCTGCCCCGCACCCCGCCGTCAGCGGCCGGCTCAGCCCCGGGCGGCGGGACCGCACGGCAGCCGCGCTGCCTGCCCGCCTCCCCACCAGCGGCGCGGCGGCGGCCGGAGCGGGCTCATTGTGCCCTGGGGGCAGCCATCTTGGGCGTCGCAAAACACGGCGGGCCGTAAAGCGAGGGCGGCAGGTCTCTCTCTTCCCTCTCCCACCCGGCTTCCTCGCCTGACGGCTGTGGCGGTTAGGCGAGGGGTACTGAGTGAGGGAGGTGGGCTCCGGGGAAGGGGCTCTGATGGCTATTGGGTACGTCGTGTCCCCCCCGCCTTTTTCTTCACCCTTAGCTCTTGTACTGGGTAAAGGGCTGCTGCCTCTCCTCCCTACTCCGTGCCTGTCGCCTGCCGGAGCGGCGTGAGTGGGCCGGCCGCGCCAGCCCGGCCGTGGCAGAGGGCCCAGCTGGAGGGGGAGCGCTCCCCCGGCTGGGCCAGGGCTCTTGGCTGGCTGGGGATGCCCGACAGAAAGCGATATGCGCTGTGTGCTGCCAGTGGTGCGTACAGACACCAGCGGGGTAGAGAGTTCAGGTTCCCACGTAAAGTGTTGAACATGTAGTCTTCAGCTACGTAGTCATGTTTTATGTTTATAATTGCGGTGCTCTCTGTGTGGGCGTTCTTTTTTCCCACAGTTGTTTGGGATGTGACGTCAGCAGGCCTCATTGACTGCAGGCTCTGCCTTTCCTTGTAGGTTTGTCCTGTGGTGTTTCTCTGTGGTGCCGCTGAGGGGTTTATGAACAACCTCCCTGTGAGCTGAAGAGGTACTTTCTACCAAACGATTAACATCAAAAGTGACAGCTAATTCTGAGTGTCCAGCTGAAGGTGTATGGATCCTGCAATTCAGCTGTGTGGTCTGCTGTGTATCATGTAGTCTTTTGCTTATTCTGAGCACAGCCATCATTGACCCCTCTTTGGAGCTATGTGCACCCAAAGCTTTTGTGAATTCAGAGAACAGATTTTCTGTACTCCATAGAGGAGGAAAATTCACTGTCCATCTTCAGAAATTCTGTAAGTACTTCAGCAAGAATGTGATCTATTCTGTCTTTACAGTCACTTACATCCATTCCTCCTATAACTTCCAGGCTTTGTTGCAACAAATCGGGCAGAGTTCTGATGAGAAAACAGTCCCATTGACTACATTCACATGAGAAATGAGGGTGTTAAATTTCTTATCTTTACAAATACAAGATACGGGTCACTTTTGTTTGCATTATTCCACGTGATTAAAAAGAGTTATGCTGGGGGATACTATAAAAGAAGGTGCAAGTAGCAAACAAATCCATCTCAAAGGAAGATCAAGTGCAGTCCAGGAAAGGACAGATAACTCTTGAAGTTACAAGGGGAGAGCTGCTAAGAAGGAACACCCTTACCTGCTTACATTGACAATGACAAGGTGGTTTTTGTTCTTATACCAGAGACAACTCAAAATCAGCACTGAAACTGTAAATGTTACTGTCCTAAGGAAGGGGGTTTGACTGTGGAGTCAACAATGGCTGAACATGCCTGTGGCATCTCATAAGGGGCTTCTCCCAAACTGGAGAGGGGAAAACTAGAACAAAGAGAAGCTGCAAAAACTAGAAAGATGACAGGAGACTCAAGGTTCTGCTGTCAGATCTTTGCTTTGTGTGCTACCTGTCTCTGAGAGAATAAAGCTTTGCTTTGAAGGAGCCGCCATTGAGTCATTTTAGTTAACTGGTGTCACAGAACAAACTGTTGCTAAATAGGAAGTTTCAGCTTATATACACAGTCTAAAAATGACAGAATGCAATGGCATGTTTCTGTGCAAAAAAACTAAGTTAATGAAAATTGCCGGAGGGATGCACTTAAGAGGAGCTACCAAAGCACCTCATCCTGTAATGGTGACAAGTTCCTTGATTCATTTCCTGAGCCATAGCTATTCTTGCACTTAATGTGGTAACTGTTCTGTGAAAAACTAACATGATTATGCAATTAAAGTCTGCTTAAAATGATACATATAAACTGAGGAAAATTAGGGTTCTATGGGCAATAAACCTACCATTTCCTAATGTGTGAGAATTTAGCTTTTCAAAATCACTGTGCTTTGTGTTGCAGTCTAAGGAACTGAACACCTCTGCCCCCTTTATGTAGAATTCTCCTGTGTCCCAATGGTTTAGAAGTAGGGCAAGACCCTTGATAACCACAGTGCTGCACGCTGCCACTACAGCTTCCTCAGGATTCACCAGCAGTAGGTTGATGTTCTTTAAATGCAGCAGTTGCTGGAGAAATAAAGCATACATTTTGTCAGTGAGTTTCACAGCTATTTTTGGCCACAGAGACTCTTTGAAAGGATTGTACTGTAAAACGCAAGGACCCTCTGTCTTTCACTTTCAGCCCAATGCCTTCATCCCTTTCCCTTCTCTTAACAACGTAACATTCTTACTTCGCTAGTCCGTTTTTGACTCCTGGTCCAAGTTCATAGTTTCTTTCTCCCAACCTTCTCCCTTTTCGCTTCAGTCCCACACACCATCCTTACTGGCTACTGTTTTTTCATTCTTGTCCCAGCCTCCTCATCTTTTTCTCATTAAGTTCCAATCATCTTCTTGTCTGCACAGCCTGCATCCTAATCATGGACTCTTCTTTTCATACATGTTTATGGGTGGGACCGTGGGGAGCAACAGCGGAACCCTCTCTCAGTTCTTGTGCTCACCCCCGCAAAGGACTCTGTTGCTAGGAAAAGCCATTGCTGGAAAGTCTTGCCCATCCCCAGTAAACCTACAGCAGATGTCCATTACTGTTGGACTTTTCAGACAGTAGAATGTGGAAAGACCATTCTGTATTTACGTTTTTTAATGGAAACAGTCTGAAACATCCTCTACCCATCAAATCCGTGGCAAAACCTTTGCCAAATTTCAGTTTTAGAGCATGGAGGTAGGAGAGTTTCTCAGGTCATGCAATCCAACTATATTTTTTAACACGAGCAAAATGTATTTTTCGCCAACCTGATTTTGCAAACTGACTGAACTATTCTAAAAATCAGCTTCAGGCTGACACACCAATCGCAGAAAAAATCCTTACAAATTAGTTAATATTTGACAGTTACAGGCATCAAAAGCCAGGGTCTTATAATGGGTAGTGATGGACCAACTTACCCATAGGCATTGTGGCTTGCGCTGCCTGTAATGTAGAGTTTCTCAGTTTTTCTCTCAAAAAAAAACATCAGAAGCAAAAGTATGATATACTTACCATATTTTAGTATTTTAAGTTGTGGACAAAACAGCAAGGGGTTTTTGGGTTTGGTTTTGTTGTTTGTTTTTTTCCTTCTTGGCTCATTTCCCCTCAGGATTTGAGAGAAAAACCCACACTATTTCAAGAGCTTCAGCAACTGTACAATAGATGTGTCTATTTCTTTAGTCTTAAGTAGAGAAGGAAAATGAAGCTCTTTTTTTTCTATCAATCAGTTGACTTTGTTAAGCCTCCCCAGGAGAAGAAAGAAGCTGCTGCAGGGGGGCTGTATCAAAGTTGAAGAACAAAGATGAAAGGTGAAGAGACACTTCTGTTTACAGCAGCATGCTCTGGACTAATATACAAGAGAATACATCAAAGCCACCACTAATAACAGCTCTGGATATCTTTTCTAAAAATGAAATATGTAAATATTTTCTCGACTACTGTCTGAAGTAAAACAATTGCAAAGCACTCTCATTTGATTGGGAACATTTGACCTTTCAGTCTTTCATAGTTGCTCTGCCCTTATCCAAAATAAATGATATCCATAGGAGAATGAGACTAGCAATGTTAATATATTATACTAACTATACCCTGCCTATATAACCCAATCTTCTTCTAGATGCTGCTTAAATTTTAAAATGTTAAAGCTTAGGTGCACTCTACAGCTGTTTACAAAAATGAAAGCTAACAGAAATATGTCTGTTCGTTCCAAAGCATGCAGGTGGTTCCCCCCACCCCATACATACAGAGAATTGATTTACGCCGTATCACCCTGGGGAAGTAGACAGTTATGATCATTTCCATTTTGGAAGTCAGGAAGTTTAACAGAGAGGTTGTGTGATTTGTCCAAAGCTTCACAAAACCCCTAAGGCAAACTGAGAAAAGAATCCACTTCTCTTGACCTCATTGTCTGTGTCTTGTCTACAAGGCTGCCTGTCTTCCTGCTAGCTGACAGACTACCAAGAAGGATGAAGGCCTTATTGATCCTACAGTTAGACACTGAAAAAACAGTATTGTTTAGCATCAGTTGATTTCAGTAGGGGTCACATCCCTTGGACAGAATTTAGCACTAAAAGGTATTAATTTTTAAGCCTAAATATACCTGAGATAACAATATAAGAACATGATGTGTTGCTGGTTAGTAAATGATAATAAATGCATAATTATTTTTATTTTATTTAACAGATAAATAGATACAGCTGTGATATATAGGGATCCTTTGTATGGGTAGGTGTATATTAACCTTTTCACTCTGCACACAAAACGCAGTGGTACAGTAGCTCATCAGTGCACGGCACGGATGAGAAGCCAAAGCTCCCGGTAGCTCTCAGCAGCGCTGCGCAGGCAGTGGGACGTGCCCCTCCTGTGCCGCACGCTCGCAGAACACAGCTCCTTTCTCACTGGCTCGCCAGCTAGCACTGCAAAGAAAACAAAATCAATTGAAATCCCTCCATTTCAGCAAGCCGAGTAGGAACAGGAGCAGACGAGTGTGTGGCTGATAACGCCCCTCTTTAGTAGATTCACTGTTTTTTCACCTCCCAACCCAATTTCAATTGTAAGACAGCCTCTTAGGCCATCTCCTCTGATGGGCAGTGCCCCTCCACTCAGGGGAATTTGGACAGAGACTCTTAAAACAGCAATGTTTTGGAGCTGAGTAATCTACAGAAGAAGGAGGAGGAAGATAAGCACAATGTTAGCTCTGGTCATATGCAATCGAAGCTGACAAAGCATCCATCATCCTGTACAGCATTATCCTTTAAATATTCAGCTTTATCAGTTCTCCCATTCCTAATCCATCATTAACCACCCCAGGAAGCCTCAGCTGATTAGCCCCACCTCTGCAGCTTGGCAACCTATTAACTATTTATTATTTGTATTTAATTGGACTCTGGTAGCAGTGGAAAACTCCAACCAGACACATTTCAAAACTGGAACAAAGGAGATGGTCCCTTGCCGAAGGGGTTCATGGTCTGGGCAAGAGTGAAATGCAGCAAAGAGGAAATGACAGCCATGCGGAACAAAGGCTTACTCACATGCCCTCTATTAAACTCCCCACCCCACAAATCTATAGATTTGCTATGGATTTTTTTACAGTGAGTTCCATCTCAGCATCCCTTAAAATCACAGAAGATGATGCAACTTGGGAGGGTCCAGCAGAAAAAAATGGGATTTTGTACGTTAGGTGAAAAATAGATTGAAGAACTCTACCTAAATCATTCCATGATTACTGGGTAGTGACACAACCCAGGGATTAAAGTCCAGTGTAGTAGGAAACTGACAAACATATACAACATACACATTTTATATGGATTTAAATAAATAAATGGAAGCATTTCTCAGTTAAAATGGGTATTTCTCAGGGACTAAAAGTATATAATTTATTAAGTGTTATTTTTATTTTGCTGCTTGCTATTCACATGCATAATCAAACCATAGATACAATACTAAACGTTCTCTCTGCTAGTAATACTGGGTTTGTGGGAAGAAGATCTGTACACCTTTTTCTGTCTTTCTGTATTATTTCACTTAGACGGGAAGCTATGTGTTCTCCACTGAGGCTGGCTGCACATTTCCTCTGAAGTAAACTTTGCAGAAGTCACTGGTGCCTTTGTTACCTCCACCTGGGTTCCTGTACCTTTCTATTTGTGAGTCCCCTTTGAAGCGTGCCTGAAAGATCCAGTTCCTGAGAAAGCCACTACCCACTCCCTGAGCAGTGCTGCACAGCACGAGCACTCCGCACCAGAGACTCAGCACTGGCTTGCTGTTTACTGATCAACTTGAAAGCCCAGAGCACTTGAAGAAATGGTTATCTTAGGGGCTCCTCTCACTCTGCGCCCACTGGCTGCCTCGCCGTCAGGTGGGGATTAATGTCTTTCTGGGAATCAAGTCTTGATATGTGAAAGTCAGCTTGGTTTTAATACTTGAGTTAGAAAACCCAAGTTAAACAAAATCATTTGAATCCATCCTTGTAATTTTCTCTCTGAATAAAGTAATGTCTTTCAAGTGGCACTAACTAAATGGCTTTTGAGAAAATTAAAACAATATAAACAAAGGTATCCATCTATACTATACTGTACTATCTATACATTTTCCCCCGGTCTAGGTAAACCCTTCTGTTCAAGATAGGTGTGTTTTTCATTACGATTCCCTCTGCTTTTGAATTTGTCCTGATGTCAATCTGTTGGAGACAAAGAATGATGACCCTCAGGGTACAAGGGGAGATGCATTTATTTTTACCTAGCACTTGACTCACTTGCATCTGTTTTCCTTTTAATCCCTGTAATTAAAATGCCTGCCTGCCACTTCAGTACCTGCTCTAAAATGATTAAAATTTTAACATTATAGCAATCATAGTTCCTGCTGCTGTACAAGAGGAAGAAGAACTGATCTAGGCCAACACAGTTAAGCTATAGAAGGGAACCGTAAGCTACTAATGCAAAATAGAATGTAAGAGTATTGGGTCAGATGAAAGGAACATCTAAGGTAGTATACCCTGTCTCTGATAGGAGACAGTATGAAATGCTTAAGGGAAGAGAATTAGAAATCAAGCAAGTACAGAGAAGTATGTCCTGCCGCATGTCCACCCAGCTTCCACTTGACTGCACTTTAGACACTTCTTGAACCAGATGCTCTATCAAGTCTATCATATTTAATAAACCAAAATGGATCTGTTTTCCAGAACTTCCAAGTCTGGCTCTTCTAAGCTCTTCTTTGAAGCTCTTTAGACTTTTGCTCCCCTGAACATCCTATGGACATGTGTTCCACAGTTTTATCATGCCTTATGTGAAAAAAAAACCCCACTTCACCATGTTTATCTTAAGCCTCCTAACTAATAGTTTGCATTCGGAGCCAATGAGGCATGCCCAAGCTAGTCTAAAAGAAGGCTTGAACAACATCTCCATCCCTTTCTGTTTTTTTTCTCTCTCATTCCCTCTTTCTTTTATCCTCGTATTATCTCTGGAGGGTGTTACAAGCTACGCAGTCACCTGATTCACAAATACACGCCTATTACATACCAAAATTCAAATGACCAGAAGCATGGCAGTCCTTCAGAGACACACTCTTCCACGATGATGCCACTTGCTTGTAAGTTTAGCCTTAAACTTTGGCACCTCGGTTCCTTTCAGAGCTCCCGAGTGACGGTGACCTGGTTTTCGGAGGTGCTTAGCACCCATCACCTCCCGGGGGGAGCTGCAGGCATTCTGCCCGCACAAGAGAACACTTTTATGCAAAGCATCTGCCTGGCTCTGGGCACTCAAGTATTAAATTGTTATTCTGGATTCAGCTTCACAGTGTAGTGACACAGGAAATCGTCAGTCCCGGAGTGAAATTAAGAACCTTAGGAATGACGGTGCAGCCCTTACTTATGGTGATTTAAGGTAAGCAGTCCTCTTGAATTAAATGTTACTAAATGTGAATCTTCTTATTTTTTCAGGATCAGTGGCAAATGCTACAGAGTACAATCATCTTACAGACTTTGCGTAGAATAAATGTATAGATCGTAGCTATATCCGGAAGGACTCCTAGCTTGGACATCTGATTTTCAGCTTTATATCTGTTTCCACAGTAAAACACATGAAAACTTCAACTTACATATTCACCTGCACAATCATCCAATAGATACACTTTCCATCTGCCCCATAATTTTTCCTTCTTTCTCTGTTCATCTCTCACTCTTGGAATTTGCTCAGACCTATTCTCTAGCCAAATATATCTTTTTTTTTTTTCCCTTCAGTGTACTCCTCTTTGCATTTCTTTTTGCTTTCTCGCCACCTTTCTATGTGTCAGCCTTGTTCCAGTTCTTCTCCCCAATGGCATTCAGAACTCCTGCTACTTTCATACACTCTCACCATTTTAAGCCGCTTTCCCACATGCTCCCTTTCACGGAACACCTTCCTTCCACTGATTTCCAAAGCACAGATGCTTGTTCGCTTTCCATGATGGCAACAACAGCTCTAAAAGAAACATATCATTTCCCCTCCTGCAATTCATGCACAAATGCCTGGCATGTGCTGCCTGGAGAAAGCCTTTCGACTTTGAATTTCCTTGCCTTTGTGGAATCTGTGAAAAAGTCTGATAAATTACAGCTTTGGCAGTTATTTCAAATAACTTTATTTGCAGCCAACTGAGGCAAAATCTGTCAATGGTGCCATCCCTGTGTTCTTTCAAAGGTCGTTGGTGTTTCATGAGTGAGCTCAAAGTCGAGCTGGTTCAAAGGGAGGCTCATATTTCATTTTTTTCCAAGAAGGTTAGATTACATGTTCTAATGGTGACAGGACTGCCCTACAAGACACAAGAGCTGGGTTCTAGTTGAGGCCGCGAGACTCTTCAAGTACATGTGTTTTGTCACTTTATCTCTCTCCTGATGATTTCTCATCTGCAAAATAGCTGTAATACTAACTGGCAGTTGTAATATTAGTTAACAACACACAAGAAGACCCCAACTAATCATATGGGTGGCTAGGTATTGAAGTTGGCCTTGGACCTGGTTTTGGTGTTGGCAGTTCAGGTAAAGCCCGTAAAGCTCAGTCTACGGCTCCTCACACCGGGGCTTAAGGGGCACAAGCTGTGACACACAACATGCGAGAGGCAATTTCTCACATTGTCTCGGAGGGTGAGAGGAAGCAATAATAGAGAGCCTTGGCTCTGCAACCCAACTGAATTGCTGCCTGAGCATGCTAGAGTGATGGTGCACCTGGGGACCTCTAGTGATACTCAGAATAAACCACAGCATGGCTGGGGTTGACAGGTATGTGGGCAGGTTTTCAGTGCATGCTAATTGAGATACGCATGGAGTTCCTGACCCCGGACTCCCCGAAGTTACCCAAAGCTGAAGCTTTGTGGCAAGGCTTCGCCACGCCAGCTGGGTGGGATGGAAGTTGTATGTGACCGTCTCCCATCAGTACCCTCTGGTGATCTGAAAGGGAGTAGTGAGGACACATCAATTCAGCTTTAACCAGTAATGTTGTGAAAAGAAGTTCATAACCACACGTGACTTCAAGAATCTCAGATGGAGGTGGATGCATACATTGATCCTGTTTCAAGGCAAAAAATCCTACCTGTGTAGAGAAGGATTCTCAGGGCTGCCTTTGAGCAAAATCTATTTTTGTTTATGGCAGTAAGAGACATAGATTATTATCATTAATGTTAAATGCATGATTTAATTAGGAAAAGCAGCAGAGTTCAGGAAAACAAAATCTTTCCAGATAATAGTTATACTAATTACCTAAAAGAACATAAATCAAAGCAAACTGAATAAATTACAGGAGAAATGGGGTGACAAGAATCTCATGGAGTTCAGCAAAGAAATTGGAAGTCCTGCGTCTGGAGAGGAATAATATTTGCAGTAATAGAGGTGGGGGACCGGCTAGAAAGCAGCTTTGCCAAGAAGGCCCTGGAGACCCTGGCATTCAAGAAGCTGAACCTGAGCCAGCAGTGCACCCTTGCAGCAGAGAAGGTCGGGGTGCATTAGGAAGAGCACTTCTGGCAGGTTGAGGGTTCCTCTCTGCTCAGCCCTGGTGAGACATGTCTGGAGTGTTGGGTCCAGGTCTGGGATCCCCAATATAAGAGAGACGTGGACACACTGGAACAGGGACAGTGAAGGGCCATAGATATGAAGCATCTGACATACGAGGAGAGGCTGAGGGATTTGTTTAGCCAGGAGAAGAGAAGGCTCAGGGGGGATCTGATCAATGTGTATAAATACCTGATGGGGAGAGGGGGGAGTAGAGATGATGGAGCCAGGATCTTCTCCATGAAACGACAAGGGGCACATGGGTACAAATTGAAATATAGCAAATTCCATTTAAACATAAGAAAAAGGTTTTTTTACTGTGAAGGTGGTCAAACACTGGAACAGGTAGCTAGAGACTCTGTGGAATCTCTATCCTTGGAGATACTCAAAACATGCCTGGACACAGAGCCAACCTGCTCGGCTTTGAGCAGGGAGTTTGGACTATGTGATCTCCAGAGATCCCTTCCAATCTCAGCTATTCTTTGAATTGCTGAATAAAGAACATATTCCTACACTGAAAATACGTGCCACGTCCTAGTCCTGAATATATTTCTGCTATGCATTCCCAAGATATGTTTGGGGTTTTTTTGACAGACTTTTTGCCACAGTGATGTGAATGTATTGCTATTATATATTAGGGTGTGTAAAATTCATGTAAATATAACTGAGAAGATCAAGAGATTGAATCACATGTCATGTAGGATTCTGGTGAGATGCTGGCAGGAAAGCAGGCATTGCAGTAGAAGAGTAATTGTCAAATAATGACATGTCAAAGCCCAACTTTGCCCAAGTCTAAATCATTTAGTATATGTCACTGTAGATACCTTGACAAGTTTCTTTGGGTCCAGGAAAGAAATGAATAACCCACTGTATCTTGTATATGCAATGCAGGGGGTAATTTGGACAAAATGATGTAATGTTTTTGAAAGCATGACAAGAAAATTAAGGATGAAGTAACTCCAGACTGACTTTTATGAATGAAAAGAACCTGTAATTGTTTTCCATCCCTTGACAGATGTTACTTAAACTGACATACTATATCATGCAACAAAGCTCACAGAGGGAATACAGGATTATGAGAAAATGTATAAACCACTATCTTTATTGTAAAAAATTCTTTTATTCTTCACACAAAGACAAAGAGAGGAGGGATTCCTGTTAGGAAGAACTTGATGTAGATTACTGTAATAATATTTTCAGGAATGTATCAGAACAATTGATCTATTAAAAAAAAGAGTGAAGTTAAAAAGAAGGGAGAACTTTCCACTGTATCCCAATCCCATACAACCTCTCCCTTTCTCTCCTGTCATTGTAGCATCTGGGAGACTTACCCATTTCTTAAAGTGAAAACAAGACGACTCTCTTCTGCCTTCTTCTGCATGGAGAAGTAAAAGAATGGGAAGGGGTGGAAATGGCTGTTGTTGAGAAGAGACAGCTGAAGAAATGAGTTTGCCTTGGCTCTAAATATTCTCAGTTCACCTTGGAGAGAGCTTTACAGCTGTGGGACAGCTGCAGAGAGTGCAAGTCTCCACCCCTCATCAGTTTTCTTCTGGCTTTGACAGTTCCCTGCTTTCAAGGTATGTGAGAAACAGCGGCACAGAGAGTAGGAGGGTCTCTCGGGTACCTCAGACCTTCTCCAAAGTAGCCTTTGGAGATCAGGATTTTGGGTGTCAGCCGCAAGGAAATAAGAAGCCCACAGGAAAGCAGGGCTTGGTGTATGTTCTTACCAGTCTCTATGACAGAGCAAGTAGACCACTGTTTTGAACAAAATTAAACTTTTTAAGTTTTACAAATTTCATTCTGAGGTACGGTCCTTGACTGTAATGAATTCTAGAGGTTGCAAATGCGTAGTTTGTCACAGCCAAGTTCAAGTCTGGTATAATGTGTCTAAGTTTCTTGCTCATCCATAGGTCCTTCATTTTCCTCTGCCCGATCTTTGGCATGATATTCAATATGAAAACGTCACAGCAGAGTCACTGAATAATCATAGTGGATAGACAGGGTGTAGCAGTAGACAGATGATAAAGATTTTTCCCCAAAGTCAATACTGGTGTCCGGGGCATATTTTACTAATTTGGTTTTTAATGCATTGCTGATACCTTTTTAAAGGTTTAATATTGATTGATTTTTAATGGTGAGGGTGTTCTCTGATGCTGAAGAAGGAAAAGACTTCTCCTTGCTTACTTTTGGTGTAGGGAACATGAGAAGTGGAACAAGAAACAAAAAGGCATTTTAACAGAAGACTTGGAAGTATTTAACAAAGAACCAGAGAAACAAGTTAATGTTTCTTTCTGTTTATTAAATTATGTGATGTTTCAGGCAAGAAGAGCAATCATTAATTAATGATTTAATAACTTAAATAAAGTTTCTCTCTGTCTGCCAAAACTTTAAAAAGGATTAACGGTATTAAGGCTCTATCTTGCCATTAATCTGTACAGATTTGACACTGATACCCTAAAGCAGCACAAAAAATGAAATATTCATCAATATTAAAATACCTCCAAGCATTTCCAGACTTTCGTATTTGGAAAGCCGCCACTACTCCCATTTCAACTGCCATAGTGTGTCTGCTTTGGAGAGGCTACCTCTTGACATTTTGCAGAACAGCCTCTAATCATCTAAGGAAACTCTGGATTGAGATTAGTATCCACAGCAGAAAGGAATCTACAGGCACTACTGTGTGTGAGTAATGCTGCGGGCTTTCATCCAAGCTCAGGAACGAGTGGAATGTACCCCTTCTCAAAGGTACGGGTGAAATAACATCACTGAAGTGGAAGTGGGGAATGGGTGGAACAGAAGCGAGGGAGTTCACATGCATGTTTTCCATGTGTATGAAAATGGCTGGCTGTACTAAAAAAAAAATTAAAAAATCGGAAGCCAATATTTTAATTATTCAGTGCATTTATTTGCTTCTGATGGCATAAATAATCTATTGCCTTAGCGCGTCATACAAAAAGTCAAAGGAATGTTTCCACTTCAAGTCAAATGAAAAAAAAAATTAAAAAATCAACATAACGGTACTTTTCTATGAACACATATAATGAATTTCTTTGTTTAATTAAACACTTCAGCAAACCAAATACCTGAATTTAAATTGCTGTTTATTATGGCTTCCCCTCGGATACAGGTGGAATGAGAATAGGTTAGCTTGTGAAAGACTGCGGAGACATATGTTTTCCACATTGACTGGCATTACTAAGCAACCTGATGGAGAGCTGACAACATCTTGGCAATCAGGGAACAATAAGGTAAATTATCAGCAATATTGAGAGACACCAGTTAAGAACCCTGTCTTTACTTTGGCCTGCAACGTCTGTGGCTGTTATTTGGGAAAAAAAAAACAAAACACCAGAGCCTCCCTTTTTACCTTCAGTTTTCTCCCTATATGAGCGGGTGTACATGTGTGTTTATACGTGCATAAACGCACGCAGACTTGTGCTTACACACGTTTTGGTAGCCGAGGTTCCATGATGCGTTTCCCACCGTGCTGAGAAGGAGAGAAACAGGAGGGGGAGCTCTCGCCGCAGCCGCCGCGGCGGCAGCCCGGGCTGCGCCGGGCAGGGATGCTCCTCCGGGCAGGGATGCTCCTCCGGGCAGGGATGCTCCTCCGGGCAGGGATGCTCCCCGGGCCGGGGGCGGCGGGACCTCGGCCCCTGCCTCCCGCCTCCCACGGGGCAGCACAACTGCTGCAGTAATTACCCCGGTTGTCCCGATTTGAGGTCTGGAAAACCGTCCCATCGTTTCCAGTGTGCCCACAGAGCGCTATTTGTTTGACGCTGTTGCCTTTCCAAACCTTTCGCTTTGGAGCCATCGTGCCCGCTTACATATTTACCAGCTGGAAAATCAAGCCTGCTTGTTTATCTCGTCCTCTCCAGTAGGCAATAATGAGAAGAAATAGCTCAATAATAATATTAAAGAGAGTTACACATTAATAAAGACCAAATTGAAGAACTTATAGCAAAGTGTTGCTTTAGTATTATCTCAAAAACAACTCTAGTAAGTGGATAGGTGCCCTTTTAAAACATGTAAATACTAATAAATAGGAATATGAACAATAGAATATAAATTAAACCTGGGGTGATTTATTTTAGGCAGCTGATTTACACCTGTCATTTTATGAACAATATTTGTTTTTCAGAGGTCCAAATTACTGCACTTGCAAAAATCCAAGTGCAAACTCAGAGCTGGAAATGCAAAGCCGTGATAGAACAAAATAGGGAGCTTGGCAAAGCACCTTGGGTGTAAAACATACGCTTGGGCAATGGGAGGAAAAGCTCAGGTTTTTGCCGTCACTCAGATACAGCAGGGACCTGAACATCAGTGTTGCAGGTAACTTAGCGACCACCAAAGTTAGATCACATGGCTTTTTTCTTCCCAACTTTGAAAGTAACCAATGAGCGAAGCAAAAAAAACCAACCTCAAACCCTTCAACAGGCGAGACAGTGAATAACTTACTCTATTGCACTGAGGTTAGAGCATGCACTCATCACGGGAAGCCTCATATGCTGTTCCTACTCCCTTTTGAGATGTTACAATAAGGAGTACGAAGCTTTTTTCCCCTCAGATTGAAAAATCTTATTTTTGCTTGAATGAGAATGGACACATATTTTGAAAACCCTGCATTTATTTTTAGAACATGGGATTCTTGCTTTCCAATGCACACTGTATAATAAATTGTTTTAAAATCACCTTGGAAATTTCACAAGGAATTTGGTCTCATTAAACTCAAATCTTCACTGATTTCCACAGGATCAGGATTTCATCTTTGGCTGAAAACTGCTTACTGATACTACATACCCCACTGTCTCCATCTGGTAGAATAAATGCGAGCAGCCCTATTGATCCAATCAGGCACCCCTACTCACCTGATTAAGATGTTTGCAGAATCCATATAGAGCGCTGCTGAACCAGGTTTCTTTACCAAAAATACACATTTTCACACAAGAAATATGTGCTGTCACAGTTCAGTAAACGTATTTAATGTTAGGGTCTCTGTAATGTAAATACCAGATTTATTTTCTCATAACTTTTTGGAGATGTTCAGATCGATGCTATTGTATGACTGACAAATTCATGGCTTCCATAGATTCTGATGTTTTGCCTCCCCTTACGAGTTCACGAGCTACCATTAAAACCTGAAAGCGTTCCTTTTTGTTAGTCATTCGCTCCTCGGTAACAAGTGGAATAATTAGACAGTTTCCAAAACTTATTTCAGTATCTACGATGTGTGTCAGATAACGTCTGAGCACTCTAAATGCATGAACTTCTGTGTTGACAGTTGATGGTCCTCCATATGCTATCACTAGAAGAACAACTTCCCAAGAATATGTAGTATAATAATATGCAATATGTAAAGGTAATAACAGCTCTAGAAAAATAGGAATCGTGACAGTTGCAGAAATAATCTGCTGTCAGATGAAGAGATGTTATTATTAGGACACAGAGAGGTAGAACTTTTGTATCCATCCAAAACCTGTATTAGATACTGAGAAAACCAGGATATGCTCTGAGACCATGGCTTTCATCTGGTGTTTGATGAGGTACTGGGGGACTGCAGGCTGTTTTTAAGGAGCTTAACAGAAGTAGCTGAGAAAAGTGAGCCTACTGTCAGGAGGCATAAATTCACATTTCCATTCAAAAGTATTTGGAGTGTGCAACTGGAAAAAAAACCTAACAGAAACCCACTATTTTTGTGATCAAGAAGCAAGGATCAGCATTCAGAATTGGTGGCGAGAGGGGTGGGAAGCGCTTCAATTTACCACCAAATCTTCAGCTGTTACTCAGGAAAACTGGAATGACAGATTTGATCCTGAAGACATTCTTTTTGGTCTTCTCACTGTAAACTCCTGAAGACCATTCGCATCATTTGGGCTTGCAAATACACTTTCCAAAGTCCCTTCCAATAGTAAAGGAAATTCGGTCTATGTCGGGAGTTCAGGATTAACCTTTTTGTCAGATTATCAATGCAGTCTGTTAAATTTATGCAGCGAAACAGAGCTTTATTACAATATACATAGTGGGTGTTGAGAAGTAGTCCTCAGACATTTCACTGAACAAGAACCATTTGAGGCAATACTCGGTTCAGCAGAAGTTCTAAGGTTTTCATTAAAACTCTGCTATCAGCTCTACGGAGAAACTAGTGATATGTCCCTAATACAAGAATTAATTTTGCCTGCTTCATTAGAATGACTTCACGTATCAGCAAGGTGGTGGCGATTCGAAGCAGAATAGTTGTCTGAGGTTGGCTTGCTTTTTCCAGACAAAGGTTTCAAAGAGCTCCAAAGGCTACGCGAGATTGTGTTTATAAGCAACTTCCCCTTGCGTTGCCTGTCTTATCCCTACTGTGTGAGAGAATACACTGTTGAGATTCTGGGAATATCTCCCGTACTTGACGAGAGATCAACCATAGTGATTCGTTTTTAATATAATATGGTGAACAAAACACGGGTGAGGTTGCTGGTGGTGGCGGTGGGGCACGGTAGGAGGGAAACCTCCCTATTAAGCACCATCCTTTGGAGGCTACCTGTAGAGGCACAAGTTAGTTTCCCCAAGTTTCAGAACTCACTGTATTTTAAAATATTACAGGCAAGGAAAAAAAAAAAAATCTCTGTTCTTTCTCATGCTCGCTGCTGGTGAGTCTGAGGGCAGACCTTGTGTTCCTGGCGCGCGCAGAACAGACCGAGCCCACGGCACGACCCCTTCTGCGGCTGACTCCTGCAGCTCCTCGCTGCCGGCAGAGCCTTCTCGAGGGTCTCGGCGAGGTCCTGCCGCTCTGCGAAAACAAACGATCAGATCTGGTTTTTTCCAACATCTGCCTGACTCTTTGAGGCAGCGAGGGGAGCGGCAGCACCTTCGCTTCACAACGGCCGTGACCTTACCGCTGCAGATGGGCTCCAGGATTTTAGAGACTGAGGTCTGGTTGCTGTATCACCTTTTGATGCTCGCAGCTCTAACAGCGAAGGCTATGCAAAACCCCAGTTTCTTCCCATTTTCAGTGCCACAGGGGAGAATGTGCTCCCTGCCTCTAATCGCTCTGCCATCTGAAGCAGGCGAGCAAGGCTCATTTGAGTCACGAAAGGAGCAAAGGAGTTCTGCTTAACTTTTCATACTGAAAAATGTCAGTGATTTAAGCTTCAGAAACAGAGAACGTAAATTAGACATTGTTGCACGCAAAACGAACTTATCTTTGACAGGCTAAACAGAGATTTTTATGGGGAGCCTACTCATACCCACACGGAACGCAGTTTATCTTTCAACTGCAGGGTTTTTTTTAAAAAAATAAGTGTAATTTTTAAGGTGTACCGCAGTCATAATGAGAAACCCCGCACAATTACAATTTTGACTAATGGAACAATGGACACCCCCGTACCGTACTGTATTGTGTCGGGTAATTAGGGACTGCCAGGGAGCAGGAAAGCACAACCCAGGAATGATCAACGTATCCCCCACAGTGTGTACTGTCATCCAGCACCTCGTCCCACCAAACCATTCATCCTCCCCTCCCAGGCGCAGATACAGGGAAAAACAGGAGTAGTCACACCTCGGCGCGGCGCAGAGCCCCGTCTGGCTGCGGCGGGGACGGGACGGGACGGGACGGGACGGG
>VFFE01007714.1:1073546-1231006 GCA_008921705.1 Burhinus oedicnemus
ATGGTGTACAGTGACCTACTCAGGTTTCAGCCCACGTTGGATCGAATTGCCTCCCTTTGCTAGCAGAAAGAAAAAGGACTGGTGTATATGTGATTTTTTTTTTTTTTTTGTCCCCTTCGGGTAATAAAAAGGCCATTGGCACAAGTGTCTATTTTAAGTACAGCAAATGCGGGGCACTATGAATGAGCAATAAAATTACCTCATCACAGAGACTTCCTTCAATATTTGCTGTTTGATACAGTCAGATATTTACTCGAGAAGGATCACAGCACCCAACTGCTTGGTTTGGTGTCTTCCAACAGTAGTGTCACAGCTCGGTTTAAACATGACTGGATGGATATTCAGGTTGCTTGCTCTTTCCTTGTGCCAGATATTAAGTTACATTTTTGTTATCGCTAACCTAATGTACATGGCGGTTATAACAAATTTTAATTTGATACAATGTTGTGTGCAAAAAGTACATGACTGCACAGTTTTCTGATATTACGTTTCAATGAAAAATATATTCAGGAGGAATTGGGTTTTTTCCGCTGTGACCTTCATAGCCTCTCTTTCTTTTTTCTGATTATTGTTTTCTTTTGTTCCCCTTCCCCCTTCAGATGATACTTACCATTTTTATTTCCAGGAGTAGCATTGTTCACCTCGTTCAGTGCAGTGCCATTTCCCACTCACTGGTGAATAACAGAACACCTAGTAGATCCAAAGCTATTGTAATCAGGGAACCCGATACGGTTTTAAGACTAAAATATTTTTTACGGTTTAATTGAATGAAAGCGCTCGTCAAGGTGCGGTGACGGCTTCCCCATCCATCCATCCATCCATCCATCCATCCATCCTTCCTCAGCTTATTTCCATTTGCCATCCTGCTGCCAGGCAGCAGTGCCTCTCAGGAGGAGCAGCTAGGTGTTCCATCCAGTATGGATTGCACTGGAAGTTCTCCTGCACAAACAAGACAATGTATCTGCATGTCTCTGTCAGTTGAAAGGCAAGCAATTAATTTGTGCTGTAATTTCACAGGGCTGCTCCATGTGCCCAAGGAGTTTACCATCTATAAATATTCTCAATAACTAATTTGTATCTAAAATTGGGCTTCGTTCCTGATGCCTAGAGCTTAAGACAGCCCCATCTGTTATAGTTTAATAGTAAACTCATCGGAAGATCTTTCAGTTTAGTGTTTTAATATTCCCCATTTGGCATTTAAAAGTACTACTGTCAGAAGGAGGAAAGCGGTGAAGCAGGCGTAGCAGCGCTGTGCCTGGAGCGAGCCAGATCGCTCGGAGCGCTCAGAAGATTCCAAGGAAACTCCTCCCTTCTCTCCTGAAAAGCAAAAAAAAAAAAAAAAAAGTCTTTGGGAAAGTGGAAAAGCAGACAGACTTTTATCAGTTGTACTATTTCAGGAGACTGAGGTGGGGGGTTTTTTTTGCAGAGTCTGCATGGAAGGAGTTTTGTGGCATGGCTGCAAAGGGGAGTTGTGTTTGCGCAGGGAGCCTCGCCTGCCCGTGCCTCGTAGAAATAGCGCTTCCCCAAACAACGTGGGTATGACAGAACCAAACGTGTACATGGGAGGACAAAGGAAATTAAAGCATCAAGAAATTTTGCTTTCTGATAGCCTAAAGGTCTAACCATAAAATTCAATATGGCGACAACATAAATAAGCAACGAAAGTAAGGGCCGGTAAAAAAAAATAAAAAAAAAAAAATCCAAGTTCATATTGTGGCTGTAGAAACATTTTTATTTCCTCGATGCAGTGAAAGTGAAAAGTGAGTTTGTGGGGCTCTGCACCGAGTGCGTTATGCGGGCAAGGAAATGGAATGGAGCCACCGTGCTTCCTCCCAGATCTGAAATAAACATTCAGCAGTAAAACCTCGAAGAAAATGAGTCTGACAGACTCATTCTCCCCTGCGTTTCCTGCCTCCGTGTTTGCCAGGCCTCGTTCGGTGAAGCCGGGCCTTGCCCCCTGTGAATACGGTTCATAGGGAAGGAAAGGCAAGAGGTCTAAGATGGAAAGAGAAGCGTGGCTTAGCTTCAGAATGTATTAATTAGTGAAGATTTGGGAAAATGATGTATTACAATGTAAAAAATCAAGCTGTAGGTGTACTGTTACGATGAAATGAATCCTAAAGCGGGAATAAATGTGATTATATTTTTACTGCCTAGTGTATAAGTCAGTCTCACAAAGGAGAGGAACCACAGTCTGGCGAGTCCACATACTCTTCTTCATCTTTGCCATGAATAGGAAGCAAATTCAAGTCAAAATCTCAATGAGCATAATAGTTAGTTAGTTATCTTGGCTCTTCCAGGAGGGAGGGTATTTCTGTGTAGTACAAGAATAGAGAAATCATACAGTTAAAACATGCAAATTACACATTGCCCCGCAGTGGTGATAAGTGGTTTGGGACTTAGCAGGGGGCGACAAAAGAAGTGCCATCTATTAGGAAGGGAGGGCTTTGGCGGTGTTGTGTGACTGGGGCCGCTGGAGTATTTTGGGGGCCAGTTTCTTTGGCAGGGATGAGCTGGTTGTGCTGCAGCCGTGGTGGATGCCCTGGCAGTTAGGCAGCTGCCATGGTGGCATGTCGGCACACCTGCGCCGTCAGCTAGAGGGGCGCAGGAGATTTGCCTCCGGTGGGATGTTAACCGACTGCCTGGGTGCGCTGGCGGCTGAAGAGGTTATCGGTGTTTTCCACCGCAGCCTTGGGAGCCTGGCTGCTTTGTGCATGCACGAGAGGCCAAGCGTGGTGTGGTGGTGTGAGCACAGAAGGACGCAGGGCAGGATTTCTGTGCTCGTCTTCTCAGCTCTGACGCTGGCCCACACTGTGAGCAGCACCGGGGCTCAGTCTCTTGGTTTTCCTGCAAGGGACTGAGCGTTGCCTCCCCCGCAGGGTGAAGCTGGCTTCGGTGCTGTAATTTCACAATGAAATCCATGGATCCCCACAGGACTTCCTTTGGGTTCAGTGGGATTGGCTCTGGGCCCAAGAGTCCCAGCTTAGCAGTGTGGTTGCGGACTTGGGATTTTATTGATAATGGGCAAGGTTTTCCCTGGTGCGCTGGTCTTTCATGTCATGCCAGCCCTCTGGCAGGGCTGTGGTGTTGGGGTGGCAGCCTCCATCCTGCAGACCCTCCATGTGCTTTTGGGGAATAGGTCTGAAAGTAGTTGTGGAGTAGCTCAGTGCCTCTGCTGTCCTGTTCCTGCAAAAGCTTGCAGTTGCAGCGCCTTGCACATCCTCCATCTGGTTATCCACACTTGTCTTCTCCCTGGGCTTTGGCAGGTGCATTGTCTCTCAGTTCAGCTGATTCCTCTCTAGCCTGCTTCATCACTGCTTCTTCTGCTCTTCTGGTCCAACATCAGGTCCTGCATTCTTGCTTTTCTCAAGCACCATGGTTACAATCATCACCTTTCTTTTTGCTAAACCTTTGAAGCTTGTACATCCTTCAGTGAGCTTCTGCTCTGCATGTACAGGTTACGTATTAATTGGCTTGTTTCCTTTTCTTAACTTCATCAAGAACTGGGCTTTTCCCCACCCTCCCCGCCCCTGCATTCACACAGAGAAAAATTGTCTCCTCTCAGTCTCATCAGTTCTGTTTTGACTGTTGCCACCACACTGGTCTTTGCGTATCCCATCTTGTTACCTATCTTGAATCCACATAGACTGGGCCTACCATTGAAATGGAAAGAAGGAGGAATACCTGGAAACAATGAAATAACTGTGGTCAGCTCCAGGGCTGCAGCCGCGACCATCGTCTGGGTGGACAGGGTGTTAGACATTGCTGCAAACGAGTATTGTGGTCAGGAGTCTGAGGGAAGGTGATGTTGTAGTTCTGTGAATGCCCGTCTATGCGAGAGAGTTAGCGTGGAAGGAAACACTTCTCAGCTTTGACTGTCAGCTTGTTGAGGGTGGGATCATCCTCTTGGTTTGCTGTGTACAACGTGCTGTGTAATGAAGCCCTGGCTGTTGGCCACTGGGAGAATAGTATTAAGAGTGATCACCATCATTGTGATCACCATCATTGTAATAGGTAAGATAAATTATGAAGGAGAATGGCTTCATTGTTTCTTTTATCCAGGCATTCTTGTTGAGAAATCACAGTGCTTACTTTTGTTACTGCTAATATGTGACCTCGTTCTACTCTCATTGAAGTTAATAGCAAAGACCCCCAGTGATTTTTTTTTTTTTTTTTAAAGAGTCAGGTCTCTATTATGGGTAATTTCAAAATCAAATGTATTTTTTTGTCATTTCAACTGTTCATTTTTGTGCATCACTCATCATGGATGGTAAAATGAGGCTTGAAGGGTACTTAAACTGTGTGTTATTACAAACCCAGCCATCACTTTGACTAGCTTCTGAAGAGACATACACATGCATGAATTTTCAGGAAAAAATAAACATATATACAGCCTTGCTTGCATATTCCTTGATGAGTAATTAGAAATTACTCATTGCCTGAGTTGATCAACAGCGCAAATAAAACACAAAGCATCCACAGGAGGCAAATTTAGATCCACTCAATTAATTTGGTTGCATGGGGTTTAAGTCGGGAAGGCGCTGGTCTCTACCTTGCTAGATTAGTCTCTAGGGCTGCGTCTCCATAGTTGAAACTTAGCAAAGCAAGGGAAGCTGGCGGAGCTTGCCTTCGGGCCTCCATGGACCCGTCGGGTTGTTCTGGGTGAGCTGCAGTGGTGAGGTTTCACTCCTCGTCTCCAGGTCATTTCGTTGTTGGATTCCCATGGGTTAGAGACAGGGTTAGTGCATTGGGACCTTCAGTGCCGTGACAGAAATTTTCTAAAAAGCTAAAAAAACTTTAGAAAAATTTCCCATTTTTGCTAGTGTTTGAAACACAGCAGTGCATCATTCAAATGAGAGTTTAAATAAGTATTTTAGAAATGAGTGTGAGTATTAGCCACATTACACTGCATTGTACTCACTGTTGCAAACTGTAGTAGTGACATAGTTCAGATGTAACGGGCTATCGTACTTGTAGAGCTGACACTAGAGGTAGAGGTGGAATGATGTGATGTTTTCCGGCAATTCGGGGCTGCAAAGGACAGCCATGGAACTGAGACTTCCAGCAGGAGGTCAAGTGAAAATGAAAGGGGAAAAAACAGAGGGAAATTGATGCTCCAAGAGTCTGCTGTGGCATCTCGTTTTGTTTTTTTTTTTTCCTGAAATGTGTGTTTGTAGCACAATTGCACAGAAGATACTCCTGGAAGAGTATAAATTGCTTGTGTTTATTGCTTATAGCTGCTTTACAGCACTCCTTGAGTGACAGGAACACCTATGCAATCTGGTGTGATGAATGAGCCAGGAGCCGTGCAGCTCTCTGACGTTCTGGGGCAGAGTGCCTGCTGTAGCTTTGAATTCAGAAGCAATTATCATCTGATTAATTTTATTTATTTATTTAAATGACTGGAGAATTGCTGTGTTCTATCATTAGACTTGCTCCCACTCAAAAATTAAGCTAGAGCAGTTACTAGACAAAATCTAGCAACCTGCAAATTTGACACGTACCATTTGTTTTGAATTGGTGTCGTATTCTCCTTATTCCTTTTCTGGTATCCAGAGTCCCAGAAGACTGGTCTTATCAGGAACATTATTTTAGATGTCAAGGTCTTACAGGAAAATGAAGTTTGGAATTTGTTTTAAAAGACCGATAATAAAAAAATGCAGAGACCAAATTGAAAGGCTTTGTGTGTGGCTTTTTCATTTCATTTTATAGTTGTCATACTACTTTAAACCGATCTTTGCCGTCGCAATAATTCATTAGCTGGTTTCCTTGGGTAGTTTCCTAAATCCGTAAGCCCTAGAGCTCCATGGCACTATTTGGTTTCAGAAAGCTTTGTTGCCTGGCTGCAGATTTCTTAACTTGCTCCACTAAATCTCCTGGCCCAGTAATGAGCGTTTTCTACAGAAATATTTTTTGCCACATGACCTAGAGGATGTGTTTTTAACAGAATTTGAGAGTTACAACAGTCATGTTCCATATTTTGCATTTCCGTACAAACGTAATACGTAACCGCATGGCTGCTTGGAAATCGATTTGAAAATAAATATGGCAAAACTGAGAAAGGTTTTCTTAAACAAATACAAGAGGTGTTTATCTGAAATGTTATGGTAAAATGCTTCAACGGTGAAGAGTTTTTAAGTGGTTTGACTGTGCAAGGCCTTATAACTGAGGAAAAACGTCATCGCTGTGATTTTATTTGATTTGGTTCATGGGCAACTCAAGGAACTGTAATTGTGTCAGTGACCTGCTCCAGCTGAAAAGACTGTAGTGCAGTAAGATTGATTAACTGCTGGTTGAAAAACATCCTAGTTTTCTGTTATTCTCTTGCTGCAGTCTTAAATATTTTATGGCAACACAGACAAGTTTGTGTGACGAATGTATGTTAAAATATTTCTGACATGAATGCCAGAGCAACAGTCATAAATATCTCTCCTTTTCATTTTCTTTAAATTACAGACGTATGAGTCTCTGTCATAATTACACGTGCCAGTCAGAGATTTAAATGCATTACACTTTATGCACTTGACTTATGAAACGAACATTAGTCTTTGAGGAGGTGGGCCAAACCTGACACTTCCTCGTGTAGCACAGATACGGTTCGATTTATGCAGTCCTCCCTTCCTTCCAAATGGTTATTGATTACATAAATAAGTAGGTAATTTTTCTCTTTCAGAACTTTGCAGAAAACACTATGAATGAGCTCCTTGGCTGGTATGGTTATGATAAGGTTGAATTGAAAGATGGAGAAGATATTGAATTCAGGAACTACTCGGCAGATGGGGAAAGCCGCCAGCACATTTCTGTTCTCAAAGGTAATGAGACTTAATGTTTCTGTGTTCGCACAAAGAAGGATTAATATCTCAACCTGTCTGAATTGGCGTGTTCTGCTGCTTGCTTCGTGGTTGGTTTAAATAAAAATATTGGAGAGTCCCTTCTAGTACAAGGAAGCCAATAGAGTATGAGGAAAATCACTTAACAAAATTGCTGTTAGTAGGCACTTACTAGTCTATCTTCACAAACAATACCTTTTGTGAGTCAGTTGAAAGTCAGGTACCTGCAGTACCAATAAACTGCTCACAACTGGAAAAAAGGAGAGAGCACTTTCTTCGCTGTGTGGCTTTAAGGAACCCTTTTGCTTCCAAAACTAAGGGCTTTTTGACCTATGGCGTTTTAAAACGCTGGAAGATTTTGAGCTGGAATATTCACAACGCATGCAGGAATCGGCGTGAATGTTCACAAAAGGCTTCTTGGAGATGTTTGTACTATAGTGTCTTCTGCAAGTCCTGTAGAAGTTCTCCAGGGGTGGAATCTGTTTGGGACGGTGCTGGATCTTCGTGTACTGTAGTATGAGATAATTAAAAATGTGAAGGGTGGGATCCAGTCTTTTTGTTCAGTTGCTGCCTTCTGGCTCCTCAGCCACAGCAAATGGGTAGGGACTTGTGATCAGAGTGAAGCGAAGAGTAGGAAGTTGCCACATCTTGCCGTATCCAACAAGAGTTCCTCAAAGGCGAGGTAAAGAGAGGAAATTGCAGCAGTTTTTACACTCTTGGACCGCCACTTTCCACTATGTTGGTGGCCAACAGTGTTTGGGTTTTCTTTCTGATGGCCAGCAGCAGTACTGTGTTCAGTGAGTGTTGCAATGCGTCCTGATACCAGAGAGACCAGTTCTGAAGGAGAGATGGATAGGAAAAAGGTAGAAAAATTAGAGGTAAGGTGAAACAAACTAATCGTGTTAAAATTGAATGTTTGCAGCTTGTTAGTTCTATAGTGACATTGGTGATCAATATTTTTTTTTCATTGAAAATACCGTGTCATTAAGCCACCTTTGAAGAAACTTGTTCCTATGCAGTAATGCGATTAATTTATTTATGTTTTAATAAATAGATCTTTTATTGAATGACTTGTGGCTCCAGTCTATGCCTGATGAAATTTGTGACATAATTTTTTTTATAGACACATGATACAAACCATATGTTTTATGTACCAAACAAAGATGTCGAATACCCGTGCCAGGTAGAAACTTTTGGTGTATGCAGTCTGTGGGAGGGAAAAAAGTATGTTTATTTTTCTGAGAGATGAGAGGAGAGGGAATAATAAGAATTAAGTCCTGCCCCACAGCTAACTGAGGTGTATTAGAGAAATTCCTACAAATAAGAACCTGAGGTGATTTGGGATTAAAGAATTAGAATAATAACTGTCATCATTTCATGCACACTTTGCTGTAATTTCAATATTTTGTTCCTTTCTTTAAATCCTTTCCATTACTACTACTACAACTACTATTACTGATAGTTAAGAATTCTTTTATTTTTCAGTTTATGCTTCTTGCATTGGTGACGTCACAGTTCACTGAGTGTGATCACCATGCAAACAGTGGAAGTGAAGGACATGAATAGGTATCATTGATTAAATCAGGCATACTAAGGATACGTATGACAAAATAACGCCACCTTTAAAAAAAAAGTATAGTTGTGTTTAGTGTGAGTTTGATTTATAAAAATGGAGCATTTCTGAAGAATACTGGAAAGTATCCATTTTTTAAAAGTGAAAATATCTGGAGGGGGCTGTGCACCCGTCTTATATCAGGGTAAGTAATTTAATGAACAGATTGGTGAAAGTATGTAGGGGCATTAAAGAAAGATATTTGTCATACTGTACAATGTGTTCTTTGTGTTTTACAGAAAATTCTTTGCCAAAACCAAAATTACCTGAGGACAGCGTTATTTCACCGTACAATATAAACCCAGGCTACCCAGGGCTTGCCACAGGAAATGGACTTTCAGACTCACCAGCAGGGTCAAAGGATCACGGGAATGTACCTATTATTGTCCCATTAATTCCACCACCTTTCATAAAGCCACCAGCAGGTAAATCCTAATCAACATTTAAAAATGGTAACTGTCATTGACATGTGTCCTGAGATTGCTAGATTATGATGTCTTTGTAAGAGAGCTGATTTCAAAATCCTTAAAAACCGGTCACAGGTAACTTTAAAACAGTGGGAGAGTGACTGTATTTGTTACTGGTCTTGAAAAACTTCTGCAAAAGCAATGACAATAGACCTGTGCTGCTTGTGACACTCTTGTGTCACACTTGTGTGCTGGATTATACTCTCAGCACTTCAACAACCTCTGCTTTTTGAAAAAAAAAAAATTTTTTTTGATGAGTAAAGCTTTTAAATAAATTAATGGAGGATGATTAAATTAAAAATAGGCTCCACAAAGGAAACAGCAAAAGAGACAAAGCTATCAAATCAGTATCATGTCTTTATATCAGGTTAACAAGCTCATCCTGGGAAAACTGTCTCTTGATTCTCATTGAAATCCCTGACCGTTGTCTCTTGAGGGTTTAATATGATCATGACTCTACCCAGGAGACTGTACTGAGATGTTTTACATTTTCATTAGATTTTTATCAGGAGTGATTTTATAACGTGCCATTCCTCAGAGTTTGCGTGAAAAATGATTTATTCCACACTGCGTGCTGCTTACCATAATCTGTGAAAGTAACTCTTACGGCTACACCAGGGTGATTAATTGCTATGTTATTGTTTACTGCTGTACACGGTGTGATAATTGGTGAATGTAGATAGCAGCAGGCTCAGTCCTGCTTCTGTGGATGTCCCTGGGTGCTGTTCTGGGTGCTCTTGGGTGACGGAGGCACTGAGGAGTACAGGGTGACCTGCAGTAGCTACCCAAGAACGGTAGCTCTCCTCACACTGGGGAGGCAGCTTGGCTAAAGAGTCCCCACCGGGTGTGAGGACGCTTCTGCAGAGGCAGAACAGCTTGTAGAATCAGGTCCCAGGTGTCAGATGGTCACCTCTGCCCTTCGTTGCATTGACTAAATGTAACTGTAAAATACCAATCGGACCAACAAATTGTTTGCCTGTCAACGGTCATGTGAGAGACTGCAGTTGCCCCTCCCAAATTATTTTTATGCCATTGAGTTTTATCTCTAAAGAAGTATACTAATATGCTATGAGTAATTTTCAAATGTTACTCAATATGCATTCCCTGCCAAAGACTTTTCATCTATTTTATACGATATTTGCTAATTACCAAAGCTATTTGGGCCCATTCCTGCAGCCTTTACACAGCTAAAGATCTCGGGCCATAAGGGCTGGATCCTCAGCTGTTGTTGATTTGGCCCTAAAGCTTTAATCAAGGGATTGTGCCATCCCAAGCTATTTTCTCCTCCAATCTGAGTCATGAATGAATCCAGAATGCTGAATTTGTGGTACACGAACACAAGGCTATAACATGCATTGTGCAAACTGCCACAGTTGCTGGATTTTTATGACATCAAACAAGCAGGAGGAGATGGAACTATGAAGTAGAAAAACAAATTACCGCAACAGTAGTTAAGTGGACACAGGGGAACCTTGGCCAAGTCAACTGCCTTCTGTTCTTTGCCCGTGCACCTACCACGTGTCATCCCATGTTCAAATGTACTGCTAAGGGTAATGTGCAGAGAAGGCTTTTCAGAAGTATTTTCCAAGTTTAGATTTTTACTTCAATAATTCATAATCGTTGTTTTACTCATATAGGGGATATGAACGCACAATCTCTGCCTCCTCTGACTTTATCCCATGATCAGTAATGAACGCTAGATTACCATGACTTCTGAGCAAATGAGCATATTTATCTCACCTTTGTTTTAGAGAGCAAAGTTTGGGAGGGCCAGAGGGGGAGGAGAACCTTTGTGGGATTTGCAATAAGCATTGGTCGTAATTGTTTTGTTTTATCTTAGGGCGTAGGTGCCCTAGTCATGATCACCCCAAAGAGCCTGGCAAGAAACAACTGGTGAATACAAGTAGAAAAGGGAGTACAAAGGAACCAGGAGAGCCAGCGTGCAAGGCAGTGGTCTTGGCACTGCACTTTGACACCGTTTTGCGGGCACTACATCAAAGTAGAAAACTTCAGAGTGATACAAAGCTGGGCAAGAGTAACTCTGGGGATATTTTCTTGGAGCCCCTCACAAGCACAGGGGGTGACTTTGGAAACAGCACAAAGGTACTTCTTTGAGTTGAGCAGGCAAATGAAAAAGATTCACATAATTAATTAATAAAGCTGACAGTCAACACTTTCAACATGGGGGAGAGAAAGGCTATGACTGACCTGCCACAAGATCAGAAGCAGCTTACATTTGTTTGAGTTAATAAAGGAAGAAGGGGAACAGGAGGGAGAGGCAGAAAGAGTCCAAGAGAAAGTTTTAAGGTTAAAATGGTAGGCAGGGAAAGGGATCTTTGCAGCACATTTTGAGTGGACGTGCATAGGACAAGGTGACATTACAGGCCAGAGAGAAAACCAGGTAGTGATGCACTGCAGTGACTGAGATGCTGAGAATCGGGATGAGTCTAGACTTTGTGCATGGATGGGGGAAGCTTTTAGATATTGTACAGGAGAAAAGTCTACAAGATTTAAATACAGCTCAAAAGAGAGTGCCCACAGATGAAAATGATATCTAAATCATGAACCTGAAGGACAGGAAAGATGATGGTGTGGTCCACCGATACTGAGCAAATAATATGGAGTGAGCACTCAGGGAGAAATTATTGAGACTTTAATTCTTGCCGTATTGATCTTGAACTGAAGGGTCAGCACTAGTAAAGAAGTGTCAGAGAGACAGGCTGAGGTATTCATTTGGACAGGAGAGCAGATCCAAGAAACAGTCACAATGAATTATTAGTTGAATAATTTTTGCAGATAAGTTTCCATACAGATAAGAGGGAGAAGAGAAAGAGCAGAGCATGGGGGATGCTCACAGAAGTCTGAAGAGAAATAGGAGGAATACTCTAAAATGTGCACTGATGTAGCAATTGCAGAGGCAGTAAAAGCACTGGGGGAAGACAGAGTCAGGAAGCCAAGGGAAACAGGATTTCCAGGGAGGCAGATGTGATTCTTGCTATCAGAAACAGCTGCCAGTTCAAGAAGGAGGAGGAAGGAGTACTGCTCCTGAACTATGTCTAGAAAACAGTCATTGAAGATTTCAGCAGATTAGGTCTTCCTTGAGCATGCTGGAAAACTTTGAACAGTGGCCTATCTGCATTCATACTATGTATGAACAGGCTAACACCTTGAACAGGTAACAAAATTACCTTTTTTGCACTCGTGCTTATTTTACAGTGAAGTCTTTTCTTTCTTTTGAAAACCATATTATTTTGAGCAGTCTGACTCAAATTTTATCTCCAAGCTGTTCAGATTTGTTTTAGTCAAATGAAATATTAGGCAAAAATTTGCTTATACAATCCTGGAAAACATTAGACTGCTACCTGGCCAAATATAAACAGATCCAATAAAGGCACTGTTCCCTTGCCATGCCTCAAAATTACACCTGAAAAAGGCTGACTTAAACACATGGGCCCTATGTGGTGCGCTGGCCATCTACAGACTCAGGTTACGGCACGTCAGGGGAGCATACTAAATCCCGTCATGGGGAACCTCCACAAGAAGGATCCCGGTTACTTAGATCTGGAGACTGTTTGCAAGAGCACTCCACTGACCTGCACCACCAGGCTTTGTCAGTCAACATCAGCCATCTGACCTGCATCTGGAAGCAAAGAAGAAGTCAGTGCAGCCTCCAGAGAGTTGGTGTAATAGTCTCTTTGTGGCTGATAACCGTCCTTGCCCAGCAGGCTGGTAGCTCCGTTTAGTGCTGGCAGCAGATACTGACTGATCTTTAGGGTTAGTCTTGAGGACAACCCATTGCAACAAACTGATACTAAGATTAGTTCTGCTTGGTGTTAGAACATTCTTATTTTCTATGCAGAAATGTAAAAACTTATTTTTTCCAATTAAAAAATTACACAGAAATAGCAAGGAACAGAAAAGCAATAGCCAGGAACGATCTAGAAATAAAATCCCACCACAGTTGCAGGGTATATGACCATAGTACGCAGCATGCAACCATCCTAACTGTTATTCTGCAGCCCTCAGTGATAGAGTAAATCTGAAAGGGCACTTAGGGTGACTCTGCCCTTTTGCTCAGACAAGTTTGGACGGCTGCTGTTACATGGGATGAAGGAGGGCTAAAATCAAGACTAGTCAAAGAAGAATGCAAAAAATTCTTTCAATGCAGGTGAGAACATGCTGCCTCCTTCCCCCGGCACCTGCTGGAGGCTATGGTGTCTCAGTTTCCCTGGTTTTTTTTAAGAGTGCTCTTTGGTTTACTTTCTCTTGTGATCCCCGTGGCAGTGCCTCGGTAGGGGTGGTACAACTGCTGGTTGGTCTAGCCTTTGAGCATGGGTGTCGGCAAAACCCTTCCCTTTCCTGCCTCCTTCTGTGTACAAGTGATGCACAGAGTACGTCGGCTGTTCTAAGCACCCCAAACAAGACCTGGCTCCCTGCTGTGCTGTGCTGTGCTGCGAGGGGAGGTCACTGTCAAGGGATGTGGTGGAAGGGGATGATACAGTGCTGTTGACTGAGCTTTCCACAGGGGAAAGAAGTACAAGGGAAAAATAATGCTCCCTCCCAGGGTTTTTCACAAGATAATGAGCAAGTTTGGGAAGGCAAAAGGGATTTAAATCCTCCAACACGCACATCAGTGCCTCTACATAATGTTTGGTTCAGTGGTTTCCAAAAGATAATGATTGGAGTTGTACCAAAAGGTATGAGAAACTTGTGCAAGTGAAGGAGGAATGGGCTGGAGGAACTGTATCTGGTGAGGCAAAATGTCTTAAAGGAGGAATAGAATTTCTAGTAGAGTACCTTGTAAGATAGGCTTGTGACCTAAGTTGGCAAGGAAATGTCATATTCAAATACTAAAACGAGTAATTAAGTATTTTATAGAAAGGAATGAGTGATTTCCTGTGTTACAGCTTAACATAACTTTAGAATTAAAGTTTACGGGGTTTTTTTTGTAAATACAAGTGCACACGAGTAACTTGGTGCAACATGTGAGATTAAGCAGAGTCCCTGCCCTACGAACACTCTGGAACTGCCTGCTGTAACCTCTCTCAATATTTAAATTATGTTGGAGGAATCTGGAAGCATAAAAGATGTTTTAAATGGTAGTTAGCAGGGCAGTAAAAGTTATTTCCAAGATGATCTGTCTAAATTCACCGAGGAATTGGTTCTACGACTGCATTACCAAGAAGTCTGATTCCAGGCAGGACCCAGTGGCAATTTTCCTTCAATAAAGACCATATTATCAGATCTAATTAAACCTATATATTGAGGAGACTTTCATTTTACTGTGCCCTGGATCACACTTCAGCATTCCCCAAATCTTATTCCAGTTGCTGAACAGCATTACAATTTCTCTGACTGCAGGTTTAGCTCTCTGACAAAGACCACCGCAACAAATCCTATAGTCACTACTCTTCAAATTCTTTCTCTTGTTTTCAGTTTGAAACATCATCTCATTTACACTGATCGCAGGGTTATTAGTGCCTGTGTTTTAAAATGCCAACGGTTGCCAGGATGCCTGCCCCATCTAGCCCACTGTTGATATCTTTTGCTCTCTGTGGAGGGCCAAGTGTTTCCTTTGTGCTAAAAAGAAAATCACAAGGTCCACGTATGTGCTTTAATAGCATATATTCAAAATACACAGGGAGTTCCCCCCCCATTAGCTGAAATAGGTGCTTTTTTGTTTGCATGTTTAAAATCTGCCTAAATGCCAGCTTTTATTTGTGTTGTGCATTCAGTCCTTACTGAACTACACATGAGAATGTGCCTCAACTCATGCATAGAAAATGTAGGCAAGCTGTGGTTCCCCAAAATGATTTTTTAAAAGGAGCTGGGACACTTTGCTTTATTGGCAGAGTAGTGAACTTCAAGAGACTGGCCCTTAAAAGGAAACATATTGTAGAGCCCCTGAGGTATTTCCATAGCGGTGGTTGCAGCAAGCTTTCTATTGTCAGCCCCATTTTTTAATTTTCCTCTTGTAATTACTTTTTCCAAGGTACTTTTTGTACCTTAAGTTTGTCACACACTCCATCTGATTATGTAGAGGATCAGTGCTATCACAACAGGGTCTGCAGCAATGTCTCCGGAGTTCTGTTTGTTCATTTTTTAGTTTGAGATTAATCAGATAAAGCATCTTGGATGTAAGAAAAATGACCATAATGGTGCTTCTACCTCGCTTGGGATCATCAGCCTCAGGAACTGCTTTGGGGTGAAAAGTCCAAGCACATGCTACTTGGTTTTCTTCCATGGCAGGCTGGGGTTTCAGGAGCAGCAGGCGGGTAACTTAGAAATAACCATTCTGAAATCCTGGCAGGTCCCAGTGGAAACAGTGAGCCCTTATTGTTAATGCTGCAGAAGCTAGAGTCAAGTTAAGATCTAACATCTTTAAAAAGGAAGCTTTGCAGCTTTTCATTAGAAACTAGTAGTGAAAGCAGCTAAAATATTTAAAGATGTATGCCAGTGGGTTGAGCACAGTTCCCAGCATTAGGTAAAAGGGTCATTCTAGCTACCCCCAAAAACCCTGAGATGCAAACTGCCTGTGTGAGGGGGTGGGACGCAGCAAAGTGAGAAGAGAAGAGAACAGAAGAAAACAGTAGTGGGGAAGACATGGCTGCTAACAGCTGTGGTGGAAGGAAACTCACATGCCAGGAAGGGATGGGCAGTGGGGAGACACTGAGGAGGGATGGGGTGCCAAAATATTTTCTGTATCAGATCACAGATACAACCACAGCCAAGGTACAGGTTTCACACAGGCTCACTCTCTCCAGGGGATGTACCCTTTGAGATCTCAATCCCAAACCCTGTGCCCACGTGGTCTTTCTTCTGCACAACAGGACTTCTTCAGTACTGCAGTTGGGCACCTTCAGGAGTGATATTTTCTTCTTGCCAGAAGAATTGAGTATCTTGCACTGAATTTCTTGCAAGGAAATGTGGAAAGTAAGGTTTTGGAGTACTTGTCTAGGGATCATCATCATCTGCAGGATTAGAGCTGTAGCTGCATTTAGTTTCACTCAAATTCTTGAAACTGGAGTTAAAGTTGAAAATGTATATTAGTTACTTCAAAACCATATTAGTAGAATATTGCAGCCTAAAAGTTAGTAAACTGATCAGGATTTAACTCCAGAATTGTAGGGATTTTAGGATTGTCCTGCTAAACACCGTAGGCCATGCTGGTTTGCTTAGATAAAGGGACAGAGCTGTACATGATGGATTTTCGCTGTTGTACTCATTGCCTTCCTTCCCTTCCCCCCACCTCTCCAAATTATAATTCCATATAAGATCGATTAGTCTAAACTGCTGCTCATTGGGTTTAAGAGGAACAATTTTCTGCAGCTCCTTCACACTGGTTTGAAAGGAAAAAAAATACCAAACATTCTGCTTAATTAAGACCTAAAGAGGCGGTGCAAACTTTTGATGATTAATTGAAGCATGCTTTAGACTGATGCATATTTAGTTATTATAATGTGATAATTTTATCTTGTTATACAAACTGCTCCCTTTGGGAACATGATTTAACACTGCAAACACTCCGTGTTTATTGCATTGTTCATTATGAAAAATACACAGGCTAAAAACCACAAGGAGATGTATCTGAACAGTATCTGTGTGGTGGGTGCAGGGAGTACGTCTTCCACCTGTAATGACACAACCCAAGGGCAGAAAAGCACAGTATTGAAACTCCCACAATATCTCTCCCTATGAAGAGCTGAGAACTCAGAAAGCAGAGGCGGGAAATTCAGATCTTGTACTGTATGTGGAAGGCATATATCTTTCTGTTACCTGGTGTAATTATGGAAGACAGCGGTATGGATGTTCTGCTGAAAACTCTCCTGTTACTATTCAGCTGTCTCTGTGCCAACTCCTCCTTGTCTCACCTGTATGAATACCCACGCTACCTGTCACAGGCGTGACAGATCTGAGAACATGCTAAACACATTGCAAGAGCAGGTCATAAAATCGCAAGCCCAGATGGAGAAAAAAAATACAGTTGTTAAAAAATATTTTCTTTCACTCCAAAATGATCTGTACCAGGACTTGCAAATATTATTTTCATACTTTACAAACATGTGTTGGCCTAGCTATGTGAATCCTGAAAGTGATGGTCAATGATCTTCATCAGAAGAGCTGCTCCAGCGAGAGCTCACATGATGAACGTAGGCATGCTGTCAGGATGAGCTCATGTTACTCAAGCGGATATGCTAAGCTAGACTGCCAGCAAAAGTTTGTCTGTGAGCAAAGGAGAACATTGCTGATGTAGTATACTGATGTAATTATTGTGGAGAAACTTTCTTAGTGTAGACCTAATCAGAAAAAGATTAGAATAAGATTCAAGACAGATAAGCAGTCTCAAACTACTGGATTTGAAATTCCCCGCTTCCTTGCTTTCTTGTTGTAGTAGGTTCTTCTTGCTGAGTGCTGTAGGGACAGGGATTTGATACATTTTCCTGAAAGGAGGACAAGTCTGGTAAAGTGATTTTTAAAGAATTTGGCCTTACAAAACAAAGGTCTGTGAAAAAGTGAAAGGATCTTATCTTGAATGGAAGATTAGAATTACTGGTTTCAGATTATTCCAGTTTGTGTTTAAAATCACCAGCCTTTGGCTTTCCTTTTTTTTTTTTTTCCCCTTAAGTTATCGCTTCCCACTGCTGTGGATTGTAATGGTAGGAATACATGGACTATTACTTTTCTGTTAATATTGCAGTCCTCTTTTTCGGTTACTACGCTTAAAACACTCTAATGAAACATCCCTGTTAGTTATTTTTACAACTTCTGCTCAGATCTCTACTGCAACCACTGTCAAGAAGGAATGCACATGATCACGTTTGAACCTTTATCATTGTCCCCAGCTGTCACCCATACCCATAAGCCAGAGGGCATGGCCCTGGTCCTTTTCTCTGCTGTTCTTAGCTTCGCTTGAAGCTGAAAGAAAGGTATTGGTTTTAGAGCAAGTCTTCCTCCCACTGGGGTCCGCCGGGCTCTTGTTGGTGGTCCACAGGGAATTAGTCATGTGATATTGGATTTTTTCCTTTTTCACCTCATGAATTGCATTACAAGAAGTTGGAGTTGCATCAAAAATTTACTTGGGCAAACCTACATCTGAGGGAGCAAGGGTGACTTAAAAAGACGTATTAGTGTACTGCTCCGTGAAATGCATGCTCTGAAGTACTGTTGTTTCCCGGCTGCTTTAGGTGGCTATACTCAGATAATCCTTTTGTAGCCATGTTCCTGAGTCTTTTAAATGGAAGAGGCATCTAGTTTTATTATTACTGTTACTATTAAAAGGACTGTATTGTATATGACCATTCTTTAATGACTGAGGGAGAAGGGAGTAGAAGAGAGAAATAATTCAAGTTCTCTGTATTTAGGCAGACTCTTTCTCTCCCTTTCTCGTTTCCTTCTTTCAAAATGATGAACATTTTGATTAACATTGGTGATGCCTTCTGGATATCAGCTGTCTCTTCCTGGAGGTGCAGAGAGCATCTGGAAGTAGTTTGTGGACCGTTCTCTGCTGTTTTATTGACTATCAGATCCATGGACCACAATTGAAGCAATGCTACCTCGAAGGATTCCTCATGAGATGGTGGTGAAGTTGTCCTGGTCAGGGCATGGGAAGACAACAACTTGACAGAGTAGGTGCCTCTCCCTCTCCTCTGCTCATCTTGCCGGGACTTAGAGGAAGTCTTTGGCAGAAGGAGGTGGATTGAGCCTTACTGTCCTGCATAACCTCCTGCAGAGATGCATGTAATGTGACTTTTCCATGTAAACAGTTGTTGCTGCTGCTGGGATACTGTGTAATTGAAAATGGACAATTGTGTGGTCTTTCTCATCACTCGTGGGAGATACTTCACGGGTGTCAGTGAACTAGGAGTTCAATGGTAACTGCGGTGCTTCCCCTATGGCGTCACGCATGAAAGTCCCTGAGAATCCCAGTGGTGGAGCTCTGTGCTTCTCTGTAGAAACTGTGCCCCAGATGAGCCAACCTGTTTCAAAAAGTAGTACTCCAGCACCTACTTTGCCAGTGAACTCTCTTTCAGCTCTGTAATTTTCTTTTTTCATTTATGACAGTTACTCTCACCAGAAGTGGAGGCTATTATAAAGGTATTACTGGCAGATCTTCTATTTTCCAGAGATAAAACACTTCTTATCAGTAAGAGAATATATATTGTTGTTATCTGAAACAAGAGGTTGCCATCTGTTTGCTTTGGTTCACAGGATATTCTGTTGTCCTGATACATTCAAAGGGGCAAGTTCAGTCTGTAAGAAATCGGTTTACTATGGTGCAAAAGTAGCTGAATCAGGACACCTTTGTAAAAGCTTAGCACTTCAAATGGCTCGGGATAAAAATGGTGAGAAGAGCTCTTGGGCTGTGCTGGAGTAGTTAGCATTCTGGCCGAGACTGGTCTGGAGAGACCTGTGACAGCACCATGCAACACCACCGTAACAGCACCCTGCGCTCCTGTGCGTCTGGCTCAAGGGCAGGCTTCTTGACCCTGTAGATGGCTAGTGATAATTTTGGCCAAATTGTTTTGATTTCCCTTGATGTTCAGTATATTACAGCATTTATAATATTGGCAAATCCCACTCTAAAGGGTAAGTGATAAAATACATTCAACACAAATCTGTGTTATAACTTAGCCTTAAATATGGGTTTAAAGGTAGACAGTCTGATTAAAACTAAAAGGTCATTATTTTACATTGTACAATTTTATTTGTAGCTATAAATCATAACACAATTTGTGGAAGGAAAAAAGTTATTAAACTGGCAATATTTATTCCGTTAAGGTGAATAAAATGCAGCACGTAGTTCTGAGTTATGATAGCCAGGGAAAGGAGCCAAATCACTCTGCTAAAAATTAGTTTGCCAATAATTTTACAGAACGATGACAGCGTAGCTTCAAAAACAAATCCTTTATAGGGAAATGGGATGGCTGCATGACAGACTCTCTGAGCTATGAATTCTCCACAGCTCATGGACCAGGAACTGCTTTAACAATTAGTCTTCGGGGATTATTATTTTTTTTTTCCAGAAGTTAGACAATGGCTGCTGTCTGTAACTGAAAGGTCACACTGTATTATAGACTGGACATAAGAACTGAGGAATTCAGAGTTTTAAGTCAAAAAGATTCATGCTAACTTACTGTCTTGATCTATTTAGGAGGCTTAACTATTCACTGCCTCCATCTGTGAAGTTGGGGTGGGAATGATGACCACACAAGGATATCGCTAGCGCTTTAGTAATAAGCCCTGTTTTGGGTTGGGGTTTTTTTTCCCATGGCAGAAGGCATACATGCCACATTTATAATACACGTTAGAGAAGAGCACAAAAGAGACTCAGGAACTCTGGGTGAATTCAAATTTGGCCGATGAGCATAAAGCCTGGAAAATAACCCATCAGACTTTACCACAGTGCTGCATCTTCCTTCCTGCTCGAGTCCGTGTTTCTGTGACTGCTATATTCACACGAAAGCTCCCCGTTTTGTACACTAGTCATTACTTCAAAGCAACACCGAGAAGGGGTATTTTATGTTCCTTCTTATTTGGAAGAGGGCTCTTGTTAGAGACCTGCCTTGGTGCAGTACCTTCTGGGTGTGTTTCATCACCGGCTTGCTGAGCAGAACATCTCAGGGGCTCCCTGCAACAGACTGTGTAAGTAACAAGAACAAAGCAGCAATACTCATTAAGCCTCTAGTCTTGGTTACTCGTTTAATAAAGAGTTGTGCACTTTTAAACATGCTAAAAATCTCTCAAGGTTTCCAGAGCTCTTCAGCAATGCACCGTTTTTTAAGCTAATAATCTTTTCCAGCCATCTTAGAAGCCTTGCCAATCTGCTGAGCCTGGCTGGCACAGGTCAGCGGCTGCCTGAGGACGAAGCTGGTGATCACAGGCATGCACAGCTCTGCTCTCAGACAGGGAGGATTTAGAAATAAGATGAGCCGGTGTTGGTTGTATCTAAGAGTAAGTGTGCAGATGTCTGAGGAAGGTGTTTTCATCTTGTGTAAACATTGTTCTTATATTTTTGTTGTAGAAGATGATGTGTCAAATGTACAAATAATGTGTGCCTGGTGCCAGAAAGTTGGAATCAAGCGCTATTCCCTGAGTATGGGAAGTGAAGTGAAATGCTTCTGCAGCGAGAAATGCTTTGCAGCTTGCCGAAGAGCATATTTCAAGAGAAACAAGGTAAGAGAAATAAGGAAAGATGTAACCTACATAGACATAGCTTTAATTGGGCCCAGCCTGGGTCTCATTTAGCATCTAATAGAAGCCCTTTTCTTTTGTTTTCTCTGTTTCACCTAGTCCCTCCACTTTCCATCTGTATTGTCTGTTGGACTGTCAGCCCTTTACTAACCCTGTTTCTTTCAGTTTCCTTCAGCTCGATGCTTGGGTTTCATGGGAGTCAGGGAATTTAAATACTAGTAAGTAGTAACATAAGAGTCCCAATTTGGCCTTAGAGTCTCAGGACACTTGCTGCATATACACAACCAAGAGGAGGAGTCATGAAAATAGAGTAGAAGGTTGCATATGACAGTGTCGCTAAGTCCCATGGCGTTGGGATCATGGCTAGCGCGTAAATGCTTTTAGGGCCTAAGTCTGGGTCACATCACGATAGCGGATATCTTCCCACTGCTGCTAGTGAGCTCTAGTTTCATTCTTTTGAAGTGTATCGTTACTAATAAATTATCATTGCTGAGAAATTCAGAGACTATACAGGTTTCGGGTTGGGGTAAGCAATGTCAGAACACCTAGACTAGCATGAAAACTCCTCCTACTCAATTTAAATTTAACTCTGTCTAAAATTAGAATGCAATCCTAATATTGAATGTCTACAAAAATTGCTGTAATCACTGAAGTACTGTGCCTGAAAATGCCCCCTAGGTTAGTTTAGCAGCTGTTTCCACAGCAGACTGTGGGATATGTCATTTAAAGAAAAATAACGAAGGAATGCTCCAGCATTTGTAGTTGTTGAAAAAGTAACTGTGTCCTTTTGGTGCTTAATAGTGTGAGTCTTTGGGTAGCCTTTATTGTCTTAGAAATATTTATTATTCATAAAACCCTTTACATTTTGGTTTTCTAAATTATGCCATTTTCCTTCATGCTAAAGGACATTTAAAGCCTGTCACGTTCAAACTGAATTCAGGCCTCTAAATCTGGTCTTTTACGTCTGTGGTAATAACAAATAAGTACATATGGATCCTAGATTCAGGATGCAATGTTATAGCAAATTACCCTCCTTTATAAATTTGGATCACATCATCCTGCCAAAAAAAAAAAAAAGAAAAAAAAACAAAAAAAAAACAAAAAAAAGGAAAAAAAATGCCTGAAGAATTAGGTTGCAAAAATCAGTAGAGTGGAATTTTAGTGGCAGTCTTGGAGAATCAAGCTCATAATGTCTACTGAAGCAGACAGGCCTAAGTTAAAGTCACGTGAGTCTTCTGCGAGGAGTGGTGTTTACATCCTTTTTATCTAGAAGTGTAGAGGAGAGAAATAGATGCTCCTTAGATGCTCGCCATTTGAAAACAAGTTCTCATGGGTGTTTGTGTCTGTGCGCACATGCATGTTTATGTTCAATGTGCCTTACAATGTGTAAGACACTCTGGGGTGACAGGATCCAGATCACCGTCAGCTGACGGTCCCATGCCCTTGAGTCACAAAGGTACATGGGTATGATAGTGCATAGTAATGGAGGCATTGTCAGTGATCCTAGTTAGATGGTCCTGTATGTCCGGTGGTGATAATTTGGGGGATCTTGGGGAGGCAGATGAAAGAACAACAAGTTTGTGGTGGATTCTCCTTCATCTACAGCTTAGATCCTGAAATAGGAGGTTTAGATCCCTTACTAAATTAGAATAAATACATGTTAACATAATGCATGGGTGTACTTCAACCTTCTGCTAACCCATGAGTCATAGGATTCAGTAATATTTTATGGCCATGAATTCAATCAGTCAGGCAATATATGAAAAAGTTCCCTTTTACCTGACTTAAAATTTATTACTCGCGTGCTTTGTTGGAGGCCTCCTTGTCCTTGTATTATGAGAAAGGATGAATTAGAGCATCTCATTCCCTCTGGTTCCCTTTCCTATACCTCTGTTAACTTCTTCTGGAAGCTAAAAGATGCTGAATATTTCCATCCAGAAAGCTCTCTGTATTCATTATATTGTATATAACTAAATAACAATAGATGTTCCTAATCCTTTCATATACCATCATGTCCCAGTGAATTGTCCTATTCTCCACTAAAGAGGTTGCAAATTAACCAAATGTCATATTGGAGGACTTGGCAAAACATGACAAGATAACATGTAATTGATAATGTGCTCGTTGCTGCATTTGCTCCGCTTCAAAGCTAAGCCAGTGAGTCAAATTGTCTTCCTCTTTGCACCTGTGGAATCTGGAATTGCACAGGATCTGACCCGGCAGGGGAAATCTGGAGCTGCCCCTTGCATGTGCGTTTATGGCATTAGATGACCCAAGGACAGAATATTTAGACAGGTACAGTAGAATTGAGCAGACCCTCATGCTTCTTGTTTTGCACTTCGCCTGTTAGCAATAGAGTGGAGTCTTGAGGAACAGGATCAAAGGAAAAGGCTGCAATAGTTTCAGATTTAACCGCTGACCTCTAATCTGTTGTTACTAGCCCAACAGCATACCTGTCTTCTCCATGAGTATAATGCTTATTTATGTATTTGAGAAATGATGCCACTCTGCACTTTCTTGTTTTTCAAATGGAGAAGTAAAATAGTCACGTATGTTTTAAACAGTGGATCTCTGCAACAATATAGTGTTGTATTACGTTAAACATGTACAGCTGCTGCATTTCTGGGAGCTGATAGGACTTTGTGGTCACTTCATTTCAGGCTTGAATTTCCTAATGGATCGTGTTAAGCAGTCTTCCCTCCCTCCCCTAGATAAGAAGTGCTGTAATAAGCACTTGCTCAAAATGATAGGACGCTTTAAACAGTAAAGAATAAGTCATTGCTAATGTCTCAAAACGGCACTAAGTAATGCCGCGAATTATCCAACCCTGAATGCCAATTGCTGTGTTCAGAATTAGGATTTTTGTCGTCATCCTAATAACAAAATGCTGTCCCATACACAGGGCAAATGCACGCTGAAGCGATGCATGCCCACACATTGCCAGCTGGGAGAAGGCTTGGCATGAGACCACCTTGAAGTGGCCCCGGAGAGCAATGAAAGTGCTCCAAAAAGCCCCAGGTTAGGTGGGCACTGGCTGCTTGCAACCTCTCACTCCTTCCCAGCCCTCTTCCGCAGTATGTTTAACAAGACCTTGCCGGCCTCGGGAGTGTTTGAACCCAAGCAGTTTAGTCGGAGGTGCACGTTGGTCCTTCCTGCCTTTTGTCCCAGGGGAGTTGTGTCCGTTTGTGCTCCAGAAGCTGTGCCCCTGCACCCTTGGCATCCATATGTAGCCAGGGTTGTCAGGGACCTTCATGGCTGGGATGGTGAAGTTTTAAGGAAAAAGACTTGCGCGACTGTAAGTTGCTTTTCTTATGAGTAATGCAAATTTTGCGCCAGGTATCCTGCAGTCATGACGATTTAAAGTTATCTATATTAGCAACCATGCCTTGCAAGAATAGAAATATATATTTTATGAAAGTCACCCCAAAGAGTCGAATTTTATCTAAATTACTGGGAGTAAATGAAGGAAAAATTGGGGGTTTTACCCCTTTAGGCAAAGAGTGAAGTGTTTAGACTATATCCGATTTAGATAAAAACTAAAAATACCAACCCCCAACCCCCACTCCGCCACCCCAAACAAAAATAACCCAAATCTGCATTCTTGATCCTGTTTGGTCTAGTATGCAGAGTCAAATACACATAATGAACTAGTGTATAATGATAACCCGTTGTGCATAATAATACCAATTAAAAGGATGTGTAGCAGGAAAAGAGAGTATTTCGTACTAATGTTTGCAACCGAAGACTTAAGATTTGGAGCTGTTCTGATTCTCCCTTCCTTAGAGATTTAATTTTATAGGCCAACTAGTATAAAGTTAAGTACCAAAGAGGCACGTAAGGGCAAAAAGCACTAGACCACCAAGTTTCAGAATATTAAATTTAAAGGGAACGATTGGATTCATAATTGGATCCAGTGAGTTTGAAGCCTGAAAAGATTAATTTTGAAATTAAGTTTATTGACTCAATGGGTCAGAAAACAAATTTGTTATGACCAAATATCCAAACCTAGAATGAGGACTGAATTCATAGAGGTTATAGGCTCTGTTCACATATATATTAAATGATAATTTACTTGATTTGACTAAGATATGGGAGACGAAGGGACTGCAAGGTTGTTAGCTGGTATTTTATACTTGACCTTGTTCCTGTTTCATACTGCCTCCCAATCAGGAAAAAAGATGATAGATGTTTTTGTTTACAGTGCAGTCAAATTTCATTTATACTAATAAACAAAAAGGCATCAATCAAAAAGTAAAAGTAAACTGCTGTTTAGCAAAATGAAGAAGTAAGCGATGATGGCTCTTTTCTCCCCGTATGGGCAGCACCGTGTGTGAGTCGGTAGCGCGGACAGGCCGTGTGTTTTATGCCCTTTTATCTCATCTGTGTAGCAAGAATGCATGTGAACAATCAAACGGGGCTGTAAGAAGTAGTACAAATTTATTTAGTTCGGAGTTCTGTTGCATTAGAGAATTCCTTACGTTTTCAAATTATATTTAAAAACAATAAAGCGCACACAACATCAATACTCCTTAGCATGCCTTAGTACTCCTGCCTGAGTAGTTTTTTGGTTGATTAATGTATATCACTATGTGATTAATATGGACATGTATATACAAACACATTCTAAAAACTGGGAGTAAACAGAAGCTATCATTCCCCCAAATTATTACCAAGGGTTGTCAGAGAAAGTTCTCTTGATTTCAAGCTTAATTGTGCAGCCTAATAGTGCATAAGAAACATTTAACAATCTCCCTGTTAAGTCAATGAGTAATGGCAAAAAAATGTTGCTTTCTTCTCTTTCTGCAAAATTTAATTTGTAAAATGATCATCATTCATGGAAATTTGGAAAATTGCTTAAAGCAACTTGATGCAAATAATGCCTCTGACAAAAAAAAAAAGCTTAGCTGTTGCATTTTCCTTTAGAGTCCCTTTCCGTAGTAAGTTTTGAAACACAAGGGGGTGTGAATAAAAAAACCTGTTTTTCTTAGAGATTTAACTTGCATTAATTAGGTGTTCAGAAGGGTCGAAAGGTCAGTGTAGAGCAGGCGTCCTACCTGGTTTGCGTGAAATAGCCTATACTTGGTTCTGTGGAGCTGTAGAAATGGGATTTAATAAATGGTTCCCAAAGTTTCTTCTGCTGCTGTGGGTTTGCGTAGAATGTGCGCAAGTGCATTTGTGTGTGCTTGTGTGTGTATGTGCACATCTGCATGTGTGCGTACGCGTATTTGCCACAATTAATAAGGTTTCTTGCAAATGCTGGAAGGTAGAAGGGGAAAAGATGACAAACATCTCCATAGCTATGATTGCTATGTTGAGATATAAATGAGTGCTGATGAGTGAACGCAGATGAGACGCTGAGTCTGCAGAGGAAATAGTTCAAGCGGGGGGCACAATCGCAAACTTCTTTGAGGAACTATCTGGAGAAGGAGGGGGAAGGAAAATATCCTCCCTCAGAGGGTGTTTTTAAAGTTTGTGGAGGGTAGAAGGCCGCAGACAGTGACCAAGAATCTGGAACAGATACTGAGATATAAAACAAATCCCGAGTTGTGAAAGAGATGGGTGGCATCAGTCAGAAAGGAGAAGAGTCGGCATCATTGTCTGGCTGTCATCAGCTGGCCTTTTTACTTACCGGATACTAAACACACAAATCTCATAAAACTCCTTCCCTAAACCAGAGTTAGGATGTTTCATGATTTGAAGAGCCAAATGAAATTCCAAATTAACCTACTGAGACCATCAGTTAGAATATCTTATTGCTCACCCACACCAAAGCAAAACGTATTAACATTGCAAACGATGAAATGCATCAGCACCTGACTGATACCACCAATGACTTAATGAAGGGATCTGGCAAACCCAGCGTGCTTGTCAGTTTGCAAACTCAATGGGCATTTTACTGTCCATCTGCTGCCATTTAATACTATAAATTTGAATCAAATTCCCATTGTCTGAATTACAGCAGGTATCCAATCCAATTAAAAGGCGTGTTCACTTTTAATTTTAACCACCATGTCGCATTACATTAGTCGTGTTGCATTCTGGCTACTTTGGTTATATCAAGATGAATATGCTGATTTCAGCTTGAGAATCTGCTGCCTCTTGGACAGCAGGCATTTGATTCAAACGAAGCGACCAGTTTATGCAAGGTGTCCTCACATTGGTTCTGGACAGCTTCAACGATTGCACCTCTCCTTGCCAGAAGTAGGGTTTGTTTACATAGCGATGTTACAACAAAACACCACTAATTGCATTAGGACTTGACTAGAAATGCTTTTAAGGTTTTCATGCACTAGGTGTGTGCAGTTTAGACCAATGATTTTGATTTAAATAGATGTTATGACACCTTGATATTGGAGATGTGAAAGAAATTGCTGCCTATCAGAGTGACTGAGGAAGAAAGAGGTTACTGAGGCACTTTGCTGAAGTCTTAAATCACTTAGGATGAATTTTTGAAGGGGAGAGGGAGACAACAGGGGAAAAACAGACATTTTGCTCCACTAAAAAGTTTGACAAGATAGATTTCATGATCTGTATCCAGGACATTTTTACATCATCAAGGGATTTTTGATTAAAGAGTTTAGATGCATAACAATGATGCATTCAGAAAATGAGCAGATATAATACACATGGGTGCTTACTTTACCTCTGAACCCCTTTGGCTCCAATCTATGTGAGCTAGGCAATCGCTCAAAAAAATACTGCTCTCCCCTACGTTCCATGTCTCGGTTCAGGTTACGTTAGATTAGCCCACGTTGCCTTGGCCTCTTATGAAATTAAGCACGTTCCAGCTTTGTTTCCACGTGGTCAACACAGAATGAGCATCGAGGACAGTCTTTATTCTGATGAAAACTTAGGGTAGATCTCCAAAGTGAATCTTATTTGCACAGATTATATTTGGTGCCACTTTTCCCTTTCCTAATGTACACATCAATCATTAATACTAATATGAGTTGGGCAAATAATGAAATAAATAATATGTTTGTTCAAAAATATCATGACATTTGAATAAATGATTGCCTTAATGCATCTGTTCACTTATCAGTCAGCTCATTAACTTAGGGAAATATTGAAAAAGGAGCTTGAGTATTTTTTGCACTCTATATATTTTTATTTAAAAACCAAAATTAAGCAAATATGGTTTTCAAAAATACGTTTGGATTAAGAACAATGTTATGAACGACACCCTTTGTACACACTCCTGAAAGGACGTATGGAATATTATGATTAACTGTGTAGTTTAGCGGGGTGAAATTCTGCCCGGTCAGGGCACCACGATGGGCAGCAGTAGAAAAACTGAGGGGCCCAGCTGAAAGTGGAAGGTCACTTCTAGTCCTGAATTTTCTTAGGAGCACAAGTCACTGTCGCACTTTGGCAGTGGCGAAGGGATTTGTGCAGGTGAGGCTGCAGTTCAGTGGAGTTGCAGTGTTTCGTGTCAGCTGACGGTCTGTATTTAATTACTGTCTTACTCTTCCGAAGCGGTGACTTCCCTCTCCATCATGCATAGAAGTCTTGGGACAAATTCAAGGATGAAACTGAGTCAGACCGAGGGAGTAAGTCACATGGTATATCTTTTGGCCCCTTGTAGGCAGGAAAGTTTCATCCCTTTCAGGTTTGAAAACATTTGCTGGTTTATGGGAAGAGCGAAGAAACCCTTACACACACTACCCTTGAATCTGGCCTCGTGAGTCTAAATGAGGCAAGGAGAGGCCAAATGGATATATTTTATAAGCTGCCGGATGAACAGGAAAAATCTACTACCGGGAATTGTTAGTTAAAGTCAGCTTCTTGCTGTATTTCAAGCCGTGCTCGATGTGCAACTGTTAAACTTTCTGGAAGAACGAGGTGGGTTTTATAGGGCAAAAGTCTCAAAATGTCAAATATCTTTCCTGTAGAAAATGGTTTCTCCAATAATAAAAGACAGTTTGCTGCCCAGCTAAGTTCAGTGACGGGCTGCTCTCTGTCAAAAACCCCAAGCATTTACAACTTTGAATTTAAATGAGGCTGAAAGTAAACATATGTTGTGAGTTGTCAGCCTGGATGCAATTTTGTGTCTAAAGTAAATGTACTCATCTGTTTAATAATTTTTAGAAACACTCATAAAGTATCTGATGGTTTTGGGAGTGGGGAGGGTCGTGTCTGTGTGTGTGTGTGTGCGCGCGCGTGCATGTGCGCGCAGCTTCAGATGGTTTTGGTTTCTTTAATCTCCTGCTTAAGAAGCAGGAGGCCAGACACGGCCTCCATTGCACGGAGGGGCTGGTGGAGATGCTCAGGCGGGAGACATGGCTCCGTGGTGGCCCATCAACTTTAAAAGCAGAGCAGAGCGTCTCTCTGGCTCTTACCTGGGCTTTGCGAGGGGAAGGATTTTCAGTGGGGTGTGGTAGCCCAGCACAAGCTTTACCGAGGAGTGTGTGAGACCATCGAGGACTCAGCTTCCCCATTAGCACTGGCCAAGTACAGTAATTTTCCCTGTATCGCATAGACAGATACAGTGGTGCCGTGTCCCATACGTCTGTGGTCCTTCCCTCCCCTGAAATTTGGACTGTCAAAACAAAGGGGAGACCTGTTGAGTTAGAAATCAAACAACAACCCAGTCTCAATTAGTCTTATTATTTTTAATTTAGCCCCCAGGCTTTCACAGTCGCAGCGCACAATGCTACTAAATCAGATGGAAGAGAGCTCCTAGAACTAAATATAAGTCTTAAAAGCTTAATCTAGAGATTTAGACAGAACGCTGACGTTTAGATGTTTATGAGGAGGTAGGTTTGAATAATTTCATGGTGTAGAAGTAATAATGGTCAACTTTGTCAAATGGTTCAGTCTCATGCCTCCATTTGCAGGAGCAATTAGTCAGTATCAAAGCCTTGATAAGGCAACTCCCCACTGAGTTTCTTCATGTGGCTGTACTCCTAACTTCCATGTTGGGAGATAGTAACTTTATCCGAAAGAAATGAAGGACCAGGAGCTCTGAAAGAGAAGGCTCTAAAATACCAAGGAAAAGGGTTAACCAAGAGAAAGTTTAAAAAAAGGGGAAAAAAGAAGCATTGAATCACTCTGGAGGCTATTTAAGAACACCATATTAGATGCACAGATGGTACGTATACCTCTGAGCAAGGAAAAAGTAGAAAGGGGAGAGTAAATCTGGCATAGTTAAGTGAAGAAGTGCATAAGCTTAAAGGGACACTGTCAACTTAAAAATCACACTTTTATTGGAAAAATTGTTACCTACTACTGTTACAAACAACACCTATGATTACTGTAGCTGAAAAATGAGACAAAAAACCTCCCTCTGTCTTTTGATGTGCTTCCTTTGGGCCTGATCCAACTCCCATCAGCATCAGTGGGTGATGTCCCATTGCTGGTAATGAGCCGGGGATCAGGCCCTGTGCATATTTGCCTGTACATTGTGTACGGGCAGTTTCACTGTTTTGTGTGCGGTCTGTTTTCTTATTGTTTCTGTGGGTTTTCACACAGCAAGAGAGGAAAAAAACATTTTTTTCCAAATTGGAAGTGTGGTTGTTAAACTATGGAAATGTCAACTGGGTCCCAGGCACGCTTGTACCAGAAATACAGAATGTTTTGCGTTTTTAAGGCAAAACTCATGCGTCAAAAAATTTGAAAACGCAATCAAGTCAGTTATAACCAAAGGTCTCTGAGATAAAGTGCAGGAATGAAAGGACAAGGAAATTATCTGAAAGGCCTATGTACAAGGCACTGTAGAAGGTGGAGGGAAAGACACCTGTAAGTCCCCTGCTCCCACAGGCCACCCAGCCGTGACTCCGGCTCCTTCTGAAAAAGCAGAACAGCAGAAAAATTAAATTAAATTTTCTGTATCCATCTTCACCGCAGAGGATGATGAGGAAATTTCTGTTCCAAGGACGCTTTTCACAGGAAATCAGAGTATGGCCTTATAACAAAAATTGAAGTCTCTTAGGAGGAAGTTACGGAGCAACTTCAGCAACTCGAGAGCAGTAAATCACCAGGAGCAGATGGTACTCAGCCGAGTGTTCCTAAGGAAATAAAAGTGTGAAGCAGCAGAGATATTGACAAGGATCTGCAATATATCATTAAAACCAGCAACTGTTCCTGAAAATTTGGAAGTCATTTGTATGGTGCTTAAAAAAAAAAAAAAAGAAAAAAAAAAAATGGAGAGAGATAAGAAGGTTGCTGTCTTCTTGAGCATAGGAAATGAAGCTGAGAGTTCCTAAGTGATTTTTATTTAATTTGCTTAAGGGCAGAATAAAGTAACTTGTAGTTCAGCATGACCTGGCAGGTTGTAACATTGTAAAGAACAGCTGGGATATGATTTTTATACATAACAGCTTTTAGACAAATTTAGGTGAACATAGTTTGTTTGGACTCAGGATTACATTTGCTGGGTAAGGTTGTTTATTTTTGATGTGTTATTTGATGTCTATGGGTAGTTTGATGCCCTCCACGGAAAAAAATGAACGCATTTTGGTACAGCAGCATACCTCGGTCCACGTTTTCATAGCAAGTTGGACATTTAAATAAGAAGCTGATTGCATTCCAAAGGACCTGAGTTCAGTGCCAACACAAAAATTACTTTATAATGCTGAGGAATGTTTTTATATGTACTACAAAAGTTTTTAATTCAATTTGCTACAGAAAAATTAATTGTTTTTAGAAAAAATTTGAATTTTTCAACAAAAAGCAGATACTTTAAAGTACAAACACACTCAACTAAATCCCTGTTTTCTGCAGTTATACCATATGGGCAAGAAGTAACAGAGGAGTACAGAGGTTTTGCCAAGCAAATACAGCTAGTATGTACACACACGCACGGAAATCAGCCGAGGGAGGGAAATTAGAAGTTCTAATGGATTTGGAATTTAGTAAAGCACTTGAAATAGCATCTCATGAAATCTTACCCTCAGATTAATTCAAATTACTTTGGATATGAACACTGTCAAGTGGCCTGAAAACAGGCTCAAGGAATAAAGTAAAGGGTGGTGATAAAGAGCAGCATATCAGGTTGTGGGTAGAGAAGTGCCAGAGGGACTTTCGTGAGGTTGGTCTTGTTTCATATTTCATTAATGATCTCCAGGAGAGAACAGAGAGCAACTTCACAAACTCTGCGGATGATACTAAACTAGGGGGGAGTTGCAGATACCAGACAGGACAGAAAATAATTCTTTGGAGGAATTAGAAATAATGAAAAAAACCCAACTAAATTACTTGTACTTTGATGAAAGTGAGTTAATATGTCTAAGGAAAAAAACCCAAACCTGAAAAAAATATGTTAGTGGAATGAGTGAAGCTGGACAGGAGGCTGGAGCTGAGGATAGGTGAAGGCAGTAAGTTGGACTGTGCAGATGTAATGGTAGCTAAACAGCTGTAGCTAGGGTCTGGAGCGTGCGGGTGTTGAGGAGGGTAGTTGGGTAGTTGCTGAAGCGTGGATAGAACAAGGAGCGGCAAGATTTGGAGGGAGTTTGGATGGGCAGGGTTAAGGGATGAGCAGAGTCAAAGATGATTTAGGGAATAGGAAGGTGTTAAGCCTGTGGAGAAGGAGGAGAAGGCTGGAAAGAAGTTAATCTTTTGGAATTTCAATCTATAATACTTCAATGTGTTAGCACTTGGTACTGTGGCATGAAATCAGCCGTTTTTCTTGGGACGGACTAAGCTGGGACGAGCAAACACTAGTAAATACAGAAGCTGGCACTGGCAGAGGGAATGCATACACCGTCTTCTGTGTATTTTCCGTCTCCGACTTCTGCAGAAATGAAAGGATGGCATACTCGGATTCAGCAGGCAGTATTACTTCCCCAAATTACACTGCCCATTTTTAGACTGAGCTATCACAAATAGTAGCTAAAGGTCTGCGCCACAAGCCACTGAAATAAACAGGAGTGCTCTGTCCAGAGCAGCAGTTGAACTGGGCCTTAAATTCGATAGTATAGTTGCACAGGTTTGATAAAACTGATGATTATTAGCAAAATGTAGAGCTAAGCCAAGTAAAAGAGCAACGGAAACCAAACCTCATTCATCAGAGATATTGCCTGCCAGTGTAAGCCGCAGCTGCATCCTATGACTGCGTAGATTATAGGATATTTTTCACTCCTTCCTTCAGGTATTGGCTATTGTCAGCTGCAATTTGCCAGACAAGATGAACAAATGGGCTGATCACTATGGCGAGACCCATCTTCCTAATCAGAGCGGTTGCACTGGTGGCATAGCAAGCGTGAAGGGCTCCATGACATAATCTAAATCTAAATTGACATGTCCCATTTGGTCGGCCAAATATGTAACTGGTGTAAGCAGACACAGCTGTATTAAAATCATTGGGGCTGCTTACATCAGCTGTTGTTTTGGCCCAGTGTGGGAATTGTAATAGCTCCATTTAGTTCTTACTGGGTCTGGAGAAGCAATAGGTTTGCTATAGCATCACTGGAAAGTTTTTTTATTATTATCATTAAAATGAAAATGTTTTGTCTCACTTTCAATCATCCTCAAATCTCTCATAAAAATTTTCAGCATTCATAATGCAGTTATCAGTGTCACCACACTGCTCTTTTGAAGAATTTTGAAAATGTCAGTATTTTCTAGTATATACTGTTGATGCAAATATAGAAAGTGTGGAAGACTTTTTATAAAACGATTAAAGCAATATGTGAGATTGTGTTCAATCTCACATAGTAAGGGCTATTTTTAAAGAAGTGTTGTGTGGAACTCTAATTCATTGTATCTGCAGCATTTCAGCATTGCGTAGCACCTTTGCTATGCCTAACACAACTAGAGGTATTAGAGCATGTTGCGTAGTTTGTAACATGTTTCCTAAAATTGGTTTCCTAAAGACAGCTAATCACAAATGTAGTTATTTTGAGCTTTTTGTTTCTTCACCCTTGAACTTAGGTTTGAATAACTCAATATAAATTGCAGAACAGAATATGCAGTGAGGTACTGACCCCCAGTTTCAAAACAAGGGATGTATTTTGGTCCTGTGGATATCAGGGACAACATTTCCACTCATGTCAGTAGGATGAGAACTGAATCTCAGGCTAAAGCCAGTGGTGATGTTTTAACAGGAAAAAATGAGGAATTAGATGTTTGTCCGCGTACTTGGTGATCTACAACTAGCACTTTTTGCTGATAAAGCTGTATAAGGTATTTTAAATTTAACCTGATTTATGTTAAGTAAAATAAAGCCCAGGTCTGCCACACTTACTCAGGCTGGATAGCTTTTTATTCTCCAGTAGCCCAGGGCGGGGAGGTAATCCACGTTTTTCCTCCTTCACCATTCTGCCTCATCCTTTCCCTTGCTTTATTAAGTGGAACCTTTCTAGCCTTTGCAATACAGCTACCAAACTTTTAACCTCTTTCTGGCTGTGTCTTCCTACATTTCCTAACCTGTTTCTGCATTTTCACTGGTGAGGTTAGGATAAGGTATGGCATTTACTGTTCTGTGTTGAGTTCTGTATTTGCAGCATGTCTTGTGTTGTCTTATGGATGTTTTCTTAGGTGGTTTTTTTTGGTGAAAGGTACCGAGGAGATTCTCAGTTGTTTTTCCTCTGTGCCCTTAACGGGGTTTAACTTACCACCCCATTAAACAGTCATTTCTTATGTGCAATTGTAATTACTGGAATGTAGGTTGCTATTATTAATCATCTTTCCATGCGTACTGTTACATTAATCATGTGAGGAGACACGGGTGTAAGTTTGGATCCAGCAGGATGACAACTTCTTACTCGCGGTGATCCGAAATTCAATCCGTGAAGCAAAGAATGACTTTTACAAGTCGTTTTCATGTTTGCCAATTTTGAAGGCGGCTCTGTGCCATTTTACAGTACTCCATGCTAATTGTGACCTGTGTGGATTTAGGGATTTCATGAATAATACAAGAGACGCAGGAGCAGTTGGAAGAAACCAGTTTTGCATGTTGTTTGTGTCAGGGCTCCGTAATGGATTTACCCTCGAATGCAGCCACCGCTAAGAAGACATTCTGGTTTCCAGGGCCTCACACTGCGCACGCAGGAGTCATTTCAGTTTTGCACGCACGGCTCTCTAGCTGCTCTCCCTTTGTTTCCGAATAGCGCGTGCTCTGCCACGTACGTGTGCCTTCGGATATTCCTGCAGGAAATCTACTTTCACACCCAAGAGGAAGAAAGTCTAGCACGTTTTCTGCAAATAAGCGTATTCCTTTGGGAAGCGTGCTTGCAGAGGAGCAAAGAGGACAGTAGAGCTGTAAACATTCTGCTCGGAGATAATCAGCGCCCCAGCAGGAGCACCTTCCCCGCACAGCTGTACAATTCCCTTTGCTCTCTAGAAGGCACTGCACCCTACGTGCAGTTTCCAAGCTACATTTAACACAATTGCCCATCAGCACTTAGGAAGCAGTTACCACAGAAACCCAGCAGAGACCAATTAGTCACATGATTAAATTAATTAAAATAACCCAGGGTATCTGCCATCTTGCTTCTTTCTGCTACGCATAGCGCATGACCCAGGCGGAGCTGTAATTGGGTAGCATTATTGTGCCTTTTAATCCTGGAATCATCTTCGTACTGTGTTGGAGGTGGTCTTTGATTTTTCCTTTTCCACCGTTCTGCGTAAATCCCTTCCCAGAGATCCACGTTATTCCCTTGCTGCAGAGATGCATTATTCCTTTTCTGGAGATCTGTGTTACTGCACAAAAACATTCTCCAGCCCCCTCAATAAGCCAAGTAGTATCAAATTTACAAAACATCAGATTTAACAACAGCGAGATTTGTTATGTTTGGGATAAGAGGATTTGGAAACATTTTCAATTGCACAGCTAAGACTTTTGGAGGTCTTTAATGACAGCTCTAACAATACTTGCCAGAGAGAGCTCTGTAATATGTATTAGCACTTGACCTGAGAATTGTAAAGCACTAAGAAAAGACTCTATGTTGTGTCTTCATTTCCCAAGTAATACTGCTATTGCAGTGGCGCGCATTTAAGTGGAACAAGCTGTCTGCCTTGTAAGACTGTTTCCTGGGAAAGGCAGGCAGTTTGGTTTCCTCGCTCACTTTTAAAACCTAGAAATGCACAGTCATATTCTAATTTAGTAAATCAGTCCTTCGTCCTTGGTCCTTTGGCTGCCCTGATAATGGCACCCCCTGAATATCCATGTCAGCTAGGGTTTTCTTCTATTATATCAGTGTCATACTTCTTCATGCACACAAATCATCTCTACCTGAAATGGCATAAACCACGGAACATTGCAATTTCCATCTCATCAAAGATTTGCCAGTGACTGCTCTGGAGTTACCTTGATCCATGGCACCAAAGGAAAAAAAAAATAAAAAAAAATAATGCTATTTCTGGCCCCAGAGTACAGAGCAGCTTGCCTCTCCAAAGCAGGTTCCATACAAACAGACTTGACAAAATAGCATGCATAAATTACACGGCTCTGATGCATTAATTCATGCCTAACAGAGCAAGTGGCAACAACACTACATCTACAATGGAGGGGTATAGGATGGAAGAAATGAAGTCTGTGGGTTAACGTATAAATAATCAACTGTTACGGAATTTGCAAATATTATGGAAGAAAGCTAGCAGGTTTTGCGCGTGCTGCATTGCTAAAGTGCCATGCACAGACACATTTGCTAGGCTTAGCTGGCTCTGACTGGCCCGTCAGGAAGGATGTACATGTTTGGCAGTGCTGAGGCACAGATGTTCCGATATGAGACAGAGTCTGGTCGTGAAATGAGGTCTCTGTCCACCAGAGTAATGTCAGTGACAAAAGTGAGCCTCCACCAAGTCATAGGACATTTCCCGAGGTGAAGCAAGCCTTGTGCCAAGGTATAATGCAGCTCTGTGATTTTACAGAAATTATCCCCAACTGACGAACATCACCTGCATCCAGGGGACACATATACACACACAGATTACTGGGCATAAATGCAACCAGTGCTCAGAGTGTTCCCATTTTACTTGTGTTTAACTTGCAAGTTATCGTGGGCTGCTACAGTGTGCGTAATGCCTGCTGAAAAATTGCCTATTGTGTAATGTTTGATCTTGCTATTTTTGCAATAAGTGACAATAGGAACACCGAGAAAGAAATTCTTCGTGGGATCACCCAGTTTTACAGTGTAGTAGTCCTATAGAAATTGGTTGAATTATGTTTCTATAAAACTGAAGTAAACTAGTGGAAAATCTGGTCTGAAGATTGTAGATGCGGTGGCCACATGCTGTTGTTCCCAGAATTAAAAAATGTCCCATAAATATACTCATGAAAAGGATCATGAGAAGAATGCTTTCTGTTTCATATTTAAAGTGGTTCATCAACAAACCTGCCTAATAAGTTCTCAAAGCTTTTCTTCCTTTATAAATCATTTTTTTCAGACTAGAGCAATGAAAAATTTTGACTGCTGTTTCTTGTCATGCTACGTAACATAAATGTGGCTGAAAGCAAAGGACAGGCTCTTCCATAACAGCCAAAGTGATGGCAAAGGCTGAGGTGGCTGTTTTGAAGTTTCCTTCCAGGAAGGGAAGGGTTTTGCTTTGATGTACAGGGGCAATATGTTCCTGATACGAGTTTCTTGGTATGGGTTTCTAGCTTTTCCCTGGGAACAGGCAGGCCCCCTCAGCTGAGCATTATGGAGGAGTGAATGGTGATGGAAATATGGGTCCCTCTCCCAGTCATCCTTGCAGCGGGATTCATAAACAAGAGAGCAGAGGCTGAAGTGGGTCAGTACATACCTCTGTGCCATATCTGCGTTTGAGAGCAATATGCCAACCTCTTCCCAAATCAGGAGACAGAGCAGTCCTGTGGGCACTGTTCCCCTCGCTGGGTAGTTGATGGGGGTTCATAGGGGCATTTCTGAAGTACGGTCACTGAACTGCTGCTGGGATGGTCACTCCGGGAGCACACAGATTAGAGGTAGGGATTACAGAAAAAGAGAAGTACTGGGGAGTAAAGAACATAATGTTTCAGTTGTGGAGGTATTGGGCAGTGGGAGCTTTGCAAAGGACTTCAGTAGGATTCCAGGCTTCCTTTATAAAAAGGTGAATAAATTATATTTGCCCTCCTTGGAATAAGAAAAAGGGAGGATATAAAAGGAAACTTGATGAAGTGCAAGCAATTTTGAAATAACTATTGTGAATGAATGTTATAAATGCACAATGTATTGCATGCCAGAATAAATGAAAGCAAATCAAGCTAGCAAAAGAATTTTGGTGGAATATTTTCTGCTCACCACAATAGCCAAAGCAAAGAGTAAAGAGCCATATCGCAACAATTTGATTTTTCTAGGTGTTGTGAACACCTTGTCTCTCAGGGACTGTGATGAGGCTTACAGCTAGACATCCACGTCTATGAAAGTCAGGTCATCTTTGACCCGTTTGTAGGCAGGCTGAAGTCAACAGGAAGCCTAAGCTGAGTGGCAGTAAGTGATAAGCATTTGACTTGCGTGATTTTAAATGGGAGGAATGGATAAAACGTACTTCTGAATCATTTATGTATGATTTTTTTTGTGTGGTAGAGGACACGTAAGGTAGTCTTCAGGCCTAAGTAAATAATCTGATGCATCGCATGAAAAGGAGTGCCAGTAAAAGAGAAATGCAGTGTCCTCTCAGAGTCAGGGAGAAGGTAATATAGGTGAGAGGAGGATAATTTTAGGTGGTTCCTTGCTACAAGAAGTCACTGCTGCTAGTTCAGAAAGAGCTGGTGAACCTACAGCAGTCCAATATCCAGGATTCATTCATCCCTAATCTCTCCACACATTTGTATTCCTAAAATGTCTCTAACGTAGAAGTAGTTAGGGCAGAAATAACCTTCTGAAGGCCATCCAGGCATTTCCCAACATCGCAAGAGGGTTTGTTTAATTTAATCCTAGTCTATCCTCATGGCATTACTAGACAAAGGCTATAATAAATAGAGACTGTGAGGAGGTACTCTCTCTTTAGATGTATTTCAGTAGCTTTCCCCAACTCCTTGAAGTCCAGAAAGTTTAACAGGATAAGTAAAAGTTCACAGCTAATCTTCCCAGCTTGTATGTAGTATTAACTGTGTAGGCTCTGTGGTTGAATTCTGGTCATTCTCTTCAGTTTTGTCTCGAGTGATTTTAATAGATTAGCTATTTATTTTGGAACAGCTGTATTCACAAGTGGCCTGTTGCTTTAGGCATGGGCCTGCTAGTATGAAGGAAGTTGCTGGTATTTTTGATTAGAAACAGCGTACAATTTTGGGTAAACGTCAGGTGAGAATTGTCTAACTCAAAGAGGGGGGACACCTTTTCTAGTCAGCTGAGATAAAGGAAGATCCAGTTGGTTCCAGTTTAGACAGATACAGCTTGATCTGAGGTGATTTGGATTGCACCCAGTTTCCAAAGCCGTATCCTGTGTGACTTGTGTTATCATTCAGGCTTTATGTAAACTGGATGGGAGTAATTTTGCTGTTGCCTGTTTCTCCAAAATTCCTTTGTCTGAAGGCTCCACACGTTTTACTTTTCCCAGCAGCATTTCCATTAGTCTTGATTTCCTTTGCCCGTCCTTCTCTCCCTCCTGCCACCAGCTTCTGCTTACTGCCTCGACTCTTGCCATCTGTCGTACCTGCTCTCTCTATCTGCCCTCGTGGATCCTGGTACTCCCTATACACCGCTGACACTGAATTCCACAAAAAATCAGAAGAAAACTGTTTCTAAATTCCATATAACTAAGACATTTTTCCCAGAAGCACTATGTTGTCTTTTAACATATATATGTACATATTCCTTGTGCTAGGAAGCGATAGTAACCATGACCCTGTTATTCCCCTGCAGTTGTCAGTAGATTCGTAGTATGATGGCAAAATAACACGGCTCTACCTCGGGAGCTGACGTGCCACTGCACGTGGCAAGGGTCAAATGCCAAATAGGTAATGCTTTTATACACATGTTTTCAACAGATTCTTAGTAGTTTTCCCCCACATTTCTGCAGCAAAATCTGGTCTCCGTGAGGAGCGGAGTGTGACTCTGGGCGAAGATTTAGTTTATAGATGTGGTCTGTGGATTTCCATGCCCCTTTTGCTCTCCAGCTGTCCCCTCTGCTTCCCTCTGAGCACACGTACCGTTCCTTTCTTTGCACAGCTCTCTGGGATCTAAATCCTGGCCCCTTTGAAAGTCAAAGGTAAAACTCATTTGGCTTCAGAAGGGCGAGATTTTAGCCCAGCCACTCTCACTGAGCAGACGCCCGTCCCACATTGCGGGAGGATGTGCGTGGCGCTCTGCTGGGACGAGGCAGCCGTGCGGCAGGCTCAGTGGAGGCAGAGCATGCCAGGGAGTGCCAGAGGACACTAAAGCAAGATATGTCAGTGTTATTACCTCTTGCCTTTCTGAGCTGCTTACAGCGCCGCATGCTCCTCTGTCAGTTCCACTCAGATTAAAAAACACAGTGAAATGTTCCTTTTTGTGCTTCTGAGCAGGAAATCAGAGATAACTGAGATACCTAGTATGTATCTGAAAAGATAAGTGCGGGGTTTTTTCCCCTCCATTGAAGAGTGTTGCAGAAAGAAACAGTTGTCATGAACTACCTATAAGACGGTTCCCTTCTCCAGAGAGTTTATTACCCTTCATCTTTCATTACCCTAGGATATTTACAGGTAGCATATTCATTACCTTGAACATTCCTGCATGCTTGTACGAGCACAGTGTACAGACGCTAGGAGACAGGCTCCTTAGCGCCCAAAGACAGGGTATTCTCATTTAATATTTTCATTTCACCACGCCAAACTGTGGAGCTGCAACATAAGCAACTTTGGACTGACTTACTCAGCGTGCGAGACTCAGCAACACAGGGAGTTTTGACTGGTCACGTTACGTGTCATGTTAAAGAGACTTTTGTCTCCATTCAAGCTTTCTGAAACAAGACAAATTATGATATTTTCCTGTTAATTTCTGTTAATTTCTTTCCTTAATGAGTTTCATTAAAATCAAAGCTTCCGGAAGACTGAGCCATGACAGCTGTCTAAAGACTGTTTCACTTGCTATGGGCTGTTTGGGCTGAATAATTATTTCAGCTTTGTGAGGATTATTTCTTTAAATAAGAACAATGATGCTGTGTTTGGGAAGAGAAACAAATGCTTGGAGTGGTGCAGCATCGTTTCATAGTACTGACTTGTAGTACTCAATGGCTCTCAGGAATACCTGGGAAAAACACATCTCTCTCAGTCTGACACGTGTTTTAATGATTTCACTTAAGGATACAAAGGCAGCTATTTCAGCTGGCAAGAGAAAGAGCGCTTGGCTTTTAATGAAGCAAATCAGTTCTTCGAAAGAGAGAGGGGCTTATTCTTTACTGTTGCATTGCAGTGAATGTGACCCAAGAATGAAAAAGCAAGTCTTTCCGGTTTGCCATTCATAAAATATTCCTGTAAGCTGCAGGCCTGCTACTTTGATAAGACAGTGGCAAATATTTTAGTTCTTTTATATTACCAGCACTGTAAAATCTTGAAGATGCATTGTGTATTTCACATCTATTGTAATTAAAAAGACAAGGTTTTTACAACATAGTTCAGTCTGTTTGCTGAGCTCACTATTTTCTTTTGACACGGAAATTCTTAAATCAAGGGGTGGGAAGATGGGAATTTTACAGTAGTTCACTGCTTCCAAGTCTGAACTGGACACTCACCACCTGTTTTCACGAGCTGTTGCACCGAATTCCTTGTCAGAGTTGCAGAAAACCCGGCTGGTTTGTCGGAGCTCATGTTCCTATTGCGGGTCTCAGATTTCAAGACCCAAATGGTAGATTTTTGCTTGGGGAAAGTGAGCATTTTCTGAGGTTTTGTGACACCCTCTCAGCTTCCCAAATCCTTGCTCCCTGCCCCCTGTTTCTAATCCTGTATTCTTCCTGGTGCTGATTTTATCACAGTACTCTTATTCCTGGGAGGATAGAGGCCAGTGACCTCCGCTTAAAATGAGATTGTAGTTAAGAAAGTGGTTATTTAGAAATGGCACCTTCTTGTTTAACAAAGAGACTCTGCATGATCTGTATGCTTCCTGTGTTGACCCAGACATATCTTGTCCCTGTCAGTGTGGCTGGAGAACGAGTAGATGACTTCCCACCTCAGTTAGCATCATCAGGGTAATGGTCAAGAAAGCCTGACACACAGATTTTTTACTACCAGGAGTGACAAAACACCGAAAGAGCACAGCTTAATTTTGGAATCACAGGTTGATTTTATAAGACAGACAGAAAAGCACAACCCTATCTGCCCTCAGAAAGCCACCGCTATAATGAAAAACGAAGCCGAGCGTATCTGATGTAGTAACTGTCAAAAGGGAAGTCAAGCTCATGTGGGTACCGCAGGACTGGTCTCATACAGCAGCTGCTGCTTGATGGATACTCGGGACACAGCATAGGTCAAGTGTTTAAGGTAATTGTTTGTGAACTGGCCAGCTGACAGCTGAAGATCTGTGGTGAATTTGCAGCTTGGCCGGAGTTTCACAGGGAGCAGCCTCTCCCACCACCAAACAGCTACACATCAGGAAAAGATGGGCTTCTGCCATTTTATTTTCCTCTCTGGTCAATGGCTGTCGCAGTTGGAGAGGCGCATGCTCCCAGCAGGAGAGGAAAGGCGCCCAGAAAGGCGCAGTGCAAGCCGTGTGGGTGCTCCTGCACCACGTGAGCCCCTTACTCCACAGAGCACCCACGAAGGGAGCAGGAGGGGGTCCCACCACCCCACGGGGAGCACCATGCCTGAGCAGCCCTGATGCAGCTGGGCATTTGTGCCCAGTTTTGTCATCGTCGCAGCTCTGGAATGAGGGAAAATGTTTCCTTTGCTCCTCCCCGCAAGGCTGGGATTTCCCAAAGCATGGGACAAAATTAAGCAACCCATTTCCCTGAAGAAAAACGAACAATGGGCTTTGTTTGCTTAACCTACGCTGGGTCTTCTGAGGATCCAAGCCCAAGTGACCTTGCAAGAGGGAATCGTGTGGGCTCTCGGTTCCTGCACTGTCATATAAATCCAGAATCCACATCGTAATCTCCTTCTGTCATGTCTTAATTACTGTTGTGACATACTTTTAATGGGAAATTTCTGCAAGAAATTGGTCCCATTTAAAACTTTCCTCTGATGAAAAATGAGAATGAAAGATATAGTTTTGGGCTGATTTGAGGAAGGCAGCTTATTCATTGCTAGAAAGGCCAGAAGAGCTGTTGTGATTTTCTGCTCACACTCATGCTAACATGATCTTCCTTTTACTTCTGTTTTTTTTTTTTTTTAAAAAAAACCAAACAAACAAAAAACAGGAGGGCCATTTTTCAGTCTGTCATTTTATAGGCATCCAGTATCGAAAAAGCAGGTGTATGTAAGCCTGTTTATAAAAATACACCCACAATTGCCTTTTTTTCTAGTCCAGATATTCTAAGAACCCTGGATTTAGTTGTTGCCTAATCTCAAATATTAGCACCATAAAATCAGTCGCATTTAAACACTTTTCCTAAGAGACGTGCTGTCTTTCCAGTCAGTTGTCATCTTGTTTTGCTCCAGGAGTTCAGGACCTGCCTCTCTGCCTTTGCTGTTTCATGAAGTTTCACTGCGGAGACTTGATCTCCAACCATGAAAGCTATTTCAGATTTGCTAAGAGCCCCGCAGCTTCTGTGCCCTGGGAACCTGTGGAATGAAAGCCTTTGCGTGCGTGGCGGGCTCGGCTCTGCCGCTTTCTGCTCCACGGCTAAAAGTAGCCAGCGTAGAAATTCGCTGCCTTTCTTCTTGAGTGGTGGCTTTTAAAAAACAGTCAATCTCCTGCATATCAGACTTAACGAGCATAAAAGAGCCGCATGCTTTGTTATCATGAGAGGATGCCCTCGGAGGGTTGTTTAGAGATCAGGCTCCTTCCAAAAGTGTTGGTTATGTTTTCACGTTCATCGCCACCAGCCAGTGCCCAGGCTGGCAGACAAACTCCAGAAGTCTGTGCTTTCAGCCTCGGTGGGTGAACCTGGAACCTAGTTATTTTTAGCGTATATTGTGCATGGACATCTAGCTCTCAGTGATGTGAAAGCTCTTAATTGAATGTAATCCATGAAAGATTTATTCTCCCGATCAGCTTTCTCACAGGAAGTGATTTTAGTCTCATCAGATTCCAGCTGTTGCTTAAATCCATTCAGCCATCAAGCCTGTCAATTTTATTGTGAGTATTCCAGGTCTGTTCCCTGCCAAGGCCTAGATGTGGGCCTCCTATTCTTCTATTATCCATTTAAGTCAATCTATAGAATAACACGGGTCTTCCCTGGTGTGTGGGGAGACAAGCAAGGATGTGGAAAAAATGGAAGTTGGTCTGATCCAACAAGGGTGGTTTAAAAACCCCTTTTCAGCTTTGTTCTTAAGATCTTCTGCTCCCTGCAGTGATCTTTCTACAGCAGCCAGCACTTGATGCCCAAGAGGAATGAAAAATTATTCAAAAAGAAAATAAAAAACACAGACTTTTGTGAGCTCTCGGAGCATTCCACCAGCATCAGCTACATGTGGCAGCTCCACCCTCTTGTGAAGCAACTCAGTTGTAGGTTTAGGATGTTAAGAGTTGACTTTAAAGTTTCCAATTACTTCTCACAAGTGGTGGATCTAAACCTAGAGATTTATGCTCATCTACACGTATATGCAGATGGCGAGGCCGCTGTACCTTTTCCTCTGAACCATCTAAAGAGAAATGGCATATCTTGGCACAGCCAGTAGGTTTTACTTCTTTTCTATCACTACAGTCTCCTTTCCTTCTCTCAGAGATGCATAAATGTTCCCCATTCCACCTGGTATCACAGCATGTGATCAGGAGTAGCAAAAGACTGTGGATTTGGGGGTCTCATAGAAACCAATGGAGCTATTGAAGGTGATTTTGAAAGACCTCGGTAATATAGCTAGTAAAACTGTAGTATCAAAGTTTGTTAAAAATGTATCCAAGGCTAGTATTTTCTTATTTTCTTTTCTTTTTTTTAAAAAAAATCCCAGTTTTAGTAAAGAAAACGTTAAAGGTCCTGCTGAGAGTCTAGACAAAATAATTTCCTAATATCTGTAATTGACCTTTCCCTTCCTGCTCATGCATTATAGGGAAAGTGTCTGTGTAGTTGGTAATACTTTAGCAAGCTCCCATTCCAGTAGTGGTGTTTTCTAGGATGCTCGTTTGTAATTATCTGAATTCCTCTGAGCAGCTCTTCATTCCTTAGATCGGGAAAGAAAGATTTAAACTCCTGCTGAAAGGCATCATGACAGTGATGACATTTCTGGTTACTTCATGTATCTCTAGGAGTATAGTCTAAGTCGGTTTCCTGGATAACTATGTAACTGAACTCAGAAATGCAGGAAAAATAGAAGAAAGAAAAATTAGGAATCAGAGCGAAATTTATCTCTGTTGTACTCCTCATTGTATTCGCATGTTTCCATGTGGATATTTACATGTTTCAAGTCCAGCTGTCTCATTTTGGCCTAAGTCAGGGTATTCAAAATTGTTGAGTTTCAAGAGCACTGTGCTTAGTCACAACGGGAGTAGAGAGCCAGAAAATTTTTGTGGTGTGAACAGACACCTGGAAGGCCAGAGAAGCTGTGACCTCCTGGCTTTCAAAAGCCCTTCAATGACAACCCTTTCCTAGATCGTAGAATCATAGAATCATGGAATGGTTTGGGTTGGAAGGGACCTTAAAGATCATCTAGTTCCAACCCCCTTGCCATGGGCAGGGACACCTTGCACCAGACCAGGTTACTCAAAGTCCCATTCAACCTGGCCTTGAACACCTGCAGGGATGGGGCATCCACAACTTCTCTGTATAAGATGTGTAAGCATGTATAAGAAGAAAAGCTAGTCCATGTCCAGTACCATCAGGAGATACACGTGTGTTTTGCCCTTCCATCTCTCAGCCAATGTGTAGTGTAGCCAGATGTGCTTGCTGCGCATGTTAAATTCAACCCCTGTCTCTGAAGTCTCTCACCAGTTTTCAGAAACAATTTATTTACCTTTTTCTGGAGGTAGAAATGATACCCCCAACTAATTTCCATGGATTACTTTCAAGGTTTGAAAACTGATCCAGAGTTCCCATCTCCAAAGTCAATTTCTAGAGCTTGACTGCAGAGAGGCATGAATGTCCTGAAACTCCAGCTGAAGTCAGCCTGCACCCTGCAGGTCAGACTCATGGCTTTTTACATTGAGACCATCTCTGTACCAGTTCCTTGAAACTACTCTGGTGTGGGATGGCTTGCACTGTTGTTGTTAATAGCTGATGAACGTGTCTTTCTAGAATGCATTACTCCTCCTGGATTTGTGCATAGTTTTGGCCTGCACACCACCCAGATTGGTGGCTTGTTCTGCAAAAACTTATTTTCTTTCATTTGTTTTTGCACAGTTATTGAACCTCTAGCTTTTTGCATTGTGGGAAACAATGGACAGTTAATGGATAGTTAGTAGCCACTTTTTTTGCTACCAAAAATATGGGAGATTTTTTGGTAACATAAAAATATAGCAGCCTACATTGACTACCATCATATTCATTCTCGTGGTGGTTTTTTTTTTTTAAAGTGGGTAAGTCCTTGTTATTTAATATCTTGTGTAAGAGCTGTTCCAAACCTCTGATTACCCTTCGCTGATACTATTTCCTTTAGTGCAGACCATGGACAAGTTTTAAGGAGGAGCCTGCCCTGTACTTAAAATAACATTTGAAAAAGAAGGTTTATCCAATGGGGAGATGCAATTAAAGTCAGTTGTTGAAAATGAACTAACATCAGCAGCAATTAGCGCTCAAGGCAAGAACTTGTTATTTTCACCTTTCCTTGCTTCTCTTTTATTTTCATATCTTTGATAGGAGAGTTGACAAAATGTCTGGCTGGGCCTTAAATTGCTGTTTGTTATCTGTCTCCCCCCAAAAGCGTGACAGCCATGTCCCCCTTCCCCTTTGCCATGGAGTAGGCAAGGAGTCACCTGCAGGGCTGGGGGAGAAGGTGGTGGACACGAGGCGATGGCAGAGCCATGCAACTGTGCTCCCACGAGACAAGGCAGACAAGCTAAACTTAGCTGGGGGTTGTATTTTGTCCTCCGCAGTGCCGTGCTGCACAAGGCAGTCATCCTTCCAGGGGAGCTCCAGGGGTGCAGGACTGTGGTTGGGAGTGGGCTGAGAGCCAGTGCCCTGCTGCAGGACTCCTCCGATGCCTTTTGGGCAGCCCCAAGGAGCAGCTGGATTTGGAGGTGCCATCATAACTGTGTCGAAGGAGGGAAGCCCCCTCTCAGCTGAGGGATGTGGTGGAAGCTAGGAGAAAGCTTCCTCGTGGGATGCCTTTCTCCCTCAGCTCCTGTTGGCAGGACAATTAAGCTCCCCCTTCCTCTCGGGATCAGGTGGGCTCTTGCCTGAGAGAAGTAAGTTTGGGTGAGGAGCAGAAAAGTGCGATTCCGCTGGCTGAGTGCCTGTGGATTGCCGGGGTGCTCTCCCACCATGAGGAGAGCACAACTTGCAGCTGTCAAGGAAGCTGCTGGAGCCAGAAGCCCACTTTGGGACCCGATATTGTCTCAGGCAGCGATGGGGCCAGACAGGAGGGATTTTTTCCAAGACATTAGATGAGGCTTCCTCTGGCTGGGGAGCCCTCACAGCATGCAGGGGAAGCACACAGGTCAGCCCTGACAGCTCCAGCGCTCAGCTGCATGAGGAGTTCATTCCTATGGGATCAGCGAGGAAATGTGATGTCTCCAGTCATGGCTTTCTTATCGGGGCAGTTCCTCTGTGTCCTAAAAATGCTATCCCACCTTGTGTTTCCCTTCCCTCTTTTGCTTCCTCACCACTCTGCCTACACATACGTGCACATATGGAGTCCATCAGTAGGTAGGAAAGGAGATGGACTACGATCTCACCTAGCTCAGTGCTGCACGGTGAGGCAGATGTAAAAAAATCCAGGAACAGTGGACATACAAGCCAAACTCGCTCATCAAACCTCTCACACACCCACTCCCACTGCCCTCATGGCAAGTCTGTACCCCTGGAAGGACTGGTGGCCCATTGCTCCTCAGGTTGTGCTCAGGAGGGTGATACTGGCTGCTGTTGGAGACAAGCCTGGGCTAGGGTACCTTAGATCTGATCCAGTGTGGCTGTTCTTGCTCAGATTAAAATAAAGAGGTTTCAAGGTTGTGGTGGAAAAAAAATCTACCAGACATCTGGTCCAACCAGCACAGGAGAGTTTCCTACCATATGTTTCCACTACCCTCAGCCCAAAGAGCTGGGGGAGTAGGAGACACAGGATGGATCACAGCTTGAAGACTACTGTGCTGGGCGAGGAAGAGAGCCATGGCCACTTTTTGGCTCTTGCCCACCCCCTCCTTCAATGCCTTCCTAGCGCAGGCTGCCGGTGAGCGCAGTGGGGCACTGGGGGGATGATTTGTGTGTTTGCTTGCCAGTCACTAGCTGGAAGCCATGCGCCAGGGTTGGGAATCATTGTCGTAGAGCAAACCAGCAATGCTATTTGTGACCCACGGCAGCGAAAGCCCGAAACATGAAGTTAGGGCTGACGCTCCCTCTTTCACTTGAGCCACTGTGCTTTTCATCACGGTGCCAGGAGTTGTCAGCTTTAACTCTGGCTTTTTTTGGCTTGTGTCACAACCTAATAAGTTAGAGGCCAGCTTCTCCTGTCGATGTTTTTGCTGCACAGAAGGCTTCACATTTTGTAAGCTTTTACAGCACAGCTGTGCTCAGAGATAAAACAGAATGTGTATACAGTACAGTATGCATTCAGCTGATGCACTAGATTCTTCCCACCATATGTATGGAGTGGTGTGCATTTCACTCCGATACCTCACTGCCAAAACTGCCAGAAGCAAATAAACAAATGGCGGAAGAGAGACACCATATGACGCAGTGCCAGGCACATGACCTAGACTTTCAGAAAGAGACCCTGGCTGCTTTTAGAGGATTATAGTGGTCCGATTTTTTAAACCTTGCCTCTCACTGTGTGAAATGTTCTGCCAGTGTATGCTGTGAAGTGTGCCGGTTGTTGAAGAACGCTCATAAAGAATGCCCCTTCCTGCCAAGCAGCTGATGTTGCAGCTCCTCGTGCTCAGTACACATTTCCCCTTTCTTTGATGCCAGTGATTCCCCATCAGGTTTCTAAACTGAGAGAGAGTAACAATGGAGATGTGTGAATAGTCTAATGCTGGAAGGAATGCTACTGTAAAAAGACAGAACACATGTAATTAGGATAATGAGATTAATAATATTAGTAACAATTTAACGATTAATATATAAACAATGCAAGTGAGACAAATGGTTGTTCCATCTCATTCCCCACAAAAAAAGTCACTAAGTTGCATTTCACAGCATCAATGGTGAAGATGCCTGTAATAAACTGACACGAACGTTAATTACATGGTTAGATGTAATTAATTTAAATTGTAATTCTATTCCTGGAACTCACACTCTTGAGTATGAAAAGAGGATTCCTTAGCTTCTTTTCTCTCTGGCCAGCCTGTTGCTAAAGAAAAGACGATGACGGCCACCACCACGGTGCTCCACCTGCTAGTAGTACTGGGAAACACGGACAGATTTTCCTGTCTGTTGGTCTCAATCTTACGTTAGGCTGTACATCTGTCGCCGATGGTTGTCTTGCTAGCTCTGGTCTTTGCCTAAGCTTAGCTTTACTGTGATTGTGTGAAGGGCAAGCAGGCACTTTCTTCACTTCAGAGAAGCTTTAGGCACAGATTGAAAAAGTGCACTAAGAACAACAGAGGTCAAGACCGTTACTGCACTTTACAAAGCTGATGCCCACTGCAAAATGGTCTGGATGCAGGTGAGAGAACTGGGTCTTGGATTTTGATGGAATCAGATACGGAATAGAAAAAGTTTTTCAGATAGCAGCAACATTCAGTACAGTAAAAATGTGCTTAAAGTGTTTATTTAGAGCTGTTTTATTGCTTGATGCTTTTGCACTTCTGTGTAGTGGTAGTAGTAAGAGCATCAGTTTCCCCCAAGCCTTGCTGCCTCTTGCTGTAATATACACTATGACCCAGATAAAGATCTCTACATCTTGGTCAAACAATGGGGAATTTGTGGAGCTGTGCACAGCAGCTGAAAGGCCAAAGGCCACATTTCTATAGGTTTCTCCAGACTCTGCTTAGACAGAGACATCATTTTGACTCTGCCCTAAAATGAAATAGGTAAGTCTCTGCACTGGCGACAGAAAAGGCAAGCACTTGATTTACAGGCTGGGAGTGGAGAAACACCAGGAGTACTTCACTCTCTGAATATTGCAAAGCCCACCTGGCTGCTTCAAGCCCAGCCCTTGAATGGAGGAGCCAAGGGCACTCACTGCGCAGGGAGCGTGATTTTGGCAGCTCCCGTCTCTGTAGCTGTGGTACCCGTTTTGCAGAGGGATGTCCTAGCTCCATCTCTTTTCTTCCCTGTGGAAGAAGTAGCTCTGTCTTTGAGGAAAACGGGACAGACCCATGGCAGCAGACCTGTTGCGTAGGCCACGAGCTGGACTTCAATGGGCCCAGCAACACAATGGATATGCATTTGAACTGACACCAAATAGTCCATTGGACAGTGAGGAAACATTAAAGAAGGCCAGAGCTGTAAATAAGGTTATTGGCTAAGTATTTGTTGGAGGTGTTGGGCAAGTAGGATTTATATAAGTGACCAGCACACGGGAGGCTGGAATAAACCCATGGAAGCTTTAAAAAGCTGATAGTGGCACCCTGAAATGGTAGGGATGGCAAGGACATACTCATGCATATGCACAAGGAGACAGCAGTGCTAGCTGGGAGCGTGCAGGAGTCTGGTGCAGCCTCAAGGGATGCTTTCCAAGAGAAGAGCTGTGAGTGAGATGTAGGAAAGAGAAAATCAGGATTACAGGAGAGGTGGCAAACCAGCAAAACACACACAAGGCCTCTGCCATGTGGTAAGGGGCCAGGCAGGTCGGGTTAGAGACAGAGGCAGGAAACAAGCCATTTGAGTCAATGCAGAAGACAAAAAGATGGTGAATATGTTTCTGCCTGCTCCTCTTTCTAGTGGAAGCATCCCCATTTTTAAGCCTGTCTTTAGGAGTTAGAGTAGTAGATTTTTTTTTTTTTTCCTGTAATAACAAGGCACAGAGTTGAAAACAAAGGTGTAGTCTGAGGCCTGAAGTAAACTGCTGGGAATAGTTAGAAGTCGATTCCTTTAGGCTCAGAAACCTGGCCAAGGATCTACCTGGAACTGCTCCCCATGGAAGATGGTAGTGAAGGGAATTGGGAAGACAAAGGCGTTTTTCAGCACATTTCATCTTATTGTGACAGAAAGGAGAAAACTCAGTATGGGACTTCTCAAATCCCAAGGCAAGTTGGGAAGATAAATTATAGTTGGTTGCCTCCCATTGCCTGAAAAGATCTGTGTGCTCTGAACTTTCTTACAAGTTTGAACAGACAGCTGCCTGGTTTTAGACATGATACATGTTGCTGGAATCCCACCGGGTGATAGAAGGTTGCAGTGGGCAGTGGAAAACACAGGCATGCCACTGTGATTTAGAAATAACTTTCTGCCAGCGTTGGGAGCAAGCTTAGAGGTGTTTGAGTTACATCCTGTTTGTCTGTGAGAGCGTGGCATCCCCCATGGTCATGTCTTCTTCTTCTTTAAAGAAGAGCAGAAATCCTGGAAAAGGAGGGCTACCTCATTTGGACTATATCAGCCTATTACTCTGCGAAATGTCTTTGAAAGTAAAACTTTGAATAAAAGACTCAAAAAAAGGTGGCAGGAGAGGAGGAAGAAGTACTGTATCTGGTATTAGACCCAAAGGCAGCAGCGATATCGTGACCTCAGTCCCTGACCTCCAACTGGGCTGTCGGGAATTATAACGAATGCTCCTCACCACCAGCCAGGTTTTGCTTTTGTCCTCCTTATAACTGCCACTATCCCACCTTTTATTGCGGCCATTCATCATCTGCAGAAAGACTGGGAGATGATATTAAGGTTGTAGAAGATGTCGTTTGTATCAAAGCTTCCCCTCTTTTCTTTTCACCCTCTCCTTGCCCGTTCTCCTGCATAAGCTTCATTCCTATTGGGTTTTACCCCCCCCCTCCAGACCCGTCATCCCTTCACCCAGCTCGTAAGTGATTTCTTTAATAATATTATGGGCCCTCCATTTTCACGTGCAAATGGCCCAAGAGGCATGTTGCTCATAAGCAAAGCAGGGAGAGATTTCTATTTTCACCCTTTAAAAGGCTGCAGAAAATAGAGAGAACAGGATCCTGCCTGTCTTGCACTGATCCCAGACAAGCATTTATTGCTGTGGAGCAGCTTGTAGACACGGCCCATTTGAGGGAAAGCTTTACCACCCAGACCTGGCCATTGTCTTTCCTTCTCCACATTTATTCAAAGTGCAGAACTGTTTATATACCACAAGAGATGGGAATTAAAGAAAAAGAGTATGTGTAGAATTTACCAGCTGTTGAAGTCTTATTGTTACCTTCTGTATTGATCAAATCCGTTGCCTCTTAATTGGATATTGACTGTTGTGAAGCAAATAAGGCAAGCTGTCAGAGAGGGGAGGAATGGGGCGCAAGGTTTATCTTAATGGTATGTTGATCATGACTAGTCTATAAAAGCTAGTGAGAGAGGAGTTCATTAAACCAGCCTGCAATTGCTTTAAAAAAATATGCTCTGAGTCAAGATGATTAATCATATATGTGACACCGCAATCAGAGAAAATCCGCATTGTTGCTCTGGTATTTACAATGCCGAAACTTGAAATAAGCAGATGCATCGAAACAAATTTATTAGGGACAGTGATTTGTTTGGTCTGTGAGCCTTAGCTAACTGTAACCAACATTTGAGGATTTTATTTTTTTTTTTTTTCCTTGCTGTTGTCTTTTGGTTTTCTGCTTCCCTGCTTCTCTGGCAGGCTGATTGGAAACGTGTGCTTGCCCTGCACAGGAGTCTCTCTGGGAACCTCTGCTGGGGAACCCTTGTAGAAATGGCAGCAGTGAGAAGGGATACTTGAGCTACCTGACAGTGAACCACACAGAGTACTTTGGAAAACGCTTTTATCTCATAAATTATAGTAAGCAGGGAATGTGAAGAGAGAGGGAAAACTTAGCGGCTACGCTGGTGTGAGCTACCCATTACAAAAATGGAATCTGCTGGGAAGTCTGTAGTATATTTTCGTTGCTTTCCTAGCAGTATTTTAGGCTGTGTATTGAATACATTGCAATAACTGTCAAGCACGGTCCGTTAGTGTCTCTGGATCAGGCCTGTCATGAATCAGAAGGGAGATTAGTAGGATAGGCTCACTTTTATGAAGGTCCCACGCAGCTGTGACTTGTTGAAGATACATTGAAAGGGGCAATAAACAATTTATTTCAAATTATGTCAGTGTTATGTGTTTGTTATCATATTTATTCTTTGACAATTCAGAACTGGTTATTAAAAATTTATGATATGGGTAAAGGTTTGTGCAGCTTGAAAAATTAGCTTTTGAGGCAGCCACCTGAACGCTTCTCATATATCACCATGCCATGAACTGTCAGGGAAAGGGTAGCACAGTCCCACAGAAGCCAGTAAAGCTGCAGAAACTACCTGGTTGTTAGCCGACAGAGGAAGGAAAAAGGTGCGTAAGTCTGGAATGCAATGGGAAAATTAGGTTTAATGGGGAGTTTTCGTTTGAGAGCATAAGGCAATTCCCTGCTTGAACAACTGGATCGAGGCTGTGGCCTTGCTTATGGGTCTGAGTCATTTCACATCTCAACTTCTACTCCTTTTCCTTTAAAAATTAGAAGAGTGGTCCAGGGCAGTAGACATCGCTATTTTTGCTTCAGTTGCTCTTTCTGGATATATTGTGAAACTGAAGGCGATCATCAGTTTTTCCTAAGTATTTTATGACTGTGGTAGAAGGGGCTATAAATGTATAGCATTGCAAGCTATATAAAAAGAAAATACTATTTTGCCCGGAAGGATGAGAAGTCCAGCAGGAAATCAGGGTTATTCTATAAAGTATATGAAACAAAACTGGGGAAGGGGGAGAAAAAGGTGTATAAAATCCAGAAAGCTGAATCCTTTTTTTTTTTTTTTCTGTAAGTTTTGAGTGACTTTTAAATGCAGTAGGATGAAAGTTATGACTTTAGCAGGCACTGGGGTAGTACTGTTATTAGTATTTCCTTTTGATTCACTTATAATATTACTTACATTATAATAGAGTTTGCAGCTTGCATTTTAAATATGAACTGTGGATAATTTTATACCATGAAATTCTGAGTAAAAAATTTAATATATAAAGCTGGACCATTTGGAGCCACAGCCCATGGAAGACAAGCATTATTCAAAAAAAAGAAAAGATCCATCAATAACTGTTTATCAGATTTTCAGGCACATTTGTTTGGATTTTTTAGTGTGCTTCAGTTATGCAAGAAAATGAACGTGACATTCCTCAGTTGCTTTGACGAGGATAATTTCAGAAACACTGCCCTATCATTCCACAGATTGGCACCTTCTCCCTCTTTGTCATAATGCATTTTTTTCTGGGGCGGCTTTTCTCAGCAAAACTGCCTGTTTCCCAGGAGTTTTTACACCTGTTCAGAAAGGGACAATGAGGAGGTGTGGGTTGGGTTTGGTCAGAATAGCAGGTTCAACCTAGTGACTATTTATTTTTAAAGTCACGGAGTATTTCTTCTGTCAGCACAATGGAGAAGATTGCAGGATATTCTGAATGATATATTTTCTCCAGTTTTAATCACACTAGCCAGATCGCTGGCTCCTGAAGGCATTTCTACACCAAACCTTCTCCTAAACACGTGGACTCAAAATGCTTTTCTAATCCAGTCTGCCATTAGTGGTGTTCTGTTCAGATTTTGTGTTCACTTTTGACAGCTGTAGAAATGAAATAGCAACTAAAATGTGAACACAGGTTACAGTTTGGGTCTAGATTCATCACTGTCTATAATGGACGTACCACAGTAAAGCATAAGCAGGTCCTACCAAGAGATACACCAACTATAGGGCCCTTTGTCTTGCCGAGGATGCTTGCAGGGAATTGAACCTCAGGCTCTACTTAGGGACTGTCTCTTTGTCGGGACATCTTTGCTCCTTCTCAGTGGCCACATGACTTTACTCTCTGTGAAACGGATTCCCCAGCTGTGGAGTCTGTACTGTAATACATAGGAGCCAGGAGCAGCTGAGTGCCAGGGAGAGTTTTCAAGGAAGGCTGTGGATAGATCCCAGGCAACAAAGTGGCACAAACCTGTCTCCAGCGGTATGCCCTCTGCTCAGGACCTGGGAAGAGCTGCGTGCGCTGTCCCAAGGTTTTGCTTGTCACGTTGATATTGTTCCACTGGTTTCTATCCACTGGTGACTTCTTCCAGGGTAGACAAGATCTCGATTCCTGTCTTAATGGGTGGAGATGCATGCGTGTATGTTTGTTTGTATGTTTGTGTTTATCTGTTGGGGTGGTGTGTGTGCAGAGAGAGGAGAGGAGGCAGCAAAAGAAGTCAGGAAAAGCCCTTCTGGTTTTCCTCTGCATACTTAACAAAGAAGTTACAAGAGGCCATATTCCCAGTTTTGTTTTAACTTTGTAGATCACCTCCAGTAGACAAATTGTCTCGTGAACCACTTCCCCTCCCCTTGGCGATCAAATAACATTCCTGTGGTGACTACAGCAGTTGCTTACATGGAAAAATAACATTAGGAAAGTATTTAATGTATTTTTAGCTGTCTTTAAATGCATTTTAGCAGCTGGAAACAAGGGGAGTTAGTAGCACGTGACCTGCACGCTCTCCATAGACCACCACCAAGTGTGCAGAGAGCCACTGCTGGCAGAGAGACCCCAGGCTGGGAGGCATTGGGTAGGGTGGTCAACTCTAATCTGGGGTGGCCACAGGAGGTCAGGCAAAAGGGATAACCTTGATTTTAGTAGGATGTAAATGATAACGGTGTGATAAACAACCAGTGTGTTTTTAGGTTCTTTATTTTCACTGATCTGAGTTTGGGGAGATTTTATGAAACATTATTTTGACATGTTTCAAAATACCTGGGACTTTTTCGAACAGCTTGAGAAGATTTTAGAGGCTTGGAGTGGTGAAATATTACAACTGTAGAGATTAGTGAAGAGAGTGCAGCTGAGAGAGGCAACAAGCTAATAAATACCGCTTATTCCATCACGCTGCAAATCAGGAAAATCCTGAAATCCTTGTGAAGAGCAAACCTCTCGTCAAACATTAGTGGGAGCTTTCCCTGAGCGAAGACTTTCCCCGAGCCGAGGGCTCACTCACTTCTATAACTGCACGGTTGCAGAACCAGGGACATCCTCTCCGGACCGTTGTCCCTGGCCCTGCTCCGCTCCCAGCACGGAGCCGCAGCCCGGCACCCTTATGTCAGGCTCCCCCGCCACCCCAGCCCACAGCAAGTGCGTTCGTATTTCTGGGAAGAATATACTGAACAGATGGAAGTTTAGTACTATTTTTACCGTTGCTGGTGCAGTGAATGTAGAGAGCATGATAATTGATTATCTGGGACAACAGAAACGCACAGGAACTAGGATTTCAAGGATTAGGGTCTCCCCGAGGATTTCCTTCGAGTTTAAGTCAAGGGAGAGATAACCTTTGTGGTGGAAACGGAAACACGGCTTTCAGTTCCCATCTGTGGCCAGCCTACGGAGACAATAGTATTAAGGGTGATGTGAACTTCCTCTGTTCATCGCCATGGGACGGGAGCTTCGATGCAGTTATCTGCGCTTCTATAGCAACGCTGTTCAACTTCTTGCAGCTTTTTTTTGTCCTACCAGAGACATTCAACTAATGCCTGTGTTTAACGTGTCTGGGGGTAACGGTCCCATGTTTCATCTGTTTTAAAGGACGTTTATGGAAATTAGGTGGCAATTTTATCCTGAGTAAGCAGGCTAATATTCCATCACTCGGCATTACTCAAGTGGCCGTTGCTCTTAGAAAATAGATGTTAGGTGTTTTCAGTTAAGTGGCATTAAACTTTTGTGGACCGAACAGTAGGATTTCATTGCAAATGCATTGTCCCATTTTAGTGGAAGCTTTGCATTAACAAGTTCCATCTTAATAAATTATTCTGTTCAACCTGCCTTGTGACTTACACTATCATAAGATCCTGCCCTTAATATTAAAACATAAGCACAGATTTCCTCTCCCAAAGCTAAGGCTGCATAAAAAGACTTACACTGAAGCTAAGAAATCCTCTGTCTGGATCAAAATAATTTTTCTCTGAGAATAAGGAGAAACAAATATCCATGCACTCCGAAGAGGAGGAAATTCTGCTGTAGATTGTTCTTCCTCCATCACGTTAAAAAAAGGAATCTTGACTTAATATATAGTCTGTTTCCAAACTCTTGGCATCTTTCACAAATATGGGCTGGCTGGCTTATGAACAAATAGCACAGTTTGTGTAGCCAAAGATGGTTGTCATCATGCACTTATTAATGAGTACACATATCTCTGAACATCGAATGCTGTGCCGTTTTCAGAGAGGTCCTTTCAGATCCTGTTTTCTGTTCGTCTTTTTAATTTTTTTTCTTCACCCTCCTGCCATTTTCCTTCAGAGCTTGGTGGCAGAAAACAGGAAAAGGACCTGGGAAAGGAGTTGTTCTCATCCGTCCAGCTCCCCCACATCAGGAGCTACTCTGTGCATGTCATTCCTGACAGATGTTTGCCTAATCTGCTCTTAAAAAACTCCAGTGATGGGGCTTTGACAGTCTCCTTAGGCAATCTGCTCCAGCGCTTTGCTGTACCCATCATTAAGAAGGGTTTTCTGATATCTAACCTGCAATTAAAGGCCACGAATTCCCGCGCAACCCATCATCAGGCTGACCTTACAGCCAAGCCAGCTCCACCAAATCGACTGCAGTTTCCTCGCTAGATCTTCCTTGCCAGCACTGCTCCTTGAGTAACGTGCTCCCTTCTGCCAGGAGTAACCGGGGCGGTGCGAGTGCCGCCGGTTTTGTTGAGTGTCCAGCTCGGCATCCCATGGGCTGGCAATGGGCAGGCTTCCCCGTGCATCTGACGGGAAGGCGGCTGCCTGCCAGTAGAGGCTATTGAATTAGGAGATTCGGTAAATCCCAGGAGAGGCGCTGCCACAGTGAAGTTGCAGCAGTTTTGTGCTGATAAAACCAGCAGTGCTCACCACGGTCCCAGGCCTCGGAACAGGAGCTGAAGCCCTTTTTGTCCTGGAACAAAATGTGCTGTGAGAGCAGTGGCACCATATATTGCATACATGCAATCAATCGCATCTAGCATTTTGGACATACGTTTTTTGATGAGAGCATTTCTATAACGATTTTAGCAGTTTAAGAGCATTTTTTAAAAAATCAGAGAGGTCACAGGTTTGGCGTGGGGTTTTTTCAGTTGCTTCCTTTTAAACAATAGCAGGCAGAATACATCCCATGGCAGCCAGGTCTGATGGAGAAGCTGTAATGCCAGCCTGCTGCGGGTGAGGTCGAGACGCTGGGCAGCTGAGGCGGTCGCTTACTGGTGTGCAGCAGCGACTGAGAGCGAGTCAGCATAGATACAGGCGTTTCACAATATTACCATGGCAAGATAAACTCCGAGCCACTTCTTTAATACGCTTAGAACAGTGCTGAACATTGTAAGAGTGTTTCCTTCTGCAAATTATTTACAAATGGACAGTGGTAGTAATGAATTAATGTAAAGCGACTGAAGAATTAGCTCTGACTGCTGAGAATAGGTATTTTTTACAATGGAAACCAGCTAGCTAAACTAGGTGTACTTTTGCTGCCTGAGTAAATTATAGCAGTATGTAGCTAAACTGGTTTTGAGACTGGGAAATTTCAGTGACATCCAAAGTTAAATAAAATCAGGTTTGGATCAGTAGGAGGGGGAGCACGTTGCCATCAGCAGGGGTGAATAACTTTGGTGTAACTGGCAGTTTTGGTAAGCGAGTCAAGGTCGGTGGGGTTTGTCTCTATATTTTGATACATGAGGTACAAACACCCTGATATCCATTTCATTTTACAAGGTGTGTGCGTGCACCAAGATAAAGCTCCAGAGGGTCACCGGCAGGTTACAATGTGCCAGCCGTCACGTGCGCAATGTCTAGAATAGTGCCAAGATACGATTTCAGAGGTCTGGGGGCACCCATAGCCTTCAGAGCCCTACATAACACCTGTGCCCCACGCAACATCTCACTAGCTCTCTCTCACTGAGCGTCCCATCGGCACCTGCGATCCCGAGCCGACAGGTCCGTTTCTATTTGTGCAAGGGATTTTTAAGGCATTCGTCCCCCAGTTGTCTTCTACATGACCTGGAATAGCTTCAGGGAGTTGCTCATATTCCTTCATGGAGCAGGGGAAAGGACAAAGTTTGTTTTCAAAATGAGAATTGGGGTGGTTTCTTTACAAAACCCGGTCAAATTTGAACTTTGTATTCCACGCAGCATGGGAGGTAGATTTATTGTGTGAGAGGTTTCAGTTTCAAACCAATAATTAGAAGAGTACATTTAAACCTTTGTCGGTATAAAAGTGATTTCAGGTGCTCAGGAATGCCCTGCCTCTTCCTTGTGGTTTGAAGGAAAAATTTTAAACATTTTCCACCCCGCAGCTATTGAGTGCAGTGAAAGAGAATTCTTGTAAGCTGCTAGGAAACGCGCGGAATAAACTCGTTTCCCACTTCCCGCTTCTTGTAATAATCATCAATTGTAGGCGCTACTCGAAACATACTTTTGAACAAACTTTGCACTTTTAAAAATGGTATTTTCTGTCAGGCAGGGTTTGTTCACGCCCCGTGGCTGACAAGCAGAGGCCCAAATCGAAGCCCACTGGAGTCAATGGGCTTTCAGTGAGGTGCAACCCCTTCATGTTTTCCTAAAAATCCCCGCTGCTGTTAACCCACGGCTCCCCTTTCCCACCCCGTCTCTCCCTGGGGAGAGGCAGAAGCCTATTTGAAGGCAAACAAGCCGTAGAGCCTACAAGGTGTAAATATCTTTCATAAATGCCAACGCTGAAAAAGCCTGGGCGCCGGGAGTGTGACACACGACGACAGGCGGTTCACGCCGCGCGAGGAGGGAATGGTATGGCAGCGCTGCCGCAGCCGCCGAGATGCCCGTGCATTGCACCCGGGCATCCCTGGATCCCCCCCCACCCCAGGGCGGGGGGATGGGGGGCAGCTGGAGGGATGGGGACTGGGAGTACCTGCTCCTCGCCCCATCGCCTCCGCCTGTTCCTCTCACACCCGTTCTGGTTGCCCCCCCCCCAGCCCTCCTCCTCTCCCCGGCTTCTTCAGGCAGGGGCTGATTTAAATAGGTTGGCAGGGAGCCAGGAGCTCATCATTTTAATGCAGTGTAAAATGGAATGTGCATAATTATATGCAAGCCATATGTGAGGGAGACAGCTCAGCTGTGAATTTCGGGAGGCTGCGAGAGGGAGAGAGCGAACAGTCAGGGATCAGATGAGATGGAGCGGAACGGAGTGCAAGTGTCACCCAAATGAACAGTGTAATGAGTGTATTGCTGACACTCCTCCTTTCACCTGCTTCTCCCTTTTGCTTTAACTCGAAAGCAGAAAATGCTGTAGATGAGAAGGGGAAAATACTATATGCAAGCAGGATTGCTAATGGGCTCTGGTAATGTCTCCATTTAAACTTCAGCTTTCTTAATTAACAGCGTAGTTCCAAATAACCGGTAACTTTTAATGCATCTTTGTCATTAAATATTTTGACCGTGTTTGACTGAAGGATCATTGTTCTCGCTAGATGATTGCTCCTTTCAAAGCTTCACTTAAACATGGAGGGGGAATCTATTTATCTATAATAGTATTACATGCAAATTACAAGGATGAAAACTTTTTTTTTTTGGCCTTGCTGTTAAACTGAAAATGCAAGTACGTTATCTAGGGATTGCTTAATCATGTCAAAAAGTTTAAACAAGTACGTATGTAATGTAATCCTGAAAAATGCAATGGAGTAAATTGAAACCCTGAGTTACTCACAGTTTCCAGCTCAAATATTTCATTTTGGGTTTGTCTTTTGTTGTTCTAATTATTACACCACAATGAATTTGCATGTTCAACCTAAGCTATGTAAGAAAACAGCATCCCAAGTTCTCATATCTAAAAGGTGTACTGCACATTTAAAGAAACTTTTTAATAATGTTGTATTTTGGGATTCCCGTCTGTTTTAATGATCTGAGCTGTTATGCTTTTAGCTATTTTTTTTTCCTTCCATTATTTGTAAGTCCCTAAATAGGCCGTTATATTTCCCTTCAGGCTAGAGATGAAGATGGACATGCTGAAAATTTTCCCCAGCAGCACTATGCTAAGGAAACTCCAAGACTTGCCTTCAAGAATAACTGCGAACTACTTGTAAGAATAACATACTTACAACAAGTCTAGATTGTTACTTTAGCACAGTGAAAACCGTTTTGTTTTTTTTTTTTTTTTGAAAGGCTTTTGTTCATTATGGCATACATTATGAAATATGATAGGGTTTTTTTTCCTGTTTAGCGTTCTAATGCTAGTTCTGCTATCCGTGAACAATTTAAGATCTCAAATTGTTTGAAAAATCTCTTATATTTGATGACAGCACGTGAATGGCCTTGTCGTACTACCTTGTCTTGCACTTTAAATCAGGGAAAGCCATGCAGGGAGCGGTTGGTGATGCACAAAAAGCCCCCCCACCCCCACCCCAAGGTGCCCCAAAACTCACTCTCCCATCCACCTTTTAGCTCTGCCTTGTTTTCGGGTGGTGGCGGCGCGTTTTGTTCTGCTGATACGCAGTACTCCCTTTAGAGCTGCCTATTCCTCCCCTTCCTAGCTGCATGCAGGCGGGAGCATCCTCTCCTCTCCTCTCCACTCCTCTCCTCTCCTCTTCGCTCCTCTCCTCTCCTCTGCTGCGGGGAAAGAGCGAAAGCCAGGAAAGCACATACAGGGAGCCTGGAGTGTTTACAAGCCGTAAGAGGGATGATGTCAGCTGTGAAAGGATCTCTGTTCCAAGGCAGGGTTAATTTGCTGTTCATTTTAGCATTTGCAGCTAGGCAAGATTAAAAGCAAGCAGGAATGCCTATTATATTTCTATTAAATGAATCTGTTGGGACATAGTGTTCTTGATTAGCTTGCGAAAATGAGTGCTCCACGATGAGTTTTTCTGTTTGCCTAGAGTAAACAGAGAATGAATTGTAATATGTTTAAGAGAGATTCATGCATGGCTTTCCAAAAGGGAGTTTTAGATGAATTGGTAGATCTCTCCCTCGCATTCGCCTTGCTTCTTGGCCGTACTTAAGTAAAATGTATCGTTTGGCTAAATGGAAATATTTGTGGAGAGTCAGAACACGGGGTTATATTTTGAAACAACAACACTTCTTTTCTCATTATAACTATAGAAGAGGCGGGTGGCGGTGGAGGAGCAAGCTGTGTTTCCTCTGCATTAAAACCCGTGCCTGCCTCCCCCGTAGAGGATGCAGGGCCAAACGCTAATCTTGGTGTCCCAGGTGCAACATCCAGCAAAGTCAAGCTGATGAGCCGACGTAATCCAGTGCTGAAGCTAGCCCCCAGATTCAGGCAGTTGATCAGAGAAGCCCAGATTGGAGGGCAGCAGCCCAGGGGTGGTGGCCAGTCCCCTCTCCTGGCACTGGCCAGAGCGCAGAGCATGTTGGCTACACCTGCACTAGTGGGCCCCCAGGCTTTCCTACCCCCCAGGCGTCCCCTGTGCCAAGCCAACCCCTGGTTAGGTTGTGACAATGCTTTTTAGAGCCACAGGTGTCACTCGGAAGGGTCAGTTTGTTCCCCATATAATTGTCCCCAGCCAAAAGCGACACGACCCGTAAGACCTGATCTTGCTTCCTCTTAAAACCCTTGCAAAGTTCCTCTTGGTTTCAGGGGCAGCAGGGTTACGTCCTAAGGGGAGGCAAACATAAAAAGTGATTCCCCGGTGCAGTCACAATTCTTGTGCCAAATAAGTGAAACTGTTTCTTCAAGGCCATGCTTAATTACTGTGCCGCTGGTCAAATCAGGTCTGACGAACCATCACAGCACACCAAGAGGCCCCAAAGTCAATAGGGCTTCTTGGTGTTGGAGGAGTTCAGGACTAGAGTTGGGAGACAACACGATATAAAATGTCATGTATTATTTCGATTGAAAATCTGCTTTATTTTGAGTACAAGCAATCAAGGAACCAATTAACCCCCTTTGTGCTATTAAAATCAAGCATTCGTTTAATGCCCAGTTAATTATTCCTCTATTAATATGCATTTAAGTTTTTGCTTTATTATATCACTCCTGTACCTGGCAAAAGCTCAAGTCATCCAAGTTAGACTTTCATGTGCTTTTTTGGACAAGTTTCAGTTCTTGTTTAAGGAAGTAATAAAAGCAATTTGTTATAGTTTTATTTTTCCTATGCTATTGGAAACAAAATTGGCAGGGATGTAATCTGTACTCGATTTGTATGCAAAAAAAAAAAAAAGGTAGACAAATAATGAATATGTACCTCTGCTATCTTTAAAGATGTATTTTAGGAACTTTCAGTGAAAATATGATGTTGAGCCTAGGCTACGGTGGTGGGGAAACTAGTGTTATTTGTCAAAGATGCTATGTGTTTCACAGAGGTGGTGGTTTTCCTTCTGTATTTTTACTTTTTGGGAAACAATGCTATATTAATATGTGCTCAAGAGTAAAGTGAATTTCACAGGAACTGGCCATTAAGACAGCATCTTTCTCCTAAAGGCTAGTCAGTATTCCTACGTTTGTGCTAGGACTTGTCTCCTTGAGAGGGGAGAGGGGAAAAAAATATGAAAGAAAGGAGTGGGGACAGCTGCTTCCTCTAAAAAATATTTTCCCAATGGTAAAAACTTACCCAGAGTCTGACGGTGCAAGTCAGATGCTGGCTGAGTGAAAAGCTGAGATTTTTTAAATGAAAGAGAAACTGAAACTTGTTTATGCTTTTGAGAATCAGGAAATCCTTGGAGTTTTCTCAGTGAGGTTGAGAGTAAGTAACTGTAATAGCCTGTCAGGTGAAACTGGAGGCTTCGGCTCAAAAGTGCTTTCTTTGCTTTAGGGTTCAGCTGCCATTTTCCAGCAAGGTTTGTTCCAGCAAGCGCAGGCTCCTCTGTTTGGGAAATGCTTGTGCCGGGAGGATGCTGCCAGGCGGGATCCAGGGGCTGGGGCGCTGCTGCTGGGTCTGCGTGCCAGGGCTCTCCCACAAGAGCCGTGCTACATCGGCTGAATCTTAACATCCCAGGTCACCGGAACGCACGGCAAGCTTTAACCCCTCAGTACTTGGAGAGATTTGAAAGCATAGTAACACAGAGTATTACAAATTGTACGCTTGCTTCATTGCTCACTCCTCAGAAGAGGAGTTAGTTTGGGTAGTGAGGTACCACTCAGCTATTTGGGTGGGGTTTGTTTGAGAGAGAGAGCTTGATAGGAAATAGGAGGAAGAAGGAGGTATAATTTAGGCAAAAGAAACCCCTGAAGTGCTTACAGCAGTTCTGCACATTAAGAAAAGCAGTGACAATTAAAGATTTTGGTTGGTGTAGAAAACCATTGTGCAGTTACGGGATCAGGTTAGGGTATTCATTTCCCACGCTAAATCCAGATACGTTGTGTCGTGCCGTTTGTTGTAGAGCACAGAAAACAAAGCAGTTAAGTTGCTCTAGTCAATGAGGACGTCAAATTTTCCTTGTGAACTTTTCGTTATTTTTGAGAGTCATGTTTTCTTAAGTTTAGCTACCCATGGTAGATACTGGGAACTACATAAAACAAACTTATTTTTAAAGAGCCAGGCTAGCATGCTGTCTTGGCCAGCTGTCCACCCTTCTCCCATAGGCACTGCCTCAGGTTTTTAATTTCTTATTCCACGAGTGGCTGGAAGCTTTTCTTTCAGGCACATCTCTTTGTTTCCAGAAGGGAAAGGCAGAATTTAGTCCTCTGGAAGCTGATTGTCAAGGAGCAGTACAGTCCAGCTAGTAGTGGATGTGGGGAGAGAGATGGGATTAACTACGTAGAAAGGGTAGGCTGGAGTGAAAAGGCCAGTGAAAAGCCCACAGCCCTGGCTCTAGCCAGCTGAAATTCCTGAGCCATTGCCTAGAGAAAGGAAAAATCCATCTGGCACCTACCCAGGTTAGTCAGGGTAGGAAGAGCCATGCTTGGATGCCTTTTAACAAAAGTGGGAAAGAAAAACCAACAGTTCGTCCTTCCCCGCCCCCAGTTCCCCAGAATATTGAGTCAAGGTTTCAGATTGGCGTGCTGCTGTATGAGCAAAGGAGGGTTTGATGGGTTAAGGAAATTAAACGCCAGGTTGCTTTCCAGATCATTTGTTTATGAAGATGATCTGAGTACCACCTACCGCTATGGGATTATATGTAAAGCAAACAAATAACCAAACAAAATATAAACACCCTGAAAAAAAAATTCATTTCCGTCCCACACCCAGCTGTGATCCACAGTTTTCCTGCAGTAAAATCATGATCTTTTTCTCTTTGAAATCAGAAAGTCTGCTCCTAGTACTTCTGCTGTGGGAGGATAAATTCCTAAGTCCAGTATGCGATGAATTATAAGGTAGTCCTGGTGCTTGGAAGCTGTTACATAAAAGACACAAAATAAAACATGCTTGTTACTGAATTTAATGCAAACTCACCTACAGCCAGTTATCTTTAATCGTGAACAAAAAGAGGCAGAGGAAGCTCTGAAAACACAGCTACAACTGAAACATGAAATGCAAAATGTTCTCCTACGAGCAAAAGGCCTTTGGGGAGGCTCCGGCGAGGCTGAGAGGAGCCAGAGCTACAACTGATGCTTCGCTTGAAGTCATCTCACTTTGCTCTGCTGTTCCAGCGCTAGAGGCAGGGCCAGGAAGCATGTGGGGCACCCAGCCAGGGCAGCAAGGATGCAGGCAGGTTAACCTCAGCATTACGGTACTGGAACGTGAGAAAGATTTCATACCTGCAAGACTGATTTTAAAAAGCAATGAGAATATGTGTGATGAAATGAGGCCAGTAGGTTTCGTAGTTGTTCTCAAGTTTAATGTAAATATGGATATTGGTATTGTTTGGAGGCCATGAGAGTTTTGGTTTCAGAAAGTGAGGTTTGAATTCTTTTTTTTAAGGTACCTGACCTGTTTCCTGTGCCCCAGTGTCAAGCCAAACTGTCCCCTGTTAGAGCTTCAGCGTTAGAAGAAAATACCTCTCAGTCCATTTATAATCACAGTGCCTTCAAAGGAGGACTGAATTAGGGGGAGATAGCTTTGCTCATCCCTTCTCTTGCCTTTTCACCCTTTTTCTCTCCTATGCTGCTTCCTTATTCTTAGGCACAGAGGAGAGAGAAAGCAAAGGCTCGTCCCCCTGTAGCTCTCCCTGGCTCTTCCTTCACCCTGTTAGGTGCAAACCAGCAGAGGGAGAGCACTTCCTTCATCCTGGGACGCGCAGAGCTTTCAGCCAGAGAGCTGGAGAGGGACTGCTGCCCAGCAGCTCTGAGGGACGCAGGGCCACATCTAGCCTTTAAGGTACCGACTTTGAGGGCGGGAGGCAATTTTGCCACCCTGGAGAGGCGGGAGGGGAGAGGGGAACGAGACCTGTGACCCTGTGGAGCTCCAGGTCGTAGAGCTACCGGTACCAAGCCTGCTGAGAGTTAAAAGCTTCACAGTGGTGCCTGCCACTCTTTCAGCATCACCCGCATCTCACTGCTGGTGCTATTTTTTGACGGATTTCATCAGTTTCTTGCTCAGTTTGCTGCTGCAGTCTGAGAGCAACTGGTCCTGCGCCATCAGCTGCACCGTGACATACGCAGTGATTGGAGCAAATGGTCGTGCAAAGTCCCTAACAGCCGACGGAGAGCCCACCCTTGGTTTCAGGGACTTTGGATCAGGCACAGAGAGCTGTCAGAATGGCAGTTGTGGCTCTGGAACAAAAATATTGCGAAAAGCAATTGTAGCAGTGAATTGATACTGATGTTCTTAAAACCTCAGTAATCTTGGCCACATGAAATTCAACCTTTTTTGTGACTGAAATAACAGTGAGGCTTAGGTCATATTGTAGGCTGTAATGTTTCATTTTCAAAAACTAAATTGTTCATGAGTTATAGCAGAATATTTTAAAAAGAACCTCCCCAAAACCCTACTAAAAAACCTTGCATTCTGTTTCTTTTCAAGCGAGGGCAACAAACCAGGCAAAATTATTGTAAAGTTTTTTTGGTCCTTAATTGCTGCCAGGCTGAATGAAGGGCTATGTGGTGTTCACCTTACACATGCTCCTAAAGACTGTGGAAGTCCACATGCGCTGGGTAAACACACTGAAAAAAGGCAGCGCTCAGCCCACGGGCAGATTTGCAGCCCCGGGGGGAGAGGGGAGCCCCGAAACCTGGCTCCGGCTGACCTTCCCTGCCTGCTGCCTGCCTGCGCCCTGATAGGCATCTTGCCGGGATAATGCAGGACCAAATACAGAGCTGCAGCCTGCCAGCCGCCCCGCGATATGCCGTCCCCGGGAAATGATAGGCTCTATGCCTGTCTACCCAGATCTATTTACTGGTTTAGAACAAATGCATCCACTGTCTTGCCCAGCGCACAGGCTGTATCCTTCTTGCCCTGCTTTTTAATTATATGTTTTTCTACCCTGCAATGGAAATGAAGGCTGTTGCTCGCATTACGGCAGCATGGGCTGGAGCTGGGAGGTTTGGGTCCTGTTCTGGGGCCGTGGCAGATGCTCTTGGGGGTCTTGAGAGATTTCCTTGGTCTTTCAGGCCTTCTGTTCCCCTTCCCCCATCCTGCACCACCATCCTGCTAAAGAAATACATTTTTTTTTTCTTGATTCATACCATGTTTAGGACTCCACAACCTCTGATCTGAAGCCCAGTGAAATCAATAGGATCCCTCCCATTAACTTTCACTGGGCTCTGAATGACACCCTGTATTCTGTAGACAAAAAAAGGCAAACGACTGCTTTGAGATGTCTTCCCCCTCTCTGACCAAAAATTGCTGTAGGCCAGGTAACAGCTGATTTCAAGTGTAGAAAACATGATCTTTATTAATAATTTTTAAGCTGAAGGCTGCAATCAGAGACCAACTGTAGGAACTTATAGAAAATACAACCCTGTCGTAGCAAGTCTGAGATAGCAGCTCTACTGGAAATAAGACCAAAACCTCACTCCTTTTAAACTTGGGCTTAGTGAGTGACCATGACCTACAGTATTAAGGAGGGTGAGGGATTCCACAGGCCTGCCGCAGAGGTGGGCAGGGGAGCGCTATTAACCCTTGAGAGCAGCAAGGAGGGTAAGTCTCTGCCAGTTCCCAGCGACACATAAAATACAAGGTATAAAATCCCCAGGAGCATGGGGAGCGGGCAGAAGGAAGGGAAGGAGATGGGGATAAAAGGAACAAAGCTCCCGCATGGCCAGGGATACGGCTTCCCGCACCAGCAGGCTGGTACCCCTAGTAGCTCTATGTAATCCTCCCGTTTTTGGTCCAGTGAACCAAATCAAGGAAGACGATTCAGGGAGCTAAAGAGATGGAATAAAAGGTGTGACAGTGAGAGAGGCGGGCAGCACGGGAAGATGGGCAATGCGAACGGGGCAGATTTGGGAAAGACTATGGCTACCGATGGTGGGTGTTTGGCCTCCCAGAGCCAAGAGTGAGTCATATCCCCTTTCCCGCAGCACTCACCTCGGGTACGCTGGAAATAGCAAGCAACTTCGCCCCAGTGTCTCTAGTTTAGCATTTTCCTTCATACCAATACAGGCGCATTATTTTAGGATGTGACACTTGACACTTTGTGAGCACAAGCCTGCCTTTCCTCAGAAGGAGGCATGTTTTCTGATTTTTAACATCACCGTTATTATTATTATTATTTTGAAAGAGAAGCAAAATGCATTTGTTAAAAAGGAAAATAATTAAAATCCCATTACAGCTCCAATTCTGTCATCCTCCTTCCCAGAACACGCATTAAAATTTTTATTAATAAATGGGCAATTACTGGTGACCTCTGAATAATTTCTCCAACCTTAATTTCTCCTCATTGCAATACTGTGTTGTATTACTCTATTTTTAGTCTTTGCTTTCCTCATTTGATGTGTTTACTGGAGTTATAATTTTCATATTAAACATGTTCTCATTGAAAAATTGCTTTTTCAAAAATGATTTTAAAAAAATGCCCATCTTTTTATTGACCAGGAATCTAAACAAGTGGAAAGTTAAGAAACTGTTAGCTGAAAATGCATTTTTTAGCAGGCCACTTCTTAATAACAATTTCAATATATTTTAAAGGAAAAAAGCCTGAAAAATATTGTCAGCCATCCCCCTGCCCAAACCTCCATAAAACTGAAAAAAAAAGAAAAGCAGTTTTGTGTCCCTTGGAAAGAAAACCAGTTGTGAATCGTGGCTTTGCTTTATGAAACTGGCATTCATAACCAATTTAAATAAAATTCAGACAGTTTTTATAGAACGTTAAAGAATAAAGATATGCCTTGTTCCGAAGGAAGTGAAGTGCGGTGAAATAAAATTCATTGGATTTCCTTCCACATAAATTGGAAATAAAATTTCCAAAGTCATCACCCAGAGCTATAAATATTTTCTTCTTGGGGTCCGTGCAGGAGATGCAGATGACTCAGTAGGGCCCGTGGGGCTCCCTTGGCAGCTACCTGGGAGGAGCCGTCCCTCGCATCGCATCTCGCTATGGCCGTACCTGCAGCACAGGGTCAGGGCATAAAACTGGCTTTAGTCCCCTGGTGCCCAGGTCCTTTTGCACCTCTGACCCTGGCTGTCACTCCTGCAGGATGCTAATGAGAACGGGTTTTGTCAGGTCTGAAAAGATGCCTATGTAGACCAGCGTGAGTTTCTGTAACAGTGCAGTTGGCTTATTCCTCATCTTGCTCCATGCATTGTCCTCCTTATTAAAAAAGAAAAGAGTTTGAAGGCTTTGACCCCTTTCAGAGCCAACATACAGCCATAAGAGAGTGGGATTTTGAAAATCAGGAGCCCGTGCTCTTTTTATTTCTCAGAGTTAAGATCCAGCCCGTGGGAAGGAGGGTTGAGAAGAGCCTGGCCACTATTTAGCTGGACTACAGGGAGGCTTGGGGGTGCTCTGGGATATTGAGTGTATGGCCCCTGTCTTTGGGAATCCCTAGGACTGTGCAGGGCTTCCAGGAATGATGTCCTAAGGAGGCAGATTAACGTCATGCAGTTATGTGAAGGCACACGAAAGAAAATCTGTCTGCAAGGAGTGGGTATCTCATTGCTGTCTGTAGCAGACACCATTTTTACATCTCAGCAGTGACGTGTATTATATTGCTTTCGGGATGGGAAAAAAACCCCAAAAATATAAATCCTGCATTTTATTATAGAAGTTAATACCAATAATTACTTAAAATTTAATGAATTTCAGTTCTCACTTAATTGCTTTTGAGTAGTTCACTTAACTTATTAAAAAGAAGCAAGGACATATTCATTTAATGAGCAGCAGCAGCCTTGGCCTAGCATCTGCCTACATTCTCTTTTCAATTAATCAATTATAGTCCAATGGTGTGTAATTACACATTAAGAAAGTTATTGGATATCGCAGCATGGCTGTCCCAGGGGGCTCATGAATACACTAATATAACACACCTGTAATGACCTGTTCTCAGATCTGCAAATTGCTCCCATTTCTCTCTCTCTCTCATTGCTAAATGAAGATGAGAGCAATTACCATTAACTTTTTGAGTCACATCTAGTCAATGAGAGAGAAAAAAGATCCCTACCAGCATTCATAATAAATCTGCCTGTTGGTACTGAGTATTTTAACTGCACCAGGCATCGAGCTGGGAGGCAGTAAATGCGCATCAGGATCGCACAAGATTGTGGGGATCCCGGGGCCGGTCTGGACTGAGCACACTTTTCAACTGTAGACGAGAGAAAGAGGCAAGCAGGAAAACCTCATCGGATCACATCCAGGCGTAATTTGCCTGGCTTGGTTCGAATCAAACCAAACTCTGGAACTGATCCCTATGCAGTGGCTCTAAGTCTTTGCATAGCAACTAAGCCGTGTTGCTGTTGTGCTGAGGTTTTTTTCGAGCGCTAGAAAGAACAAAATTTACTATGTAATGGCAGAAGGGCTTTGACTCTGCGACAGGATACAGTCACCAATGCTCTCTTATTAATGCATAACAAATGAAACCAAGGAGAGACTCTTAATCTGCATAATGAAGTCTGACAGATTCTAAATTGGTGATTTAGTCAACTAAAGGGTCCAAAAATGCTCCGTGGAAGTGAGCTTTTGATGGCTCCATAAGTCAAACGGGGGATGATATCTGTCAACATTTTTATAAATGTTGTCTTGCACAGTGTGATTTTGATGTGCTGTTGTCTCTCTCTGGGAAGAAGTGTCTGTTTCCCTACATAAAGTTTTCTCGTTCATGCTTTCGTTTGCAGACTGGGGTCCTTCAGGTGGGTGTACATACAGATCAACGTGCAGCAATATCTTGAGCACAGCTGTTTTTTACAAGCAGGGTCCATTTTGTTCATAGTAATCTGAATTATTTCCAAGCTGTATGCCTTGCACTGAGCTAGCATTAACAACTTCAGTGAAACCTTCATCATGCTGGAGGCTGCTTCTCTTTTTAAGGGACTGTGCATGTCTCCTTGTGCTTGATATCCCTCAGGATAACACTCTTGTGGGATTCAGGTGGTCAGACGTGGCTCTCAGTTGCACCCATGATGAGGCAATGGATGCTTCAGTCTGAGCTTCAGCTGGGTCCACATTTCACTCTTATTTTCACCTGTGCCACATTTCTTCCCAGTTCCACGGCACCCTTTGGTTTAGGACATGGTTCGGTTCACATGCCTAGCTGTAGCATCTCAGTAGCATCTGGGCTGGACCCTCTCTCTAGGTCCCATTGATAGCTAACAGAGGAAGGCAAGCACTTCTAGAGTGTGATTTACTCAAAATTATTAGGTGCGGATTTAGGATTGGTTAAACAAGGCCAAGTGCAAGGTCCTGCATGTGCATCGGGGCAGTCCCAAGCACAAATACAGACTGGGCGGAGAATGGATTGAGAGCAGCCCTGAGGAGAAGGACTTGGGGGTGTTGGTTGATAAGAAGCTCAACATGAGCCAGCAATGTGCGCTCGCAGACGAGAAAGCCAACTGCATCCTGGGCTGCATCAAAAGAATCGTGGTCAGCAGGTCGAGGGAGGGGATTCTGCCCCTCTACTCTGCTCTCATGAGACTCCACCTGCAGCACTGCATCCAGGTCTGGAGCCCCCAACATAAGAAGGACATGGACCTGTTGGAGAGAGTCCAGAGGAGGGCCACAAAGATGACCAGAGGGCTGGAGCACCTCTGCTATGAAGACAGGCTGAGAGAGTTGGAGTTGCAGCCTGGAGAAGAGAAGGCTCCAGGGAGACCTTACAGCAGCCTTCCAGTATCTGAAAGGGGTCCTACAAGAAAGATGAGGAGAGGGACTCTTTATCAGGGCATGTAGTAATAGGACAAGGAGTAACAGTTTTAAACTGAGAGAGGGTAGATTTAGATTAGACGTTAGGAAGAAATTCTTTACTGTGAGGGTGGTGAGACACTGGAACAGGTTGCCTAGGGACGTTGTGGATGCCCCATCCCTGGAAGTGTTCAAGGCTAGGTTGGACGGGGCTTTGAGCAACCTGGTCTAGCGGAAGGTATCCCTGCCCATGGCAGGGGGTTTGGAACTACACCATTTTTAAGGTCCCTTCCAACCCAAACCATTCTATGATTCTGTGAAACCACCTTTAGATGTGCCTATATCTGTTCATTAGCTAGATAAATACCTCCCACATGACACCTACATTTTCGATAGCTGCAGTCATCAGTTGAACTGCATATTTCTGCATGTGTCTAACTTCAAGCTTGCACGTAGAGCCATTCAATTCAAGCAGAGGGACTGCATGTATGCTTGAAGTTAGGTATCTGCTAACTTTGTGTTTAGATGTCTGGTCTCCAGCTTTGAAACGGGCGGGGATGCTGTTATTTTATTGCCTTTGCATGCAATTTGAGATTGAGATTAAAATGTTAGAAGTGCAAAGCGGTATCTATTATTTAATGTTGTGTTATACTCCAAATGGCTAACAACAGCACGCTTGGTATTTGCAGAGTAAGTTCATTTATTATGAATTATTATTTGACACAATAGGAGAAAACAGGTTCCGAGGTTTACTTTTAGGTATTTAAAAACAATTTGACTGCCCAGGCAATGCATAGTAACTGAAGCAAGCAGAGCAGTGAGTGTGGATCCCACAAAATGATCAAAGTGTGCATGTGTGCAATGTTCTCAAATTCTGCTCCATGCACAGCTTTGTTTATGCTTGGGACGAAAATTCAATTCTGTGCTTTTTTTTAAAAAATGTTAACAATTAAAAATATTTCAAACAGAGAAAGGAACACAATTATAGTCTAGAGCTTTAATGTATAATACGGTATTTGGTTGCACAGGCTAGTTAAATATTGGTCCTAAAATACCTGCCAGTTGGCTCTTAAGTTGTGTAGTTTTTGTGTGTGTGATAGGGAGGAGGGTGGCATTTCATTCAGCCGCAAAAAAATTCATTTCTAGCTGCAGAAATGCGTTTCTAGCTGTATTCTCCACAAGAGGCTGTAACTCTTTGCATGTCACTTTCCTAATTGAGCAATAAACTCTGTATTGTACTAATACTTTTTATTATGAGGAATAAACATGCTTCTTCTAGACAGGCAGAGGAATAATTGACCACCTGTGGCCAGTCCTGAATGAACATTACTGCACATGCCACTGAAATTAATGTCTCCTTCGTCAAGATGGGAAACAGTCATTTTCTGAGAGATTTTTTTGTGGTTAGAAAGCTAACACACCCGATACATTTCCACTTTCTAACAACGTGGATTCCCGACTGCCAAGGGAAGAAGCGCTTGGTGCTCACTCGGTTACTGACCCTCTGTCTGTCTTTGGGATTCAAACAGCAGCTTCGTTTGTTAAACACATTAAGCAAAGGGCCAGATTCTGGCTGGAGCCAGGGATGTCTTTACATCGCTCTGGCAGTAGAAAGAACTCTCAAAAGGTGGTGTGCATGTAATGTACTCCCATGGCCCCTTTCTGCTGCCAGAATGGTGCAAAGGAGTCTCAAAGCGGATGAGAATCTGTCCCAAACACGGGTTTATGTAATGCCGGAAGATAGCGCTAGGACATTGTGCTGGTGTATCGTGTTACAGCTGGCCCGGCACCAAGTCCTGAGGGCTGAAGGATGCTGGAAACTAAAATATTAAAGAGCGAAGAGATTGACTCAGTAGAAAGAAATGGTAAATGCTTCTCTTATCACTTATTTTTCACTTTCTATTAATAAATCTCTGGGACCGTATCTCATGTAAACCGCCAGATCCTTCAGGATCCAGTCTCTTCTTTAAATTGGAAGCAGGGGGTGCCACGCGAGAAGCACGCAGGTGAGACTGCCGGGGCGGCACGCACCCGCAGCATGCCGTGCCCCTGCCACAGCACGTGCCCGAGGAGGAACGGCATCCCCCCACGTGCACCCACACCCTTACAGGCACAGCAGTTGTGCGGGGCCCGGAAAATGTGTCCAGTCTTACCTTACGCATATCCTATTTCTTCTTCCTTTCTGAGAGATTGCAGGGGGCTGTGTTGAGCAAGCGCTTTTCCCCCCAGCTCGGTGTATTGCCACAGGGCTCTGGGCTGTCATCCTTCTTAGTCACCACACAACGTTCATTTAATGAGGGGTTATAGCTGAAGTGCTTGCACAGTCCGGCAGTCCAGCTTTAGGTCTCTTCTTCCCCCAGCCACAAAACAGGGCTGAAAGTCTCCCCAGTAGCGAGGCATGGCCAAGGCCTGGATGAGTGCAAGCTGCCCAAAGTTCAAACCAGATTAGCTCAAGATCACTGTAATCGGTGAAAGGAAATAGCCAGAGGGCCTGGCTGCTGACATACCCCCCACATAAACAAAGATAGTTGCCTGTGTTGGTTATCAAAATCCTTCCTTGGGGACCTCGCTGAAATCTCAGCTGCCCTAAGTCACCACAGAGCAGCAGTGACAGAAGTGGTAGCTTCTTTCTGCCTGGGAACAGAGAGCTTTTCTCTCCAATGCTGCCCTGATGAGATGTGTCCCTTTGGTGTCCCCGAGCTGCTGTCCCTCTGTGGCCGCCTCTGCGCTCAGCCAGGAGGTGGGGACCGACCGGACCACAGCAGCCTGGTTGGGTGAGCTGCAGTACCTTGCTCATGTACTTGGAAAGCAGGCTGTGCTTGCCACCATCAAATTTACTATAATCCCACTGCTGTTTGCCTCCAGCTCAGCTGAGTCAGTGTGAGTGCTGGGAGGAGACATCACATAGACAAGTTTGGCCCACTTTCCCCCCATGCTGTTAGAAAAACCTGCTGAAAGCAAATCTGATTAACACAGTGGAGAAAATAGCTCTGCTGTAAAACACTGAGGATTGCCACCAGTGCAGGTATGTTGCAAGGAGAAGTGGAAATGGCTTTTTGAATTTTCGCAGACTGATGGGCGCTGCAGTTTGTGGTCTGTGCTGGCTGGCTGTGGGTTCCTAGGTGCTGAGCTAGCAAATTCCTGCATGGCCTGGGGAATCTGCCTTTTATTTTCAGAGCCACTTTTTAAATGTCAGAGTGGCAGCGCATCGATACCACGGTGCGCTGCCACAGCAGGAGTGTCATGGAGGTACCGCGTCCCTGGTGTGCAAAGCCCTGGTCCTGCACCAAAATCCATACGGGTACCCATGCCAGAGGTGTGAGCTGCTGCAGGCATGGGGACCTCCCACTGCTCTCAGGGTTAGAAAACCACGAAGAGGGCAAATCCAAAATAGCCTGGACCTTGTTGATCCTCCAGGAACTCCATGTAGCTCTGTCTTAGAAGAGGGATTTGGAGAGTGCCCGGATTGCAGCACTCAGAGGGAATCTGAAGTGTTTAGATTTCACATTGTGTGTTTTCTCACTGCTGCGTGGTTCCTGGCTGGGATTTGCTCCTTGTCATAGCTGTAAACACAGCTCTGGGAGGAGCCTGACTCAGAGCAGGTCACCCTGAATTTGAGACAAGTGCTTCATCTGGGTGTATATATAGTAAAAAACTAGAAATGGAAAAGATCTATTAGTTCCTCCAGCTGGGGCTTTGATTCAAAAGCATATCTGTAACCTGCTGTAGGCTAGGGGGAGGGAGAGAAAATTGCCCACTTTTCTGTAAATGGAGAAGCAGTGAGTATCACGATCTGGTCTGAGAGAAACCGCTCCACAGTCTCGACAGTGTGTTCTCCCTTTTAGACAACCTTAGTCTTCAGTGAAGGCGTTAGGGGCATTTTGAAGCTGTGCCTGGCACCCCTGCTTCTAAGGCATGATAGAGAAAGAGAGCAAGTGAGAGGAGAAGAGAGAGAAAAGGGCACAGACTTTTGGTGAGGACAGGGAAGTGATTTCAGGTGTTTGTGACACCATGCGAACCTTGCAAGTTTAGCGTCTTCCTGAGCACGATATACCCTGGAGGGTGGAGGAAGTGGTAGAAATGGGGTGCAGGGAGTGAAAACTACCTGCAGACGTGGCATCTGAAAAAATCCAGAGACAATGCAACTATTTTTAGGAAAAGTGCAAACAGTGATATATGCCACGGGGCTGCTGTCACTAAAATTTGGCTATAAGCAACATACTCATATTTAAACAAGTCAGCTTTGCACATTGAAATGAGCAAACACTGTCTCTGTGCTTGTTTGTTTGTTGCGCAGAAGCCATCAGCTTCACTCCTTATCCCTTCACCATGGTGGTGATGTGGAGTCATGATGATGGATCAGCTGTCTATCTAGCTTATCTGCAAGGCCACAAAACATTTATATCTTATACGGCATGATAGGCTGTTTTTGTGCAACAGTGAAAAGTAGGAATTTGGGGCTGCCCTTGCAAAAGTACCATCTCCTGCACAACACTGCCATTCCAGTAAGCTCACTTGGCACAGTTTGTACAGCTAAGCACATCCACTGTGAAACCTAACACTGGGATGCGCATGAATAAAATCACACAAAATCAGGAGTGGAGCGAGCATCAGAGCAGCTTTTAAACACAGGGGGCAAAGCAGCAAGGATGGAGTTCCTGCCGTTTCTCTCCTGCTTAGAGGGGGCCTGTGTCACCTCTGGTAAAAGGCCTCCAGCATACACCAGCGTTATACTTGGCCAATTATCTTATTTAGGTATCTCGTATATATTTAGGTCTTGAAAAGGTCAACAGCAGAGCACGGCTGGGCAGGGTTTTTTGAAGCTATAGGACTGGAAGCTTTGCTTCTAGCATCATTAGAAAATAATTGCTTGTGAATGTCCAGGGATTTGAATCTACATGTTGTAGCTCTGAAAAGGAGGGCAGGAAGGTTTAAAACATTATCGAAACAGCTACTGCTAACGTTACACTTGCTGCAGATGCTGAGCAGGGAGCGAGTGGAGCTCACTGAGGGGCACAGCGGCTGCGCCCCACCTGCCTTGGTACCCTCACGCTGGGAGCCTGTCTCCTCGGGCTGCTCCTCCTCTGGCTGTCCCCAGCACGAACACGCTCCTCCGTCCAGAATTCACACAACCTGGTGCCTGTTTATCGAAAGCTGCAGTGAGGCAGGGACTGTCCCTGTGGCACTCTAGCTGATCTGTATTCACCTAAGGATATCCACTGTTCTTCCATTTTAAATTATTTTTGTCCCTTGTTTTTGGTTTTCTGCTCCTTGCAACTTTTTCCTTAGGTCTGTTTTCCCCTTCTGAATTCTCTTCCTCTGTTGCTGTCTTTCCTTTCTCTCAGTTTAACTGTCTTCTTCCTCAGGTTCACGAAAAATCACATCACTTATTTTTATGCCCCTGTAATCTTTGGCTCCTCAGTGCCGTTAGCTGTAGAAAGTCCCCTTCCCTAAATGTTGTAAGGCCCAGACATTACTAAATGTGATTTTTAGCATTTTGAAACCTGTCATGTACCTGCCGCTGCTCACAGCTTGATTTCTCAGTATGACCAAACTGGGTGGCTTGCGACTCTGAACACAAGCCCTGAGTTTCTTACAAGGAAGATTGCCTCAACGTCTGGTATTAGACCGGTCCTTAATGAGGCGCCTGTTCACTCCTCAGCTCGGTTACGAATATTCCCCGTGACCCCAGCCAAGTTATTTTATCTCTCTTTGTCTCTGCTCCCCATTCAGAAAATGGGCATAATTGCACTTCTGAAGCTCATGTGGAATAGTGGCGAGGAATTCCTCCTGCTTGCTTTGCCTTTACCTCGTCCCTTTTGTCTGCACGATTGTCAGCTGGGATAAAGTGCCACCGAATCAGAATAGCCATGGTCAGTGCAAAGCTCGTGCTTCAAGCGGCTGGCCCAGCTGCTCGTCATATCCTAATAACATTGACGGCAGAGAGTCAGCTTTATTACTGTTTGCATAGCAGTCTTGCGTGCCTTGAGGAGCTTCCTATGCTATCTGCGAATAGCCAACAGAGAAGTTTCCAAGGCAGGGTGCTCAGGAGTACACAGTGGTTATTGTAGGACAAAGAGATAAAATGGCTTCCTTTGAGGGCTTGCTCCACCAGGTCGTTAGCAGAAAATGTGGCGCCTTGGAAGTACCAGAAGGAGAGGGAGGGAGGCAAGGCAATCGCTCCATTTGTGAAACCCATCTTCGGTTTTATCCCTGTTGTCCATCCTCTTTCCCTCACTCTCCCCGCTGTAATTCTGTGACAATAATGAAATAAAGGAATGCAAGGTAAAGGCATCCTTAAGGCTGTCATTGTTACCAAGTAATGCTAATAGCACTTTCTCTCTCGCATACCTGCTCCTGAACGCTAATGTCGTTTAATTATTGTGATGTTGCAAATGAAGGTGCCCACACACAAATTCAATATGGATGTAATTATTAGAGGTGGAATGCCAATTAAGCACACACCAAAAGCAAGTGGCATATTTTTGATTTGTCATCTGATTTATTATCATGTAACTCACGTGCCTCAGACAGCACCGCCTGAGTCAGGAGTAGAGAACCAGCCCTTTGTACATAAAGCTTGTTCTTAAATCTGCACTTTACCAGAAAACAGCAACTGACGTAAAACATTTGTTTTTAAAATAAAACCGGGAGTGTGGTTTTGAGGCATTCTCCATCTCAGGTGAGGAACACGAGGGAAGTATGATTTTTGGTACGCAGATGGACATCTCCAAAAAAAGCACTGAATACAATACCATTCACATACATAACATATGTAAAAAAGCCTTCAGTGAAAATCCAAATTATGCGGGGAAGAAAATCCAGCTTGCAACCAGTTTAAATGTGTTGGCCAAGTCAGCTAAGAACATCGGCAGGCTTGGGCTTCAGCAGTTAGGGGCGCATTGTCTGCTTACCGGCTAATTATGGGAGTTTTCAATTTTGGGTATGTCCTAGCATTGCATTTTTCAATTCTAGTCAGTCAGCGTTGCCTTTTGGGGTGAGGAGCACAATGCTGGGGGAGCATCCCGCCTTGTTGTGCACCCTGGGCACATTTATAATGTTCTCCTGCTCTCCCAAGCTGTAAAGAGTCCTTCTTTGAATACTGTGCACTGCTCGCCATGCAAGCAGCTCATTATCCCAGGCATTTCAAGACTAATTTATAGGACATTTGGTTAATTTGCATAAGCCATCCAGTACACAGAAGATGTCTCCACAATAAAGTAATATGCCAAAATTGGGATTTGTGTGAAAACACGAATACTGGGGGGGAGGGGGGCATTTTTAAGAAGCTGTCATTAGCACCAATCTCTAAACGAATACCTCTGATAAAAAGTCACAGAATCTGCCTCTCCACCTACTGTATGCGAAGCTCCCATATAATTTTCTGCTTTGAATCTTGCTCGTCTTTTTATTAAGTAAGATGGGGTTTGATCCTTAAAACAGCCTTGAAATATGAATACTTGGCGCTGTTGGCTTTGTCTGAAAAGGAAACAAAATCCCCCAAACTGAATCCAAATCGAGGGCTGCACGTTCAGCCATCACTGCGAGGAGCCTCACGCGTCCGCTGCTCTGATTATTACCTTGACACCAGAAACAGGAGGGCCTGTAATCCTTGAAACAGCTGACATCTGAAGCGCTCATTCTTCCTGTGCTTTGAGTTAGTCGGTCCTTGATCTCCGTGCCTGGCATGCAAGCCTGGCTTTCACTGAAACCTGACCTCGTGGTCCCTTCTTCTGCAGCCCTGTTTGTCTTCTGCCGTTCAGAAATGTGCAGCTTCTGTCCTCAGGACTCTGAATTAGAGCTGCATGGGTCAAAGGAGCAAACGGGAGTTGTCATTATTGGATCCAATGCCTGCCCTTGATTTAGGTGTCTTTTCTTTTTTTTTTTTTTTTAAATTAACGACAATTACAAAATAAGAATGTTGCAAGAAGTTTTTTAAGCAAACCTTTCCCCTGCAAGGTGACACTGGCTTTCTGTGATCTCTAACGCATGACTGCTTCACCTACAAGTGCAGATGTTCTTGCTCCCTTGCTTGCAAAGGCAGCCTGGGATTTGAAAGTCAAGTTGGTTTCTTTCTTCTCTCCCTACTATGTTTTCTGCCATTATGAGGCCTCTGAAGAGCACATTAAGTCCGTATTTACCCCTGTGCAATCTAATTAACTTCCAGAGTAACTGTGCAGGTGTAACTGAGATCTCAGTTTGAAGGCAGCTTTGCTCCACTTATTATAATTGAAGGAACTGTTTGGCCAGCAGCATTTCTATTAGTAGTAATGCTGTTTGAAAAGGAAATAACTTAGTTGGACTTTTGGACTGAATTTGTAGGAATGCCAGCTAGAATTGCATAAGTGAATGTATATATATCTGCTTACTTGTGAATAGAAGCTAACTTGAGCTGGAAATCACATGTACAATAAACGCATAATCCTGATGCCATTGCTACAAATTCATTTCCCAGGGCAGAGCTATGGTTTCAAGAGCCCATTTCAGTGCTTTATTGTCCCGAGGGTTTGAACGGTGTTGGTTGTTCGCTTTGGTGCATCACGTGTAGTTCCAGTTAGGTGAAACCTGCTGGGTATTTAATGGCTCGTTCAGCTTGAACCAGAAGTTACTCTGTTTTATCTGTTATTCCACGTTTTGAGATTAGTATTTTCAATTGCAGGAATTTGTGGGGTTTTTTAATCAAACTGTACTACAGCTTACATGGAACTGACAGCATTAGCTTGAACATAATGAATATGTTCAATAGGAACAATACATGCAGTTTTTTGGTTTACTCTCTTCCAACTTGCATCACTTTTTGCTTTTCTAAGATGTTAGAAGCACATTTTTTTCCTCTGGGGATTTACAGTTTCTCTTAGTGTTTTGATTACTTGTGAATAATTTGATAGAAAACCCCTTACACATGTGCCTATGATGTACAGCATCTAGCTTGGATCTGGTTTTTGACTGATCCCTCAGAGCTGAAGTTACTGTATACAACAAAAAACATTTGTAATGCTGTCAGACAGGAAAAATCTCTCTTCTGCAACTTGACTCAAATTTGTTATGTGTATAGCTCCATGAAGTTCAATAGATGTAAATACAGATTAATTATTTAAAAAGTAATAGGAAGGAATGAGCTTCCAAACATGTAGTGTTTAATTATTTAAAACCTATAATGGAATTTCAACCCTCGCGCATACCTCAGATCTCTCGTTGTGCTTGGACAAGTGCCTGAGGTTAACTGGCGTGTCCCCACCTCCCATTCATCTCCCCTCCTATATCACAGGGTGATAAATGTGCCTGGTAGATGTGAAGAACAGTCAATATTCTCAGGCATGTCTACTACTGAATATGCTATACTTAACTCTGTCTTCCTCTCCTCTGTTACTATATTGCATCCTGCAATAATCCATTCCATATAACATTTCATATACCAAGATGTGTATGAGTGCGCAAATGTGCACACGTCTGTACCTAGCTGCGGAGGACCAAATCCTAAAATCTGGGCTTGGGGAAAGCCCCTTCTGATTGCTGATCCCACAGAGTGGAAAGAGCCCCATAGTAATGTTGCACTTTGGTCGTTTGACGGTGGTGGTTCAAGGCACCCCCTGTATGTGATTGATTGTACTTGATGTTGTACACACATGTAGGACAACCTGATTCACATTTCAAAGAACCCATGCTCTAAGTAGGCTAGCCAGATAAGGGAAGCTTTCTCCCCATTTTAAAAGGAGGATCAAAGGTACAGACTGAAAATAAAGAACGTACAAGCTTCCCAGCTTGAGAGACCTGTCTGAGCTTACCCTCCTTTCGCTCCCTCTGCAATGGATGGAGAGAGAGAGGGTTCTGCTGAGACCAGTTCAGAGTCTTAGTTAGGTTCCTGCCGTGATCCACCCTCCTGAGACGCCTGCCTCTGTCCACAGACCTGAGCTGGGCAATCAAAGCAAATACCTAAAATTGAGCCGTCTGGATTATTTCACTGCCTAACTTTCCCCTTGTCCAAAGTTACTCAGAAATTTTGTGTTTGTGGGGAATGACTAATGCCAATTTGACAAGTCCCATCTCAGCAACCTAGCTACATAACCATCCTTCTTTTACTGCTGTAAGTCACTGGATGGGGAGCACTTGACCCAGGGTGGCTGTTAAAATAAATCTAAAGAAAAGCCCTTAAAAGAAAAGCAAACACCTCAAACACCTCAGTTGCATTGAACAAATACACAGTTAGGAGTCTTTGTATGTGACGGCTACTGATCTTCATTTGCCAGCCAGATCTCAGCTGGTTCGATGAGGAATATTTCCAGCAGTAGTCTACCCTGTGAAATTGTTGTCAGAAGGAGTTTTGTGAAAAGACCTAGGGAAGGAAAAAGGCTGGAGAAAGCAAGACGGAGTTAGTCCTCTTTGAGGAGGAGCCTAAAGAGCTTATCACTCTTGAGAGCCTTGCTTGCAATACACTTGCAGGGTGAGGGTTTAAATACGTCGATTTCTTTTGTCCTGGCGTGCAACTTCCACATAGCTGCTTCGTCGCGCATGTCATGCAATGAGAAAATAATCTGCATGGTCTTGTAAGTATGAAAGGGTTTGCCATGATGCATTTACATAATAAAATCTATGCAGTCACGGTGTGCATCATACATACAGGCAAGGAGTGAGTGCCATCTACAGTAACACAATGCATTACTAAAGGAACCTCTGTAATTGTGTTCTTTACCGAATAGCGCATCTGATGCCTTCTGCTGTAACATACCCTCCTTGGTGAGAAATTAATACTTCGTGCCAAATTCAACTCTCAGTTACATGGTTCAAATTGAAAAAACAACACTGGCTTCAGTGGAGTTACCCAGATTCATCCTGGGGTTACTAAGAATAGATTTGATTTATGTAAATAGCTGGGTGTCAGGTACGCTCCAGTGCTAAACACTTTCTAAACAGAGGAATAAGTAAGACCTTTTCATTTGAATTATGAAAGACCTAGTGGGACTTTTTTTTTTTTTCCACGTCCATACCCTACTTCGAAAGAGGTAGGTGTAAATCACCAAGGAAGAAGGTGCATTTTCCTTTCCTTGAGAACCAGCAAATGTTTTGGGCCTGACAAAAGCACCATAGCGGGCAGTGGGGTATGTGAAGGGCTGGCCCTCTCTCCCTCAGGTGTCAGTCACAAGTAAAGCTGGTTGCTGCCCACCACCCTTGCAGCCAGCAGGTCCTATCAGAGGATGCCTGGCTTCACGGCAGGAATGTTCTTAGTAAAACAAGAGAGGCATTAGCAGAAGACAAGGAAGTTTTCACACACATTAGTTCACCATATGTTTGGCTCTAGGCTGCAGTTTCAGACCTTTATGACTCCTCATTTATTATTTTTAAGGCTAAAATCCTGGAAAACAGTGGTTTAAGATAGCTAAGGACCATAATAGTTGTGGTAAATCCTACCTACCAGAGACAGAGTAAATTTTTTTTTCTTTTTCTTTTTCTTTTTCTTTTTCTTTTTCTTTTTCTTTTTCTTTTTCTTTTTCTTTTTCTTTTTCTTTTTCTTTTTCTTTTTCTTTTTCTTTTTCTTTTTCTTTTTCTTTTTTCTTTCTCCTCTCCTCTCCTCTCCTGCATTCCCCATCTCTTCATTTCCCTGGCCCTTACTTCAGTCTTACCTGCTCCATATGAGAGTGCCCAAGAGTGAGCCTAACAGTTGCTCAGAATAAGCCTCTCTCCAGTGGTGATTTTGTGCTAGTAGAAGGGGGAAGAGGAGCTGGGTCTGGAACAACAGGCTCTGGGTTTCAGCCAGGATCAGTGCCTTGCAGCAAGAGAAATTAGAGAGATGCAGAATGCTTCCTCTGTGCGCCGCCGAGCAATTTCCCTCGCTTGGCTTCGTCTTCTCCAGCCCCCAACTCCAGAGGAAATGGGAAAATGAATTCCACTCTCCATGCCCAATCTGCAAGAGATGTGACACGTCTTGGTCCTGGGCTGAAACTGATGTGACACACTTTTCCTTGATCCAAGCAGATTTTGGATCTGGCCCAGGGTTGTTCTAATCAAATGTGGTTTCCAGAGAGAGGGCTGCTCTTTAAACTGAACGTATTCTGGGATGCGGGGTGGTGTGTACCATTACCAGCGACGAAACCAGCAATTCTTGAAGTGTGAATCACACGCAGTCAAATCTGGAACAGTTTTGACTTCCTTCAAAGCTCCATAGACTAAAACCCAGCAACGCTCCTCTTGGAAAGTTTTGATTTTTTTTTCATCCCTTTTTACTAACGGTCAAGTAAATCTTTCCCTGATCGAGTCAATCCTTCCCTAACATTATTTTTCCAAGTAAGCAGCTGATGCAGTCCCTCAAGGATTTTATATGTTTGGGAAAGGTGGGGAAATGTGTGTTAGGGGTCTGCCGCAGGTAGACTGTGAGACGCGGCCAGTTCTGCTGCAGCCCACGCTATGGCCATGTATATGTTAGAGCACATAGCGTAATGGGTCCTGGCCTGTAAATATTATTGCATGGTAAAGATCAACATGTAATAGTAAAGGCTGAAGATCCCTGACCTATATAGAAGGTGGGCAAAATCATATATATATATATATATATGTATATATATGTATGCCAAAGCACCCAGAGACTTCTATTCTGTAAGCTTCTTGCTTGTACAAGCATAGGTCAGAAGAAACAACACAAAAATCTGTGAGAGTTATGCCACTGTAAAATGGCATAGGTGAGAGGAAGAATTGGACTTAGGACCCTTCATTACAGGTAAATAAAGATTTATCAAGGTTTCAGATTGCATTCCTACTTGCTATTCTATGGACTAATTATATGCCAAATCTGGATTACAGTAATATTCTCTAGACCCAGTAATCTTGCATTTAAGTCTGAGTGATTTAATGGCTGTTCAGTGGTGATTTTGGTCCAGGTGAAGTGGTGTTGGCCTCCAGCATTGCCTTAGGCTAAAAGCATCATGTGTTAGCAAAAAACATTAACCTGCTCCTCAAACCTCCTCATTATTACATTTATAGTCCTGTCAACCAACCTGTGAGCCACTGGAAACACAATAGAGGGGGTTTTATTGTTATTTTTATATTCTCTTGAATATTAAAAAGAAAATATATTGGAGAAAAAATACATATAAGATATTACTAGATATAAATTCTAGACAGATGAGCCACATGGGTTATTTTCCATCTCACAATGTTACTTTGCTATATTACCAGAATAAAGTTTTGTTCAGAAGAAAAGGGTGAACATGTTTATTCAGGTACTGAATAAAAAAGTGAATTAATTAGAGAATATAAATCTTCATTTGGCTTCTGAAGATATCTGCAGACTTACTAGCACAAGATTGTCAAGGGTGAAGATACCTCATTTGGAGAGATTTTGGTCACTTAGTAAGCAAGATACTATTTGAGGCTAGTAAAGTGTCCCTTTCCTCTTTTACTTTTAAGTTTTCCTGTGCTTAACAGCATTCGTAATTCTCGAAAGAACTTGATAGAAACATTTACAGTGTGAATTACTCTCAATTTCTCTTTCTTTTCCTTATTGCTGGGGCCGGATGCAGGGAGTGCTGCATACAGGCTCTCTTTCTTCAGTGCACTGGTCGACAGCTGCTCTGCAGAAGAGACCTTTTGTGGCTGGTGTTTGGTCCTGTTCTCGTGAGGAGCAGGGTCTCTGCAGCCCCTGAATAGGAGTGAGGAGCTCCTGGCATGACAGCAGTGCTGGCTCTCTCTCATCTGTCCCCTGAAGAGGGACTGGCAGTGGTTCTCAGTCTGGGCACTGGTGAGTCCTTGCAGCTTGGGGACCCCAGGAATGGAGAAGCTGCTCTGCTGCCTCCTGTAGCTGAGCATGTGAAATGTAAACTGGGCCGAAGGTTCTCCAAGGACACAGAGGTAAATGTCCCCATGAGGAAAGAAATGCATTTCCACTCTCTGAGGGAGAGGAAGGAGAGGGCATTCCTAGTTTGAACTTCCCCTGCTGCTCCAAAGAGATGGCAGGCACTGGACACTGTGAGGAAGTACTTCTAAGCCCCAGAAATGTTTTTCCAGCTGCTAGCTTTTTCTTTCTTTTGGCTTCCTGAATATTCAAAGCCGACGGTTCTTGTCCTGTTCTCAAGGTGTTTATGACACTTCTCACTGCCAATACTTTGCATGGCTTTAGTGGCAGCAGTTTGAGGAGGTACATTCACGTCATCTTTAGGAAGAAGTGAAGCTCTCAGTGTGGCACTAACAGCTTAAGGATCATAAAGCCAAACCTTCTGTTGTGGAAAGGCACCTACTGTAGTTCATGGAGACTCCCAGCTTCACCTCCTCGATGTAGTTCTTGCTTCCGGCTGCTCAGTTTTTCCCCAGATCGTTTCAGGATCAGGGGAGTTTGAGAATGCACATCATGGGAAGTCTTGGCCTGGAAATCAAGTGTCTGACATCAAGGCGACCAATGCCCACCTAACCTGAATCAAACTGCTTGCCTGCCCAGTAAATATATCTGTGCCACTGGTCTGCCAAGCTGGCTTCTTCCACTGCCACCCACAAGCTAAGGGCCATGAGGAGCATGATGCAGACACTCAGTTGACTCCACAGATCCCTACCCTCGAATTAGGCTTACCAAGAAGGAGGCTACAGACGTGCTTGAATGGTCTCCTGTCAGACCAGGCTAAGTCTGGAAGAGGAACTGCCTCTTGGCCTTTTTGTGTGGGCACACCACCATGCAAATGTTGGGCCACTGCTTGCAGATCCGTGGCAACTGTCTGATGAGCTTGTGGCTTGATGGGAGTTGGAGAGTTGAGCTTGGGACTCGATGGCTTGAGCCGGAGTTTGCTCTGCCCCACAGTCTCTTGCATGGCATAGTTATGCTCATAGGCCAATGGACTCACAGTGGGATGAGGTTTCTCAGGGCCTTCGTTGCTCTTGGAAAGGGCATTCAGGCTTAGGTGATCTTCAGGAATTTCTGCAATGTGAGTCTTGGTGAGACAAGTTGTCTGTCCTGCTGAGGGCATGCAACCCCACCACCTCTCCCTCCTGCTCTTGCCCTCTTTTCGTCTTCTGCATCATCTTAATTTTATTTAAGACTTCTGTCACTGCTGGAGTGGCAGCCTTAGCCAGTACTGAAACAGCAGTGCAGATGTGCCCTGTAATCAGCTCTCATATGGTACAAGTGTAAAAACCCCACATTAAAGATTTTAAGGTTTAAATGCTGTTATTGTCCCATTCTGTGTTATTTCAGCCAGGAAGGTTTCTGGGGAGAAGAACTTCCCTCTTGGCAAGCCGCACCTCACACTACATTCATTTTCCCTGAAGTTTCACCCACCATATTGCGGGCTTCACCAGTGATTTCAAATCCAAAGTTCCTCCTGTGGTTTCAAAGCCTCAGACTGAAGTTGAAAACATGGAGCTCAGCTGTTTATATACAAAATCAAACATGTAGCCACTCTGATGAAACAAGACCCAACCTGGATTTCCACCGGGCATTAGCATAACTTACACTCGTTGCTTTTGGCTGGGAACATTAAAAAGCCCCCCAACACAAAGGAATGCAAGGGCTTTGAAAAGACTATGTTTTAAATACCACAGATGACAACTGCAATGATTCAAAAAATGAAATCAATTTATCATTAGCCATTAATTACCAAATAGCTCTATTTTCTCCTTATGCTTCATGTAGCTTAGATTTTTGCATAATTAGGATGAAAAATGGAGACAGAGTGGGTCTTGCATTTAAATGACATAAAGTCAGTATTCGCTTCTCAGAAAACTGTGGTAAAGATTTTCAGGAGGAGAAGAAGTTTAGGAGGATTACATCAGGGAAAGGGAAACCAAGTAAGCAGACAAGTTTTGGTCTCTTTTAAACAGAGAGAAACTCATCACAGGACAGTTTTAAGTTGTAGGCGGCTCCAGTGTTCTGTTTTGTCAACTGTTTTTGCACAAAGCTCCGAACATTGTAAAAATCTGTTTTCCTTCACACCTAGCATCGCTACGAGCTATATTGTAACCACATTCACAGTGTGTTAGAGCCTGCCTCGGGGTTCCTTCACAGCAGGTTTCAGCTGGAATGATTTTTTTCTTTATTTTTTATAATAATCACTCCATTCAAGTGGAACAATCATTATAAAAAATTACCATGAGCCATCTTGGACAGAAAAATCCTGGAACAATAAACGTGCTGAATGTCTTGCAATAAGAACATTGAAAATGGTGATTGAGGCTGGATAACTGCTCAAAGCCACACTTTGGATTATGCCTGTTGCTAGTGTTAGTTGACATTTGTTAGTGAAAGAGCATCACTTCCCAGTCATGACAGCTGAGGCGGGGTCTTGGTTACAGTCATCTTGAAAGAAGATGGTGTGAACTGCCCTCCCTCTTCGGGGACAGTCTGCATCCCTGCCAGGGACCCCTGCACCAAAGCCCCCCACCCCGTGGGCCAGCGTGCAGCAGCTGCGGTGCTGGGCATACAGACCCCTGTGTACCCTGCTCAGGCAGCGGCCGTGCCCCGGGCTACCCAGTCCCTCTCAAGAGGAAGCCTGAACAGGTCCAGGGTGAGTGTTTTGTGGGAGGATTGGGTAGGGAGATGCAGGACACCTTGGTGAGCGATGGCAGGTTGGGTGGCTTCTGGCAAGGCTGTGCCCACTCCATCATTTGGTGCAGGGTGCTGGCAGCTGAATGAATACCTTTTGTGATAACACAATTAGCTGGGAAGAAATCACAACAGCATTAGGATAAGCAAAAAAGCCTTTAAATTATGAATTTCAATTCCATGATGCTGATTATCGCCAACCTCTCAAAGGAGTTTGTCATTTGGCGTTGTCTCTGGGTGGAACGTATTCCCCTCCTCTTCTCACTCTGACCCCACGCAGCTGAGCAGAGCACGGCTGTATCCTTCTGCAGATCTTCCCAACCAGCTCAGCTTTCCCAATCGGCACAGCAAGGTGCCTACCTTGCACTTCTTAATATTCATCCTTTTTCTGAGTCTAAAAGGGAACTCCAGTGCCTTGGAACGATCTTTAGGTCAAAGAAATCACCACGTGTTTGTGTGCTAACAGCTGAGCGGCGCCTTCCCAACCTGGCAGGGGCTTTGCTTCCCCAGGGGCAGCTCCGTGGGAGGATCCCCCAGGAGTTGTGCAGGGCAGGGGCGGGTGAAGAGTTAGTACAGACCTCCAAGCTGCTCTTTGCAGGAGGGGTCAGTCCGACCCAGAGCACCACTGGGTCCATGGTTTCCCTGTGCTCACAAGCGTTGAATACGTTAACACTTGAGGTACAGCTCTTGCCCCAAAGTTTCTCTGTGCTTGGTCCTGCAGCAGACTGCAGAGATGGGGCCATGTGTAGGATTTAGCACTGCGGGCAGGATCTATGAGGGAATTTGTTTAGAAATTGCCGTTACCTTTTAGGTGACCTGCTCTGAAGAGGAGCCTTGGTGGTGCATAAATGGAGGGAGCAGGCAGCCACCTTGCCCAACAAGCTGGGGGAGCTGGCAAGGACAGCTGAGAAAGGTTTCACACTCCTTTGCCCTTTAAATATAGTTAGGCACATAGTCCTTCAGGACACACAGATCTAGGTTTCTTTCCTTCTGATATACTGAATTTTCCCCTGGTATCCTGCTGGGAGTGCTTCACAGCCTTGCGAGGGGGGCCGAGTGGCATGCCGCGGCGGCCAGTGGGTGATCTGCACAGGGTCTGACTGAGCTGTGTGTAAGAGCACTAGTTATGACTCATTTGGCTGTTTACTAGAAACCTCTGTTACGTGCGTTTCAAGCCACTTCCTAATTTCTAGATTGCTGCCGCGTCCAATGTTTGGCAGGCTTCAAAAAACTTGAGCCCTTGCTGAAAAAGATATGGCTGGTGTGTTGGCTTCTCGCTTGGCTGCAAGGCAGGAGCCTGTGCAGAGGGATGGGGGGTTGTCTCCTTGCCTTGCGGCTTTTGGGATGGGGTAGGAGCCTTCACGCCCCGCACAGCCTGGGTGGGTGACAGGGTTGGAAACTGCAGGGAAGGGCCTGGGACACAGTCTGGGCTAAAAGGAAAGGCAACCAGGGCCAGAATGGGATATAGGAAATGTGCAGTGGCATCCTTGAAGCCAGAACGAGATATAGGAAATGTGCAGTGGCATCCATGAAGCCAGAACATACGCCTAAGTGTGTATGAAGAGACAGCAGTTGGATACCACAGTGGGAAAAGGGAGTAGAAACTACTCAGCAAAGTCGAATACATGGATTTTATGCCAGGAAGCAAGGCTTTGATAATCTTCAGTCGCATGTTTCGGCATCTTTGATAAGAGCCTGGTTCTCGGGATGCGATGCAGCCCTCCCTTGTGCAAGGTGTCCCACAACGGTGTTCTCCTGAGCAAGGAGAGGAGCTTCGTTAGTCACCCTCTAGTTCTGGAGATGTTGAAAAGGGACTGTCTTTGCCCTAGTGACCCCTTTCTGTCCTCTCGCTAAGCTTTACCAGGGAGCTGATACTAGTCCAAAGTGCTGTGTATAAGGCACAGGCTCTCGTTCATCGCAGCAGTGGGGTTTGCATGTTACTCATTCCTGGTTTCTCTCAGGCTTATGTAAATACCTCTGCAGATGGATTTTAGGAAATGTATTTCTTAATGAAGTAGTGTCTGATACTAGATTATCGTTCAGAGGTTAGTGGTGGACTGCACTACTGGATGAACTTTGTGCATGCATTTGACAATTGATTAAAGTATTAATTACCCTGTGCCTAAAGCCCAAGCGTGGCCCTTTTAAGCACAGCAGGATGCCTGTGTTGTGCCTGTGGGGCAACCTCGTGGCCACATCTGGACTCCGCTTTGGATGTTTCTATCAAAATAAAGATACAGATGCCAACAGGAATGGCTTTATTCCCCTCTTTGTATTAGAGAAATCCGAGCGTTACAGGATCCCTCGGTCCTGGCTTCCTCGGTGTTCCCGTATCAGGTGCGAGTAGTGTTTCTGCTGATGTGGTGTCTTCTGAGTCGTCTCCTGGTGTAGATTGCTGCGTGTTTCACAGGAAAGCGGATGAATGATATCAAGTCATTGAGCTTATAAGTAGCACACTGGCAACCCGCCACTAAAATATAAATACATTAAACGTACTGAAGGAAATGTTCATTCTGTTGTTTAGCGTTGGACATGCCCCAGTTAGGTAAATTTAATCTTCTTGAGGGTTGTTGCGTTACAGCTGAATGAGATAGGCAGTTATCTTATTACTGATCACTGTGTCATTCAGGGTTTGTGTTCTGGCATTCGCGGTGTGAAGTGTGCTTGCCCAAGAGCTGTCCTAGGAGTATTTTCAAAGGGAGATGAAGGTGCGTAGGGGATCTGTTAGCACCTTGCAAGGTCTGACCCTTTATCTCAGAAATGTTCATGCTCCTTGCCAGTCACACCGCTACTGGTCCCACCTCCTTTTGGGCAGAAATGTACAAAATGGTTGCTTTGCTGATGTTTGTTAGGAAATGTCTGAAACTCAGCCTCGCGGCATTTATTTTCTTCCTGTATATTCCCTTTGTTGACTTGTGCTATGGGATTTTCTGCCGCAGTTCCTTCCAAAATCCCCGGCCGTGCCTCTGCTCCTGTTGAGGTCAGGGGCAAGGCTCCTGCCCACACCAGGGTGAGCGGAGGCCAGTGTTGAGCATCAGACCCAAAGCTGATTGATTGCATTGAAGAGGAGACTCTCCATTGTTTTCCATGGGTGCTGGGTCAGACCCTCCCAACGTGACCTCGCAGCATTAACTCTCGTGACTAATCCCGCTGAAACCCGGGGAGCTACTCCCGTGCGCAAGCACTACCAAATCCATTGCGCAGCGTTAACGAGCACTCTGCACGAGTTTAGCTCGTGTCTTGGTTGTCCAGTGAAGGGAAAGGATGAGGCAGGAAAAGGGTAGCAGAAGGAATAAATGAACAGAGGGATTTTGAGCTGGTTATGAAGAATGACGGCGTTCTGTACGGAACGCAAGTACTTATAAAAATAAGACATTGGCTGTGTGTTTTACAGATAAGAAAATGTTATTTTATTGAATGGAAAGATATATATGTTTCACCTATCACATCTGAACTAATCATTGTAAGCTTTTAGAAGAAGTCTGTAATTACTCTGAGCACGTCATTAGTTAGATGTAAAATGAATGATATTGCTCCATTTTATTACCTCTAGTGATATAGCCATTTATATCATAAATTCATTGACCTCATCTTTAATGATCAATCTTCTAAGACAGACTTGATTCATTAATTCTTAAGTGACATTTTTTCTCCTCCAGTAATTTCCTCCTCATTGTAGGGACTGTTTTTCTGCCTTTTAGTATGGTATTGTAAGGTATCGTATTACCTGCGTATGACATGCACATTTTATACTTGTATCTTAAATAGGCAGCATAGACTGATTGCTTAGATAGATAGATATAGATAGAAAGAAAGAAAGAAAGAAAGAAAGAAAGAAAGAAAGAAAGAAAGAAAGAAAGAAAATTATGAAATATATGGATGTAGTAGATAGACATTTGTCACTGACATTAGCTTCAACACTTTGAGATGTTGTGTAAAATCAATGAGATAGATTAGATATTTGGTCCATCCACGATGTTCAGAGGAACAGAATTGCTGCCTTTGATTTCTGTGGCTTTAATTAATTTTAGTGATAAAATATACAGAATGGTCTGTGATTAATATGTGAGTGAAGCAGGCAGACTTCAGAGTTTCTTGTACCTCAGTGAATTATTGAAAACAGGAGAAATCAGTAGAGAATTTCTAAGCAGGATTTCTAAATATTTTACCGAGGAAGAGAAAATACTTGTTTAGCTAGGGGTGACATAAGAGCCCACTTGAGATAAACAAATCAATACAGCAATAAAACACTGAAGTATTTCAGTGAATTTTTCAACTGATAACTAATAAAATTAAATTATTAGAAATTATTAGAAGAGATGCCACAACTTTTTTGGGGTCTGTATTTTTCTTTCAGTCAGTTTAATTAAAGTCACCGAGGGGGCTCTTCCTAGAAAGATAAGGAGGCTGGGTTTACTCTCTTGTATTTCTCAGGTGCTTGTTTGGCAGCAGGCCTACGAGTTGGTTTGTTTCCTTTGCCCTGAAGGAAGGGCAAGTCTTAGCTGCACCATTCCAGGACTAAATCGGGGCAGCAGCTGCACCTGGAGTCCTGACCCATTCTTTACAGCAGCCGCCTCCAGGACCGGTCTCCTCCTCAACTTTCCTCTGCAAGCAGACGCTGTTTTGGTGGGTGATGGGCCGGCGTGGGCTTCATCCTTCCCCTAGCCTTACTCAGGAGCCAGCTGGGAGCTCCTGGTACCTCTTTGTGCAGTTCTTGGGGTACATATGGAGACCTCTTTACACAGCCCTCGGGGCAAGAGCATACCCTACAAGTGGCAGAAGGAGCGTAGTGGTTTACATCCTGATTCCATACCTGCAAAAAGGTAGCATTTTGTGGCTACAGCAGTGAGCTCTCGATCAAAAATTACTTTAAGGTAAATTCAGCTGCTTTACTGAGTTAAATAGTACCTTATTAACTCACAGTATAGACTCACAAATTCCCCTTTTTTCTGCTTGAAAAACAGTGGCAAGTCAGAAAATTTCAGGAGGTCAGTTATAAGGTGTTTCCATCAGGTCATCCTGTGTTGACTTGCCAGGTGGGTGGCAAAACCCGTACCCGTGCCAAATACCCGGGATGGTTCAGTGCCCACTGCTGCTTGTTTGCACTATTTGCGGCGAGGGGTTGCCCGGCTCCGCTGCTGTCTGCGATGGCCGCTGAGCCTTCCTGCAGGGAGCAGAGGGAGAGCCGATGCCAGGTGAAACCCAGGGGCCCTTGGAAGTGGGGGTGCCCCCACTTTGCCTTCCTCCACGCACTCCTGCTTCCCATCCGCCCTACGCCTTGGGGGGATGCATGTGCCATAGCAGCAGAGGCATTTATCTAGACTCTTCTGTGCGTTTGACAGCTTTTTTGTCCATGTTTTTTAGAGCGCTACATTTTCAGTGTGTGTTCAGCGCAGAGCTGGCCCTGTTTGCAACGCACCAGGAAATTTTCTTACTTGCGTGGGGCAGGGCGCTGGAATTATGCCCATCCTAATGCCGCACGTGTCGAGCAGCACCAGCACCCCCTGTGCTTTCTCTCACATGGTACCCAAGCTAAAAATCTGGGCCCTGCATTCCCAAACTTCAGGGGTGACTTAATAGTTGCTAATTCTCAAGTAATTATTTCGTTTGATTTAAATGTTGGGATAAAAACTTTGTGGTAGAGAAGGGGAGTGTGTGTGAGTGTGTGAATGGAGTGGGGAGGCAGGAGAGGGAATCAAATAGCAACCCAACTGGATAACCAAAAGGTTGCAGAGTTAAAATAAACAGGCTAATAGCCATAGCATATAGGGTGTGTGGGTGTGTATATGTGTATATATATATATTAAAGATATATTGCTGAAAACTCAAAAATGTCACCACTGTTTATATTAAAGGAAAGCTGAGAGTTAAATGAGATGGGTAATCAGATGCCCGACATATGTTGTTTGGAATTGTTTATATGGCCAATAGTTGTTATTAAAATTAATTATCCTTTTAATGCAGTCTTTTCACAATCATATTCTTTTTTTTTTTTTTTTGTGCAAAAGATATAGTCATTTCAAAAGCTAATATGGGCTATTCGGAAAAGGCAGAGCAAACAATACCAGGATGTATTCTGACATGGTCATAGGCTCAACATACTGATAGAAAGCACCAAAAATCTCTGTCAACAGAGTATTTTGAGAACTAATGTAAATGACAAAAATGGGGTTTTTGTGTGTGTAAAATTCTGTCAAAAAAGTAAGGCACTGAAAAATCTGACATCTGTTTATCTGTTTATAGCTATGGCAAGATTACTCATATTAATTCTTGTTTAAAATGCCATATGAAGGAAAGGCATTTGTGCAAACAAGAGTCATATTTGAATTGTAGATCATGTCTTCACCATCTGTGAGAGCTGTTGGTGTTGCAAAATTAATGTGTTAATGAAATCACAATAATTTCTCTGAAGTAATGGATTCTGAAGCCTAGAATGACTATTTTTTGAACTTTGGTGTCTAGTGGTTTACAACTGGGAAAACCTTTCACAGCTTAATTAGTTCTGCAGCCTTTCTTTAAAAAAAAATGGCTATGCCTTCACCACACCAATAGTAACACAGAAATGGATCAAATGGAAAGCAGAGAAACAAAAGAAAAATGAGCCTGCAACACAAACTTTTTGCCATAGTATTTGAAAAGTTGCTAAATAGGCCCTTGTTTGCCAAGAAGTTTTACTCAGTGACTCGTACACAAGAGCGGGCAAACAGCTCAGAAAATAATTCCAGTTTGCCGAAACATCACGATTTGGGACTATTCGAACCTCATACAAATGTCCTGACTATTTCCAAGTTTCTCCTTGGAATGACGGGTAAAGGATGAATGATGCTTTTTGCTTCATGATACCATTTTAAAATACCACACCCTTTCCAACTTACCATTTGATACTCTTAATAGAATACTAAATGTTACAGTGCACTGCCATTTAGCAAAAATTATTTGCATTCATTTCCAGAGTCCTTTTCCAGTTGCCACACTCCTTGTGTAGTATGACATCTCAGATGGTACAGGTGTGCTTAGATTACCACTGAGGAGTAATCACAGTCATACTCATACGCATTTTCTATACTTACATATGCCTGTTATAACAGTTTATGCCAGCTAAGGATTCTTCTCTGTGATATGGGTTTAAGATGTATATAATGTACTGTATAAGGTAGAACTGAGATCATGGGAGCCAGAGAAGGGAGTGGCATTCGATTCACAAGTATTTTGGAGCAAAAAAAGCATAGTTTTGACAAACGTAACTATTTTTTTTCTGCTAGAAAAATAATGTGAGTATTTAGAAAGCAACTGAAAAATTACTTTTGAAATAACACTATGAAGAGAGGATTGCTTTTCTTACCTGATTTGATTTTATTACTGTGTTGTAGGTATGTGACTGGTGTAAGCACATAAGACACACAAAAGAGTATCTGGATTTTGGGGACGGGGAAAGAAGGCTTCAGTTCTGCAGTGCAAAATGTCTCAATCAGTACAAAATGGACATTTTCTACAAAGAGACACAGGCCAATCTTCCAGCTGGACTGTGCAGTACATTACATCCTCCAGTCGAAAATAAAGCAGAAGGCACTGGGGTGCAGCTGCTGACTCCAGATTCTTGGAATATACCGCTAGCAGATGCTCGGAGAAAAGCCCCATCCCCAGCGTCTGCAGCTGGCCAAATTCAAGGTCCTGGACCATCAGCGTCTACCACTGCCTCTCCGTCTGACACTGCCAACTGCTCTGTCACTAAAATCCCCACACCAGTTCCCAAACCTATTCCCATCAGTGAGAATCCAAATATTCCACCAGTTTCTGTCCAGCCACCTGCTAGCATTGTGCCTCCAATTGGTGTCCCACCTCGCAGTCCTCCCATGGTGATGACAAACCGTGGGCCAGTTCCTCTGCCCATATTCATGGAACAGCAAATTATGCAGCAAATCCGTCCGCCATTTATTCGTGGGCCGCCTCACCATGCCTCAAATCCTAACAGCCCTCTATCAAATCCAATGATTCCTGGAATCGGTCCCCCACCAGGTGGTCCCAGAAATATGGGTCCCACCTCTAGCCCCATGCACAGGCCGATGCTTTCGCCTCATATCCATCCCCCCACAACACCTACCATGCCTGGGAATCCTCCAGGCTTGTTGCCGCCTCCCCCTCCTGGAGCTCCTTTGCCCAGTCTTCCCTTCCCCCCTGTCAGCATGATGCCAAATGGTCCTATGCCTATGCCACAGATGATGAACTTTGGATTGCCATCCCTTGCCCCGCTGGTGCCACCCCCGACTCTACTAGTGCCATATCCTGTCATTGTCCCTTTGCCTGTCCCCATCCCCATTCCCATCCCCATCCCTCACATCAACGACTCCAAACCCCCCAATGGCTTCTCCAGCAACGGCGAAAGCTTCATTCCGAGTACCTCCAGCGAGACGCCTGGGGCAAAGCCAACCAATAGCTCTTCATCCCCTCGAGAGTCAAAGCAAGGATCGTCTAAATCCTCTGACTCGTCACCGAGCTGCTCAGGCCAGTCCCTAAATCAAGCTCAAGTGCTTCAGGAGCACAGTAAAAATGAAGTTGTTGACTTGACTGTCAGACCTAGTAGTCCAGCGAACAGTAAATTTGGTTTCCCCAGTGTGCTACAGGGTCCACAGGACGGTGTGATAGACCTAACAGTAGGCCACCGGTCTAGGCTGCACAATGTTATCCACAGGGCTTTACACGCCCAGGTGAAAGTTGAACGTGAACCTAACAGTGTTGTAAATTTGGCTTTTGGTAGCTCAGACAAAAGGAACTGCAGCGACTGCAGGGACAACTGCAGCCCAGTTGACTCAAAAACGTTACCATGCAGTGACGGAGCTCACTGCTGTCCCGTCTCCTTGGCCTCTGGCACGCCAGGACTGGAAGCTGGTGCAGCGGTGTGCAACGTCATTGTGAATGGCACAAAGAGCACGGAGGGTTCCAAGAACCCGGAGCCACCCCAGGAGTCAAAAAAGCCCCAGCCCCCAGAGGAGCTGGCAGTGAGTGAGCTGGAGTCTGTTAAGGAGAACAACTGTGCATCAAACTGCCACCTTGAGGGAGATGCTGGCAAGAAGACCGGGGAAGAGCCCCTTGCTGGGGGAGACAAACAGGACCCGAACCTTAACAATCCAGCAGACGAGGACCATGCGTATGCTTTGCGGATGCTGCCCAAGACAGGTTGTGTGATCCAGCCTGTGCCAAAACCAGCAGAAAAGACTGCTATCGCGCCGTGCATTATTTCAACGCCAATACTCAGCACAGGGCCAGAGGATCTGGAGCCACCATTGAAAAGGAGGTGCCTCCGAATTCGAAATCAGAATAAGTAAAGGTTTGTGTAATCACTACTGCCTTCTGTGTGAGTAGAATGAGTATTTTCAGGTATGAGGTTAAACTCGTGTGGATGTGGCCTTTGTGAAACAAGATACAGGTCCCAATTAATCAGCACTTTCAGAAAACTATTGGTATTTATGTTTTAATATTGTTCTTTGTGTTGTATTGCATCTGTACTTGTCAGTACTCCATCCATCAGCAGCCTCATTGCACTTTTGCTCACAGAACATTTCGTGATGGTGCTGGCTGTGAAATTAGTGTGTTGTGTATGTCAAAGTCAGTGGTTTTCTGCCTAGGATATGGTTTAGGTCTGGGCCATTAATCTGCTTACTTATTCCAGCTGAGTTACGCAGCAACTCAAGCCTTCATGATGATGATTGAAATTGCCCTACAGCATAGCATAGAGCAGGACGACCCAGCTGCTTCCTGCTAGCTCAGATCCAATTGACTTACCAAATGGTCATCGCCAACCATCTTACTTTGGTCTGCCTCCAGACCACACCCTGGCTTTCAGCTGGACTCTTCTCCAGGGGTTGAACCCCCTCTCCCTGAGCTTTCCTTCCTCAGGTATCGGTGCTTAGGGACTGCCTGCTGTTTGGGACTTGCCTGCTGTAGCTTATCTCAGCAAGACCTGTGCCATGGGGCTTTACTCCCTTACCCGGGGTATCTGCCTTTGGTGCAAGTCTCCCACCTTTGATAAGCAGTTGAGGTTTCCCCCAGCCCTGCAGTTGTTATATGTGCATGGTTCCTGGAAGGGCTGCAAAGCAAGGCAGAGATATGGGTAAGTCCACCGACAACCACGGCTTGTCCAAGGACAATGCTCCAGAGGCAAACCCCTCCCTGTCCTTCATTCCCTATTCCCAGCCTACTGAGTCCCTCTGATAAAACAGCACCTTTATAAAACTGTTAGTTTAATATATGTCTGTTGCTTCAAACCTGTGAGCAGGAAACAAATGTAATTGCATTTGTTTAGATTCACAAGCGTGGAGAGCTTCTTTCGGGAAAAGGGAAAATGGTGGGTGTTGCAAGAAATCTGTTCAGCAGTAAAATACTGACGGTTTGCCGGATGTGGCTTGATGACATGCCAGATTTCATTACAATCCGTGGAATATTCTGTAGCCTCCAGTAAATCCCTGTCCCTGGTAGCACAAATAGTGACTGCAGCGGTGCAATATGAATATTGCCTTGAAGGGCTTGGCACCTACAGTCATAGATAGCAGCGCAGGCTGTGGAATCTGGGCCATTGCAACATCTCCCTGCTTCATCAGTGCAGGCTAATTGCACCATCAAAGATACCGCAGTATGTAGTCAGGACTCCCTTTTTATTTGTTAACGCTGCGTTCCCTGTGTTGGCTGCAGTGCTGGAAACGTTGCTTCCCTTGATACAAACAGTATTTATTTACTTTCTTCAGTGGAACAGAACCATTATTCTTTGCTTTCGGCATGTGCTGACACATTTAAAAGATACATTTCTAAGAACAGAGGACAACTATAATTTTCTTGGACTAATAACCAACATATACAGTAACTCAGAAGTCAAGTGAATATTTAAAATCTTTACACACTCCTAGGCCCTGCTAGTGGGGATCCCCCTACCCACCCCTGAGGTATGGATGGACTGTATGTCCCTCTTAGCAGCGAGATCTTTATTGCAAATGCCAGTGTGCCACCTTTGGAGCTTGAAAGATTGTCTCTTCATAAACGTACACATGCTTTTACCTAGGGGTCATGATTTGATCTACTGAGAAAGCCAGTATTTGACTGTATCCCTTTTATTTAATTCTAGGAGAGCCGTGGTTAACCCATCCTTTCCCACCTTGCTCAATCTCTCCATAGCTGTGGTTTGTTTCAAGCCAGTGCTAAGAGACTTGGACATTGTGTGCTGACACTGCAGTCAAAGACAGGCTGGTTCTTAGCATCTATTTATGCTTGCCCAGACCATCTAGGCTGCAGTAATGCCACCTTTCCAAGGTCCCGATCCCAAGGAGTGTTTAGCATCGTCCAGAGCCAAAGCCTTAGAACTCAGAGTGAGTTCTGGTTTTGCTGAATTCTGTATTTTTGCCTGTTGACATGATTATACATGACATCACTTCACCAACAGTATTTGACGCAGAAAGTGGGCAAGCTGCATTGAAAAGACAAGAAGGATGCTTTATCACTCAGTTATTGTCCTCAGCTCTTTGTATTCTCTGAATGTCAATAACTGCCACAGTGGTTATCCTCAGGAATAACCATTTTCCCATTCACCAAAAGTTTTTATATTCCTTTGTCTCAGTGTAAGGGTTGTCTTACAGGAAAGTTTTCAGGTTGCCAGGCAAGATTAATCTGACCCAATATAGACATCTGGAATGAAGACACAGCTGAGCTAATTGTCTAAACTCTCTTTAAAATCAACCTAGAGAAGCAGGCACTTCAAAGAGACAGCTGAGCTCATCCTGAAGTCGACAACTAAGACAGCTCGGACGAATTGTGCCCTAGGAGTGCCTATTTCTCCCTGCTGTGAAGGAAACTTAGGGTGACTGGCAGAGACATAGATGTCCCCATAGAGACTGAAAATTAAAAAGCCCAGCCTAGGTGTCTGCCGTGCCTCTGGGGTTTGTGCAATCACATAGCATGGCATGGTGATGATTATTAGTCAGTCTGCGTTCATCCCCTCCTTTCACCACAAAAAAGGAAAGAAGTAGCCTCTATGCAGAAGAGATATGACACCAGGATGCTTGTGTGCTTCAAGGGAAAGGGGATACCCAAAATACTCTGCAGAAATAAACAGCGTGATAACCATCTCATTCCAGTGGGTACCTCAGTGAAATGTGGGTGGGTTTTGAGCCTCTCAGGGCACACACAAGTGATTCGTGCAGCTCTGATGATTGATTTGAGGTGAGGACTCTTTGGTTTCATGCAGAGCCCTCCTTTCACTGGTGCTGGTAATAGCGAGTCCAGGAGAGCAGGGGGGCTGCTTAGATTTCTGACCTCCCAGCAGCCTGTCTGTGAAGTCTGCGCAGGGCTCAGAGCCTGCCCGTGTCTGTCCAGAGGGGATGAGCAGGGGGGGCAGAGCATCAGTGCAGCCCCTTATGTCACGGCCCTGACCACCGCCGTGCCCATGAGTTCCTCCCGCCCAGACCTGGGGAAGGACGGAGCTAAAACCCTGGTCCTTGGCAGTCTGGTTGCGGGGAGGATCCCTCATGAGAGACTCCCAACCTCATAGAAATGCTACTAAAATACAAAGAGGGTAGGAACTGCACTAATAATTGTGTTGACTTGGGCCCTTGAAGGTTTGTATTGATTGCACTGGCCATGCTAACCCTGGAGAAGAAAAAGTCCAGAGAACTGTCTTTTTCTCTCTTGCTCTCCACCTACCTTAACTGGAAAATCTGAACATATTGCCCTAATGTGCAACTTTTCCTGGATTTTATTTCCCATCAAATTGTATGAAAAGAAGGATATTAGCCAAATATTTTTACGCTAGAGTTCTGGACAGACAGATTGAATTCGTGTAATAGCAACATGGAGTCTCTAAAAAGGAATCAATGCAAGCGTGACCTTTTCAGGCAAGTCGCCAAACTCTGGATTATTTAATGTACCAGTTACTTGATTATTGGAAGTGCTAATCAGCAACATAATCCTTGATGTTAAAGTTTAGTCTCTCCATCAGGATGTGGACTTTCAAGCTGTTCTAGCTTGATGCAATTCGAAGAACCAGCAAAAGATGTCTCGGTGCCAAAGTCCTACTATGATAAAGGAATGAAGCTAGGAAAAATATTCTGTTGAGTGTTATTTTTTCAAGTTTGAGCAACATGAGTTTCTAAAATTAGCAGTGTTAGTGTTGCCTGCCTACATGCTTTACGTCCAGGCAGGATCAGTTTTAACCCTCCCTTTTTGGTGTCAAGGTTTCCTAAAGCAAATAAATGGTAACACTAAGGTCTGCTTGGATTTAACATGATAGTTATAGTAAACTAAATTAGAAAATTAAGTGGCACATGCTAAACTCACAACTAGCTTCTGTGTGTGTGTCTGTGTGTTGACTAATCCTATGTTGGGGGCAGAAGGGAGTATTTCTGCTTGCGTCAGCAGAATTTCTCCCGGAAGTAATGGAAATAGTAGACGTATGGCCACCTACAGAGCCAACCCGTATGTCCTGGGGTCAGCATCTGCTGAGTTATAGGCCCAAATCTCCAGCTGTCTGGTCCATACATTGTAGTCGTAAAAATATACAACATGCAGAACGCTCCAGTTCAGAGCAGAAGTAATATGTATCCCACTGTGAGCTCCCCTGCCTGTAATGGTCCAGCACAAGGTTTCCTGCTCTGGTCAGGATTCCTGAGACAAGGGGCATACCTATTAACCTTCTTTTCTGCCTTAAAAGTTTTTATCGCTCCCCTGTCACTGTAGCATCTATCTACCAGCATCTTACCCTGCCTTCCTCACTCTGATCAGGATAGAATTTGAGCTTAAAGGTATACTTGAAAAGAAATTTTGTAGATTTAAACACATTTTTATGCTAATCATCTTCGTTGACACAGTACTATGGGCCAGAGCCTTAGCTAATTTTAACTGGATATAGTACCACTTGCGCTAAACTAATTTAAATCAGCAGAGTAATTGGACTCGTACTCTTAACACCTACTCTTCTGGTTCAGAAGTTTTCCTTCACCTGGCTTCTTATGAGCCTACAGAAATTTTCCATTTATCCGAAGGGGGAGAGGAGAGACTGTTAACACCACGAAGTCTTAAACACATTTGCTTGGAACTGAAGCTTTGCCCTTGAGAGCTGCCTGGCTCTCGCAGTGTGCTCTTACGTTTCAAAATTGCCTGTGCAGCTTCTCAGATATATTAAATCAGAAAAAGGATTTCCCAGGGAAAAAAAAAAAAAAAAGGGGAAAAAAAGGGTTCTCAAAATGGTGAAGTATAAAATGACATACTTCCAGAGTGGCTTTCAGCTCCCACATCTTGCTGCCGGGGTGTGGGAGCGCTAACTTCCGTCTCAGTGGCAGTAAATAGCAGGCTCGTGGTACGCTGCTGTAGATCACTGCACGCTCTTGGAATCAAAGGAACAAATGCTGATTTCTGATGGGTTCCTCCTGCTTTTCTATAAAACCTCCTAGGGCATATGTTTCAAATACAAAATCTGATTCTTGAACCCAGTTTAGAAAATAACTATAGCTGGTCTCATTTGCAAAGATAGTGAGCATCTAGGGCTGTTGGCAAGCAAAACACTCGGCCAGAACTTCAATCAGCAAAAAATACCATAGCTCAATTGACAGACCCATAGAAATCTGCAGAGCCTGTGGCTCCTGGAGGCCTACCTGACAGCTCCCGGGACGTGGGACTACTCATTTTAGAGACCATTTCGGTGCTTACTTGCCCTTATTAGTTTTAATTGTCTTGTGAAATTAAAATTATTTGAACTGAAAAAGGATCTAATCCATGCCATTCCCTAAGCTGGTACAACCCACATTCATATTGAAACAACGAGTTACTCATTATTCTTTGCCAGGCTTTAAAGACTGACCAGGCACTTTCATACATATAAGGCCTAATGTTTGTCTTATTTAAGTTAACGCAAAGCAGATTTGGCTGCATTCAAAAGTGTAAAACAGGCATAGGGGGAGACCCTAGCTCTCCATCAGTCTGTTCTTGTGCTGTTGAGCTACCATAGTCAGTGGCACAGAGAAAGTTTGTGGGGGAAAAAAGCACAACTCATGATTAAATACAGAGTCCCTAACAGCAAAGGCGATAGTAAAACAGACAGGCACCCTTGTGAAAACATCATCTGAGACGATTGCTTTTACATTCAGAGGCCGAGATCCTGGACAGTGTGTGCCTGATTGCCACTGAAATCTGGTAAGGAGCTAAGATAGCCTTTGTGAAGCTTGACCCTGAAAAAACCATGGCCAACTTCAGTGCGGAGCGGTGAGCTCTGAACAAACTGTGAGGAGCTTATAAACTGTTTCTGTGTTACGAGCAATACCTGAAAGTGGGTCAGAAAGGAGCAAAACACTTTTGAGGACTGTGGTTGCAAAAAAGTTGGACATAATCAAGCAGTGAGCAATAGATTTTAAGAGAAAATTAAATTCTTGTTAAAAAGCAGTGGGAGATTCAAGCAAAGCTGTTTGAGCAAGAAATCAGGAGGAAATCAGACTGTGACAAGCAAGGCTTTCTGAAGCACTTTTTGTTTCCAGATTACCTGCTGAGTCTCTCCCTGTCTATTTTTAGGTCCCATAGTGCAAAACAGGCAAGTTAAGCACATTCCTGGGTGCTTCCATCAGTCGAGGCCTCGTGGCTGAGGCCTACTAATCATTACCTTATTTACACTATTTTGATAATGAACTACATTTCACTCCCGGGACCAGAGGTTGCGTTTGGAAGTGTGTGTGATCATCTCGTGAGAGCCGTGAATCGAATCATAGAATCATAGAATCATAGAACCGTTTAGGTTGGAAAAGACCTTTAAGATCATCTAGTCCAACCATTGACCCTACTCTATCAGGTCCACCACTAAACCATGTCTCTAAGCACCACATCTACACAACTTTTAAACACATCTAGGGATGGTGACTCAACCACCTCCCTGAGCAGCCTCTTCCAATGTTTGATAACTCTTTCAGGGAAAAATTTTTTCCTAATGTCCAGCCTAAACCTCCCCTGGCGCAACTTGAACCCGTGTCCTCTTGTCCTATCGCTAGTGACTTGGGAGAAGAGATCAGCTCCCATCTCACTACAGCCTCCTTTCAGGTAGTTGTAGAGAACAACAAGGTCTCCCCTCAGCCTTCTCTTCTCCAAACTAAACAATCCTAATTCCTTCAGCCACTCCTCATAAGACATGTTCTCCAGACCCCTCACCAGCTTTGTTGCCCTTCTCTGGACATGCTCCAGCACCTCACTGTCCCTCCTATACTGTGGCACCCAAAACTGAACACAGTACTGCAGCTGCGGCCTCACCAGCACTGAGTAACCTCTGACATTTTGCAGAACCCTCAACTGTTCAACATTTGCTTCTACCATGAAAATTAGAGCTAATTAAATATTTGGGCTTGATCCTGTCCAGTACTGTGCACACTCAGCGCTTGGTGCCTCTAATGCAAGTTGAAGGGCCTCGGCATGTTACAGACCGAGGTCCTGCCTCTGACTCATTTTCATGGCTTCCCCAGACATGATTTTGGTATTTGAAAAGAATGGTATTCCTGTACAACATGTGTCTCAATTTGTAACGATATCCTCCCTGCAGCTGGCTTGCTTTTCCAAGTGTTTCTGAAACATTACTGTCTTAAATTCAACCCAACCTACAATGACAAATTATCTAAAGGCAAAGAGGCTGAACTGCGTTTGTCAAGAGGACGCCCCCGCTCTCTGGTGCACTCCATCTTCCAGTTCCAGTTTTGGACTTTCAGGCTGTGTAATGTAATCATCTTCTATGAAAGCAGACATTTAAAGAAAAAAAACCAACAACAACAACAAAAAAACCCCAAACACCCCGATTTTTAGGGATTGGGTAGTGCAGAGTGAAATAACTACTGAGTTCCGACCTCTCTGGGAAGATCTGCATCCCATCATTGGCCGACTGATATTGAAACCTATGGTTAGAGCAATTTTCAGCTATTTATTTGGAGCCCACATGGTTAGATGTAAAACTTGGTGTTGCCTGCTTATGCTCCAAATATTTATAAGCTTTCATGAACTGCTTCTGCTGCCACTTCTAAGTTGCTTATCTAAAAGGAGAGGAAAAACCCCCTTTCGCACAGGAATTCCCCAACTGAGAGATGCTTGAACACTAGTATAAAAGAAAAGATACATGATGAGGTCACTGAAAATTTGAATTCTGACCCTGCCTTTCAAAGTACAATTAAAACGCCGGTTCTGTTTTATTTGAAGCAGTTTACCAATTATTGCTGAACTGATAATCTTGGTGGTAAAAATATTGTTCCTGTTTTCTTGGGGTTGGTAGGGGAGGTAGGAATTAGAGAAAATCTAAAAAAATGGTTGTGTCCAACGCAGATCGCTCCATGGCCAGCAGTGCTGGGGATAAGGGAGATGCCCTAAGGTGCCTGGCACTGCACTGAGGTCTATGCCAGGTCTCACCCATTTGCTCCTTATGTGTTCTGGGTGGGTTTTTCCTCTTTCTTCCCCCACAGTATAATCTACCTGACATTTTGGCCACCTGAGCATGCCCCCTTGCCTTTGGATGAGTCTGCATCTGCTCTTGCTTAGGCTAAAACAGACCAGGATAGGGACTGTGAAAAACAGGGAGAAACCCCATGGGGACGGTGCCAGGCACACAGCCCTGGATGGTTACAGACAGAGGAGCTGTTCATGGGAAAATGGGAAAATGTTGATTGCTTCTTCATATGGGATGCTGAAACTTTTTACTAAAAAGAATCAATTCTGCTTCCGCAAAAAAAATATTATTATGGTTATTATTATTGTTATTATTGTTGTTGTTATTATTTTGTGCCCCACAATAGCATTTCAGATTAAAAAGCCAGGCCCAGGTGTAACCCAGGTGAGGAGGAGAACTCTCACAGGGAGGTACGGGCTGTTGCTCAGCAAGACCCCCATCCTCACCATTCGTCCTTCACACTGCTATCCACAGTTCATCTGTCTTTTTCTGGCTATTTAGCTGGTTTTACCAGGGAGATCAGCTTGGATAAGAAAATTGAGAAGCACCTCAGAATAGCCAAAAGCCTAGTGGTTTGGGCCCACAGAAGGCTGCTGAAATTCAAGTTGAAGTTTCTATTCTGATTCAGACAAAATCAGAGGCTTAAAGAAGGGTTATCACATCACAGTGGTTGCCTGTTTTCAGGAAAGGAGAGTAGAAACTGTCTGGATTTGGTTTTCCTTCTGTTTTAGTTTTTATGTTTTGTTTTTTTGTTTGTTATTTTTTTGCAAAATGATCCTTGCAAAGTTTCAGCTTTATCCCAGCACAGAATGGGAGAATTAGTTGAAAATTTGGCTGTTTCTTTTAAAAGGAAAATCATATCTTCTGCCACATCTGCACATGAAGCATCGGTAAGGCAAAGCAAACTATTTACAGATCTGCAAAATATACTGGTGCTGCACTAACTGGAAGGCAATGGGCTGCCTTGCTGTTGTGGAGATATACCTGGTTACCCCACTGTAAAGCAGGGTCTGGCCTGGGCAGGCTCTGTGCTGTGCCATAGGGGCCATGGCCAGAGACAGTGGATGCTATGGCTGAGATTGCAAGTCCAGAGCCATGGTGGCATTTTCTTTTTTGGATGACTTGCATGCGTACCTTGAAATGCCCCAAAATGTAAACCAGAGACCCCCTGACAGGGAAAGCCTGGAGAAAGATGGTGCCATGGGGCTGGGCAGGAGGACCTGGTTGACATTCGTTTTGTCTTTAGTTCAGATTGAAAGCGAAGGAGAGTTTCATGAGCTCGCTGAGCAATTGTTCTATAAAAGGTTAAGCCATTAGAAACTTCTTTGAAATGATGAAAAATTGTATGAAGAGAATATTTAAAGAGGTTCTGGGGAGATTGCTACTTTGAAAAGTAGAAAGTAGTACGGGTGGGGAAAGAAGGATGACAACACCAGAGAAACCTGACAGCAGCACCGATGCTAAAATCTAGGGAACCAAGCCCAAATGTTCATCTTAGCCTACCAAGACTGATCTCCTCTGCCTCCCTCCATGGCTAGTGGATAGAGAGGCTCTTCCCAGATGTGTTTCAGAGCACCTAACACAGTACCCCCTCTGGAGCACCCCTGGGCATGGATAGGAGAACGAGGATGCTGGTGTGAGCCTGTGCCTCTCCTCTCCGGGTACCACAAGGAGAGGAAAGGAGAAAGTAGTGTGATTCAGTGGGAAGCTGCTTTCACAAAAAGCTTGACAGTGATGGGAATGTGAGGAAATGGAAATTTAAAATGCTGTGGCATGAGTTCCTGGTAGCAGCTGTTTTGCCCAGGAGAATCCAAACCTGAAGGGGAGAGGAGGTGCCGTGTCCTCTGGGTCTGTGCAGAGTAAGTTGCACGGTAAAGTTGTGTTGCTGCTTTGTGGTACAGGGAAGGATTTACAGCAGCCCAGGCCATTCTCCCCAAGTATGTGGCTGCTCTCTGCTGAATTTAAGGAATCCTATTTCCACTGGCTATAAAGAAGAGCTGCATGCTTACCCAGGCCAAGACTGTACCCCTACTTTGTGGGGAGCACTGTCCTTATGGAGATGTATAATGGAGGGAAGAAACTACTTTTCCCCTTGCCTTATGCTGTATCCCTACCATGGAGCCTGGGTGTTGGAACAAAGCAGTCAAGAGCAGACTCAGCTGCTAGATAGCTGGGGTTTGAACAATTTTCACCAATTTTGAAAGAGGTAGAGAGGGCTTAATTTCTCTCTCATTTCTCTTCAGAGAACTGTCTGCCTGGTAAGTTCAGGACCACAGACCCCACATTTTCTTGATGACTCTCAGAGTCTCTTCCACAGTGATGATTCCTTTGCTCCCTCTTTTTAAGAGGTGATTTTCCCTTAGGCCATGCAGGAGCATGAAGGAGAGTCTGGAACTGTATTTCTACTGTTTCCTTGCTACGTAACAAGGGCATGGTGACATACATCCCTGTTCCTAACTTCACTAGCTAGTTTCAGGGTTCAATTTAACATACATTGAAAGAGTTTAGTGGGAGATGGTATTAAATGTACCAGCAAGGGGCCGAATGTAGATGTAAACTGGTGAAATTTCCCCAAAGGCTTTTCTAGGAATAGATGTAGGGAAGCAGGAGTCGGCACACAACAGACCTTCTGCTTTCCAGTTCATGTTTCTCCCTCAAGGTCCTTCCCTGACTACAAAGGACTGGATACGATTGCAAGCACAGCCTCTGGTGCATCCCTGCAACAATTCAGTCACAGAGCTGGGGATGACTAAGCTGTTCCTGCCACTTCTTCTGCCTAGGCATAAAAGGAGGGCAAATCCCAAGCCTCTTCCCCAATGCATTCCTTGAAGTCACAATGTCTGCTCAAATTACAGCTCACGTTTCAGTAGGCGGGAGAGCCTGACTGGCATATCTGACCCAAAGTTGAGAAGGATCCATAGCTTACAAGACCAGAGCAGAAGGAAAGCACCACCTTCAAAATCAAAGGTCGGTGCTTAAGGACCCTGCTTGTTATCCTATTCGTGCTAAAGGCCTGCCCTGACTCTTGCAATGTGGCATCCCTTCAGTTAGCTCATGGAACGATTAATCATCAAGTATTCAAAGGGGAAGGTTTTAATGAAGAAGCTTGAACTGTTTTAAGAATTGCTAAAAAAAAAAATAAAATAAAATAAATTACAGAACTATTACAAGTAACAGATGATTCCAGAGTGTTTCCAGGGCTGAGTTTGCTCCCATGCTGACTTTAGCTGCACTCTTGTGGTTTATCTTCAGAACAGTTTCCCTGAGAAAATAATTGCAGTGCCTTTACTCTAGGGCCATGCATGTCCCAGATGAACTAGGCCTCTTTTAGCACATCAGCATTCATTGTCCGGGTGAATTAAGTGCTGTGCTAAATGATGGAAACTCTGCCATGCCAGCCCACATCAACGGTTGCCTCAGCCCTCCCCACCCAGTCTCTAATTTTTCTCTGAACAATAAGATGTGAATCTGGAGACAGAAATGTTCAATGGAGCACAGAATGAGGGGGAAGCAACCATGGAAAAAACTGTGTGTGTTTGCGTGCATGCATGTGTCCAAAGCCATGTCAATGACATGGCCCCTCTGAGGAGGTAGGACATGACTGGAGAGGACAGTGTGTAGAGGCAGCTATTTCTGGCGGCTCTCACTGCCAGCAGGAGCGTGCCGCCAGCGTGGCAACACTCGGCTCGTGGGGCAGCGCTGGGAGCGGGCTCACAGGGATCGGTGCTTGGGTAGGGGGGAGCGGGAGAAGGAATTGCCCCTACAGCTGAGCTACCCAGCTCCTCAACATGGAGGGGGAGTGGAGCGAGGAGCACTTCTAGCAATGGGCTCTACCAAGCAGGGCAAAGCTTCCCACCGCACCAGTCCCAGGAGCTGCGCAGGACAAAGGGTCCTAGGTCTGCAGCAGCACCTGGAAAGAGCTGGCTAGCTGCAGAAAAGGAGAAGGAAAGCTTGCTGGAGAGGCTTTGCCCTAGCTGCCAAAGTGTCCTGCAAGCTCTAACTCTGTGTTGTTCTGAGAAAGGATTTAAATCCTCATGTGTCAAGGCGTAAACCAAAGAGGAAGCCCTGCATTGGTGCAGCCTGTTTCATAGCTGCCCATTGCTCAGATTACGACTAACAGCCACAGAAGGCATCAGTGCAGCTCTCACCTACTGTTCAGAGGAGCAGTGCGTGGCTACCTGAACCCGCATAGGAAAACCTCCAAGTTACCTGCTTGAGCTGGGTCATCATCCAGTTGAGTTATTCTCCTTTTGCCCCCCTGCATTGACAGCAGGGCAGAAATGAGCCTTCCTTCTTATTCTTTTACTGTCATGTTTTCCATGCTGCCTCCTGGGGTTGGAACTACAGCCCGCCTCTAACTTCTACGTGGTCTTCCATCCCAGGATCAGACCAGCTCTGCATGGCTGTGGAAAGCAGGCAAATCCCAGTATGCTCACCTCAGTGCAACTCACATAAGCTCAACTCCATGGCTTTATGCTTATGAAAATTCTTCTTTTTTGGCTGATGCAATTTTTCTCTCTGATCGGCAAAATTTGATGTGTGTTGAGGGCAAGTTCAGCTGGGGTGAAGAGCATATGTTGCTCTCCTAAAAAGTAATTTGTTTTTTGGGGGGAGATATAAATAGCTGACTTTGTTGTGCTGGTCATGCACGCTGGTGTTGGCACGAGGTGTATAACATCTAACTGTGAAGTGGTGATGACTAGTGTGTTCTCATTTCTTCGTAAAACTTTGCGTGCTATGCCTGATATGGATTTTTATTCTGTCACTTGATAGCTACAAAGATGCATTCATCAAACGCAATGACTGCCGTATGAGCCAATGCACAATGAAGGTCCTTCTTTCCAATCTGCTCAGTCTGTTACACTGAGTCTATCTGCAGTAGGTGAAAATAGACAGGAATTACAAAGCTAGCTGACTGCTCCAGGCAGAAAGCATCAAGAGCTAGTGAACTTCTTCATGCCCTCCCTCCCAAATCACTTATCAGTCTGTGCTATACCTATACCATGCCATTTGAGACTGATTAGTGATGGATGGAAATTTGTTTCTGTTGATGTATGGAAAGAGAGGGACAGGCAAAATACCTGAAGTGCAGAGTGGGGTTTCATACAGACGTTACAGATTTTCCCTGCTTCCCTTTTTAGTTAATCTCAGAGCAAGATTTCAAGCCAAAAAGTGACAGAAAGCAGTCGTGTACTTTATGGGGAATACTTAGTAGGTGGATACATCCCAGTTCCCAGTCTAGTTCTTGTCCACAGCTCTCTGTACACACAAATCAGTTCATCCTGCTGGGCACGTTGCCCTGAAGCCCAAATGTTAGTCCTTAACCTAGATATAATGGTCTCCGTGCTCTGGGAGTTCATGCTGGTCAGCATATTCAGTGTGCCTTCCAGTCTCTGCTTTGAGAAGGGTGGAGGTTTGGCAGGGGAATACGAGCACAGTGACAAGAGGGATCGCAGAGGAGCCAGTGTGAAGGGGAGATTGTGGAGCAGACTGAGAAGGAAAAGGTGACCCAGCACCAAAATTAAGGCTGATAAGTACTTCAGAGTTTCAGTCCGAATTTTTAGGGGACAGCAGATCCCATCCAAGGAGACAGAGTCCAAAGCATGCTGTGCAGAGAGAGAGGACAGCTCCTGCTAGGCAATCTGCACAGCCGACTGACAAGGGAAGCAGAAGCACACGAGGCCATAGTGTATCACCCAGTAGCTTCTAGATCAACTAAGGCATCAGGAGCTTTTAACCACTGTGTTGATGTTAGTTGAAGGTGATTTGCATTTTCAAAAACATGACTCCAAAGATTTTGGTGACCTTGGCCTTCAACATTGGCAAAGCTCTCCCTATTTTAAAGGAGCTATCACACACCTTTCTGAAGGCCTCAAATCGATAAAGCTGTGTTTGCTTCAGTATTGTTCACCCAGTCAAAGCACTGGTGGGCTTCAGAAGGGGGTTATCAGAATAAGTCCTGTGGGATGCATCCCTTTTGTGTCCTACAAAATGAGAAAAGAAAAAAAAGAAAAGCAGTCAGTACCTCTGGTCAGATAACAGGAGAAAAAATGGACCTGGAAATAAGGACCAGGATAGAAAAAGGGAACAACTGGAAAAATAAATGATTTGCCCAATTCTCTGATCTGCTCTAGCAGGATCTGGAGGGTTTTATTCTCCTCTCACACATGGTCCATGGAAATGTATGCGTTCAATACTGAAAATATCAGATGTTAGTAGCAGTTTACCTCAGTGACAGTAATGCCTAGTTCTGCTTTGGGTCTTAAAATGCCTTTAATTGAATTCTGTTTGTCATGCTAGGCACTGTCAGTCACCATGCTCTGCTGGTTGTGACCCCAGGGTGCTGCAGCTGCTGTTGTGGTGGAGCAAGTGGGAGGAGGCTGGTTGCAGACCATCCCAAGAGAGGATCAGGGAGGTTGTGGGGAACTCCAGCCCAACCTCCCTCATTGCAGCTCGGTTTTGCTGTGTTGAGCATACATCTCTCCTTTGTATGACTACAGATTTGGGGAAGGACCAAGAGAGGCATCTTCAGTTTGCATGCACAGCATGGATAGTACCTACAGGGTTAGCTCTGTTAGTGGGAGATGTGTATTTAGGTGAGAGTGGAGCTGCCTCCGGGTACCGTTCCAGTTTCTCCGTGAGACCAATCAGCCCTGTGGAGCCGCACACCAGCCCGTGCAGTGAGGTGTCTCGGGGGAGCCCTGGCACATGTGATATTCCCCATCCTATACCTATCCCAGGTGCTGGGGCATCCTGGTCCAAATGCCTCTCCTTCTCTGACTCCACTTTCCCGCCTGTGCTGTGCAGAGAGCAGTACAGCCCAGCTCTGTAAAGCACGCTGAGATCAAGGGGTGAAGGGTACTGTATAATTGCAAAGTATCATTATTCACCCGTGCTCTTGTAGGATGAAAGGCGCTCTATGAAACGCAGAGAATGATCTATTATTATATCGGTTTCCAGCTTTCTATCGCAGGAATTCCTCCATCTTTCCAGCAACCTCGGAGGCTGCACGTACCGACGGCCCTTGCGGCATGAGGGGCAGCCAAGGCCGAAGCGGTGGGCTTGTGTCTCAGCCCGGCTGCCCGCCCAGCGTGAGGCTGCGTGCGATGTGAGCTCAGGCGGTGCCCAGCGTGCCTGCGATGAGTCTCCCGCCACTCACCCTGACCATCTCTCCTTGTCTGCTTTGCAGGAACGCTCGCCGACAGGGTACCTTGCATGGAGAAAGGGAGCAGAGCAAACCACGTCACTCCACCGAATGACACCAGCTGGTCCGCTCACCACCCCCTCTGGCTGAAAGTCCAGCAAAGAAAGCAGCTTCCTGTCACGAAGCCCCTCTAAGGAAGCCTCGGTCCCACGGGTGCCTTTGACCCAGAAGACAGCACATCATGGACCCACACAGTGTGCTCAGCATTCCTGCGACCACCCCTCTTCTCCTCCAAGGAACGCTTTTTCCTCTTGGTTTCTTGCTGGGGGGGATTTTTCACCCTGGTTTCAAAAACCACACGGACCAACATAGGTACTTTTCCCTCTCTGACTTCAAAGTTCAGATATTTGAGACTGGACAATGATACGGATTTTTTTTTAATTTTTTTTTTTTCCTTCGAAAAACTGCTGTGGTTTTGCTGCTACACTAAGAATCGTGATTTGCATTGTATGGTTTTGGACCTATTCAAGTTTTGATGGGGGAAAGGGGTAATACTGGAGTAGCAACGCTTCAGAGTCATCTCTGTCCTACCCATGATGCACTTTTAAATGAAGAGTTAGAATATTTTATTGGCTAATATACTTTCCTTGTTATTTTTACAAAGGCCACCTTTATCCTTTCTAATGCCATATTTTCAGTGTTACACTTTTATGGCTTTTAATTTTTGATTTGACAGATGTAAGAAGCAGCATGAATAGTTTATACTGTGGTTTTTCAGAGACTGAATGCCAAGAGAACTCAGTAAATGTTTATTCTTCTCAGCTTTCTCTTTAAATTCCCCTAAATAGCGCCCCATTTGGGAACAGAGCAAGAGTGTTGAACTAAAGACCAAAATTCCCTCAAGGTGTAAAATAATCTGAGGGGAATATTTGCTGGGCGTCACGAAAGACTTGGATGAAATTTCAACCCTGATGGTTTTCAGTGATCCAGGAAGGCAGTGAGACAATCTCTCCATATGCATAGCCCTTTCATGATAATTAGAATGGTATGGACAAACCAATGAAAACAAGGGTAAAGTGAGAAAGATCCCCCATGATTCTGTTTCACTGTTTGCTTTCTCCTGTCATGGTTAAGAGAAATGTGCAATTCGATCCTCAATCAGTGGGTGGAGGATAACAGGGTAGAATTTACTTGTGTGCACTTGTACAGTTGTAGCCAAGAGTCCAAAAGTACACTAGAGCATGTTATACTGGCACTGAATTGGTAAGAGAGTCGTGGAGTATCCCATTCTGACAAATACAAAAAAAAAAGAAAAAAAAAAAAAAAAAAAACAAAAAACCCCCACAAAAACCCACAAAAAAATCAAAAACAAAGAAAAAAACTAAAAAAAAAAAATTCAGATCACCTTGTGATTCAGTGTAACTGTTTACTAACTCGAATAAAGCAATTGTTCACTCTCGAGTGTTCAGAGTACACCTTTTCTATAAGGCTGCTGCGGGGAAGTGAGGAGCAGTTTGCAGGAGCAGTGTCTCTGACTGTGCCAGCGGTGTTGGGAGCAGGGTAGCAGAGTCAGTTGAACCAGAGCCTTGTAGTGATGGTGCACTATGAGCACTGTGTATATACTGTATTTCTATATTTCCCTTTGTACAGATTCACTTAAGTCAAGCTACTGTTTTACAGGTGCTCCTTATTTATTAGAGCTGTGAAAGCTTGGAAAACACACCGGGCGAGTAAGCTCGCTTTTTAAAAAAAAAAAAAAAACAACAAAAAAACCCAACAAAAAATAAACAAAAGAGAGGGAGAAATCCAACAACTCCTGAGTCTAGGGAGAGAGCTCAAAGAGATACTGATGAAACATCTTCAAGAGAGCAAGAATCTGCGGCACCCTCAGTGTGCTCTGCTTTCCTTTTGGGCTTGCATCGCTTTTCTCTCTCCCTGACTGGTGTCAGATTTATTAAAACAAAATAAATCTCCAAGAAAAAAAAAATGCACTTAAATGTGCTGTTGTTTTATTATTTTTTTTTTCCTTTTTGTGCATGCGGTTGGTTATTCATTCCTCTACCTGCCTGGTCACAGATCAAACAAAACTCAGGCTGAAGTCTCAGCAAAATACGTGTAAGTGTTCTTGGAGGCTGTATCTACGTCCCTTCCATTTTTACTCCTTCCTCGTCACCTCTCAGTTTCTGTAGTGTTTAAGGTGTGGGGGAAAAAAACCCCACAGTTAGCACAGTGCAGAGTTAGGTCCTGATCTCAGAGAAGAGCCGCGGATGGATGCACTGGCTGCAGCTTCACTGATTTCAAGGGAATCGGTGCAAGCGTAGTTTGCTCATGCTGCATTTGGGGCTGTGTACCGAGTGGGTTCTGCCTGCCTTTTGTAAGGATGTGTTTTTTCTATGCACGACTCCCCCCTGGAAATCAAGCCTAGGTGCTTCAAAGTACGAAACTCCTCCCAAATGCCCCCAAAACTGCAACAGCAACAGATTCGCAGGCCCTGAGCTATCTCACACAATAGCGTTTGCTTCCCAGCTCTTGGCCAGCGCAGCCAGCACTGCTCATGGAGGGGTTTGAAATGTCCGGTGAGCTCTCTAACTATTTGACTGATTTCATTAACCAGCCATGTAAGGCAAACAACAACAGCATAAGCATGCCTGCTTGGAAGGGCACGTAGAGCAAAGCTTGTCTCCCTAGTAAACAGCTTGCTGCATCTCTATTTATTCATCTGAACTTGGCTGTAAACTGAAGGCCGTGTGTATTGATTTTGCTTTTGTCAGTGGTCCAGAATTGTTAGCACACATTTTCACTCTTCTGAAAAACAACAGACTCTTTAGAGAAATCTTTCTCTCTCGTGAACTGCTTTTTCCAGAAATGGAATCAGCTTGTCAAAAATCATCAGGACAGCAGAGGTAGGGAAAGCGGTCTAAGCTGGAACTGGCTTCATGCTTTTCCAATGATCACAAATTTACCTTAGCTTTCCTGAAAATTTGCCCGCCTCACACTTTCTTAACAACTTACCCCAAAATTCACAATCTGAACAACTGCTTTGGACAGTTGAATCAGTTCATTGTTTGCTATTTTAAAAATATCTCCAGCTGCATATCTGGGGAGAAATCTCCAAGTACACATAAACCTTGAGCAAAATGTAGACCAAATGGTACGATACATTATGCAGAAGAAACCTGCTTTATTTTTGAGGCCAAATCCATCCCTTGTACGATGCCAACAAAATGAATGGAATTACACAAAGGATGTAAAAGGTCCTTCGCAATTAACAGGAACCCAGCAAAGGCTTGCAGAACGGTGCTCGCTCGCTGCTGACGTTATTTATTATGCACTAAGACCTCATAGTCAAGCGAAGCTCTTTCCTGGAGAGCTCAGCATCAAGGAGCCAGACAAAGAAAATCCTGATGCGTTGGGAGATACAGGGGAAGGTTCCTGCGTGCAACAGCAATCACTCCAGCCCTTGCACACGTACAGTTTTGAGATGCAGACTGTCTTCCTGAGCAGAGAGAGGCAGCTTTGCCTCAGGTCTCTAAGCAGCTGGTCCTGCCTGCATCCTTTCGCACTGCCGGGGCAGAGGGGGAGTTTGCTGTGATCAAGCTGCACAGGTCCTTCTGCTGGCACTGAATTCTTGCTGTCAGCGAGAATTTTGCCCTTGCAATAAGATGGGGTCTGCGTGCTGCAAACACTCTGCATTCATTTCCTCCTGTGTTGCCTTAGATGATTTTGAGGGTTTTCTTTTTTTTAGAACGACTACACACGTCAGTATTTGAGTGGCCCAATTCCGTGAATAAGAAGGTCCCTCAGAATGAAAACATTTTGTGCTTTTTCCCTGCTAAATGATGGAAATAAATTTGCTTTGTTCAAATAAGTGCTGTGCGCCAAATTTACAAGGATGCTTATCCAAGTGAGATATCCCATTCTAAGGTCCATATTTGGACACCCAAATCAACACTCAGCCAAACACATGCATGAGGCATTTCAGTGCCATTTGGAGTGCCCATATATAGAACTGGATGCCCTAACTTCATTGCCTTTGTTTTAAAAATAGGCCTGGAATATGTAAAGGCATCATTTAATAACAAGTATGACAAACATTCTGTGCTCAAACTAAGAACAAATTTGCCGGCCCTGGTACAGGTCGATTCCCTTGGAATCACTCTGGATTTACAGAGGAATAACTCAGAAAAGAAATGGCCCCTTAAGTTGCTTTGCCTTCCACTCCTACCCAAAGCTGACTTGATGTTTGGGATCTGTGAGTTAGGGAAGTTGGTACTCGGGCAGTATCCACACGCATGCGTGCAGCAGACGGAGTGAAAGAGAGTCGGGAATTGAGTTGAACCTGCTTCGTACTGAATGTAACGGCTCAAATGTCTTGAAATGGGTAGAACAGCTTTACATAGGCTCGCACACAATTTACTTGTCATTTATGTAGTACTTGGCAAAGAAACGCAACGCTACCTTGAGCAACCCTAGGATATTTTCCACAAAGCACAGGATGCACCATCAAAACACACAGAGCTCAGAAAAATACAGCTGAACAGCAGCTCCTGACTGTTTTCTTCCAGCAACGGTGGGAGCATGGCCCCTCGGAGGTGCAATGGATGCTGGCTGCAGGGCGCTGCCGCACCTCCAAGGGAGACGGGGTCTCTGACGCAGGGACGCTCCTGAGTCTGTCACATCAGCCAGGCATGACCTGTTGGAACTTGAACTTCTGTGACACTGTGAGCAACTGACCCAGCCACGAGGCAAACAAAAGAGTAACTTAGGCTGCTGACAGTCTCTTTTCTCAAAGATGTTCCCTGGTGTCTAAAGCATCACCGATCTACTGGAGCAGGTGAGTGTCCCAGCCACTTCGCGCGCTGCTCTACTGAAATAGTTTTCCGAGGACATATAAGTCACAGAGAGGTAGCCAGGTGCACTGACCAGGACCTTTCCATACAAATGATGCAAGCATCGAAAAGTTGTGTGTCCCTACATCGAATGCCCAGGCACCTGGCTGTCACGGGAGAAGATGCAGCCTCGCCTGCACTTCCTACGTGGGACACATTGGCATCCAGGCAGCCCACGCTGCAGGTGGGATGCTGCCCAAACTGGGAAGGAAAGCGTGGTTATTATTAGCCGATAAGATAGCTGAGGACAGAGATGTGTTGCGATTCCCACCTCTCAGCAGGGTACTTTTTCTTTGGAGGACCTCGCTGGACCTATTTAGTAAAAGAAAAAGGCTTGAGGAAGAAGTAATGCTGCCTTCTTTTCCAGAAAATCGTTGTGGTTAGGGGGCTTGCCGAGGGGCCGGGAGACTCAGCTTCACTTCCCTTCTCCAGCTGAAGGAATCAAGCCCACATAGGCCCACACAAAACAAGGTGTTGAGAGAGGCTGTCATCCCTTCCCATGTCCCAAGCCAGGATCGATGAGATATAATCTCTCCCAGTCTGCCCACTGGGACACAAGCTATGCCAAGAAAGGCAGGAGAGGTGCTCTTCCCTCCTTGTGGAAGAGATGTGAATACAACATCCACAGGGTCAAGAAGAGGGAGTGCAGCCCTCGAGTTACCGCTTGAGGCTCTCTCCTGGAACAAGGACGTCTGCTTCTGCTCCCAAAATGGCTTCAGAGTTGCTGCAGTAAATACTGACCCATTGCAGAGCCCTTCTCTGAAGCAAAGGGAGCCTTCCCTTGGCCGGCTCTCAGGGTCCACCTCAGCGTTGCAGCCCTGCGGTCCTCCATGCTGCCAGGGCCCCCAGCAGAGCAGGGCAGGGAGGGCAGGCGGACGAAGAGATCCCGGGGACCCCAGCGCTGGTGGTGTCACCCCAGTGGGCTTTAGAGCAGGGGAGCATGCCAGGCTGGCAGGGTTGCAGTGGCAGGGCCTGCCCCACGTTTGCTGTGTGATGCCGGGCCTTCGCTTTACCTGCCCTCCCCTTCTGGAGTACCTCAGGAGACGTGGTTTCCAGTTCTTAACAAGGGAGACCGATTTATTGCCTCCCAATTGCTAGCGCGGTCTTTGGCATGACATTACATGAAACGTAATGTTCGGGGGACACACACGCACACACACACGACTTAGGAGCAGCCCCCTATTTAGCTTGCAGGTATCTTTCTAAGCACAAGCCTACGCAGGCGGCCGGGTGCTGGAGCACAGCTGGATGCTGGGGAAAGCTGGCTGCCGCCCGCCGGAGAGGTCCGGCGACATGATTTACGGGCAGGGTCAGGTAGAGGAGCTGACACAAACAGGTCGGAGAGGACGGGTGCCAGCCCACAGGCTTATTGTCGGTCGACATCCAGGGAACGGGGCGGGAAGCAGGGGGGAGGGTGAGTCGAATTCCTTAATAACGTGAATTATAAAATCATTTCCTGTGTTAGGGGTTAGGAAAGAGAGAGAAGGACCCGGAGATCTTCCAAACAGAAAACAGCTTTTGTTAAGGCTTTTGGCCTAAGGAGTTTGGGGGGGGTGGGGGGGGGAAGGGAAAGTGCTGGCACATTTTTGGCTGGAAGCCTCAGACAACATATTTTTTATTCTAGTCTTTATTTTTCAAAATAAAATCATGTCAAGGCAGCAACAAAGCGGGGGAAGAGGGTGAAATTAGGGGGAACAGTACCCAAGTATTTCCCCCTTCTTTCTGTCCCTGCCATTAAACACACAGGGTCTCCTTTATTATATACAGTAGCGGGATTAAGCCAGCGGCCCAAAGGCTAGGAATGCAACAAGATACTTTTATACTTATTGATCCTTCTTTTTTTTTAGGGAGATTGTTTTCATGAAAGTTTAATTCACCTTTTTTAGCTTTTGAGTCTAACTGCCACACATTTTATCCCGCTTCTTTGTGAAATGCTAAATCCATCGGTAGGTTTTAGTTTTCCTGGTGTAACTTTTCAGAAACTGTATATCTGCATAGCAACCCCACTGCAGGGAGCTTATGTCACGGTATCGCATGTCAGAAAGATGAAAAGAACACCAAATCTGAGCTGCTCCGCAAACTTATGTCCCCCATTCTCGGACATATATCTTCTGTACTTAATATAAGTGTCAGGAAGGCAATTTCAAGGCCAGGGAGGTGCAAAGTTTTATCTCGGAGATGACAAAAAAAAAAAAAAGACACATGACCTCAGTTCAGCCTTGTGCGGACAATCAAATGAGAAACAAAGATTGTCTTTTTCCTCCTCTCCCCACTTCCCCCCGGCCCCCACCTCTCCGTGTCCCTGTTGTCTGCTTCCAACTGCAACTTGAGCCTGGATCCCGAGCGCAGTGTCCAGATTAGAGATTGTTGACTCAGATTTAGTGGTGAAACTTGAGCCAGGCCCTGTTGATGGCATAGCCTTGAAGGAGCAGGTTTACTTCAAGCCAAAAGAGAGATTACATGTCAGACGAGAGCCTCCCTTTTCTTTATCACAAACTTCCTGATCTTGCTCTATTTTAATGGTGCGTCTTCCCCCCCCCGCCCCCCATGTGCCCACTTTCAATTCCTTCTATAGGGTGTCATAAATCAGGAAATTAGCAAGTGTGTAGCTGCCCTTTGCCACAGGCAGAGACAATGAGCTTGCTGTGTTTTTAACCAGTGGGTAGCACTTAACATAATCAATGGAGAGCTACGTGCAGAAAGGATGAAAAATTGGGTCTCAGTCTGACCACTTACAGGGTATTTCTCATCACCCAGGCAAGCTGCTTTTATGAGAATATGACATGCCCTGGAAGCTTGCTCTCCATTTTGCAGGAGAGTCATTAAAAGAAATCATTACATGTTTTTTTTTGTTCCTTGGCACACACGCTGCTTTTCCTTGGCTTCTGATTTCATCCATCTTTCAGGCGCTTCGTGCCTTTAGTAATTTATGTGCAAGATTTTTCCAAACCTCCAAATGTTTTTCCATTTGGCAAACTGTGTCCCAAAGCCTCCACAGAATGTAACTGTAGAGTTTTCTTGTACTTCAAAACATGAGCCCTGTTAGCACAAAGATGCATCTAATACTTGTAATCCTGTACATAAAAGCTATAAATTAATATAAGACAATCAAAGGCATCGTTCCTTCTTGTGAGTCTTTACCAGCCTTGTTGCTGTAACCCCTTACTTCATACACAAAATGAGAATTTCTCTATGAGCATTGTTGTTTTCTTTAACTATAGTTTTTGGAAGCTTTACGGTACCATATGGAGAACTATTTTATGCTGCTGCTGGTAGCTTTCTCAATACTGGCTATAAATTAGATAATTTTCCTTGTGTCTGATAGCCACACGCTATCAGTCAGACACGTTTGCTCTCACAGGAAAATCCAGGAGAATTTGATAGAAAGCGATAAACTTCCCACCATACAGAATTTAATGGAAAATATTATCCCCACTCTAAGACTTACAATGGTTGATTTAAAAAAAAAAAAATCGTGTTTTTCACCATCCATTGAGCTCAGGGGTTTGTAGACTGTTTTTTACAGAAGTCTCTTCACCTTGCTCCTGTCCAGCCCTGGTTCTTCTGAGAGGAACGCGTGCTGGCAGATACCCTGGCTGGGCTTTTCAAGGATCGGGCACCTGTGTGCATTTTGGGGAGACTTGAGGAGGTTGCCCAGCAGGACGAGCATGGGCTCAAGAAGCAGTTAGGTTGCTGTGAGTTGCAATCTGGGCTGCTGTGGCTTTCTGCAGGAATGCAAACCCAAGAGGAGATTCATTAAATGTTTTTTATAATGCAGTCCAGTGAGTGACATCCCCAAAATGGCAGGGTATGTAACTACGAGAAAAGAGATCCTTCTTTGGCCATCCATGCTCATGGGAAATCACCAGCTGTTGAGGAAGAGCAACAGTATCTTTGCTTGTATTTGTTTATTTTCAAAATCCCTAAGTAGTTTACAAGGTTGCACTATAAAACACTTGCATTTGTTGGAAGTCCCAACTGGACTAAGTTCCTGAACAAAGAGTCTGTTTTGCCAGCAGAAATGGGTCCAGATCAGGCCTAACGTATTATTTACACTGAGTTGTGCTCCATCGCTCCTTCTCGGCATGTACTGCCCTGCTTGCCCTGGAAATAAATGCTCAGTGAGACTATAGAATAACTGGCAGGGTAAGTCACTTCGACAATTCACCCAAACTCCTGCATGTAAACCAAATTTACATGGAAAGAACTATGCATGTTTCACTTAAGAACGGCCAGATCTGTTGTCAGCTAGCACAAGTCCATCAAGTCCTCCAGAATCAGTACTGATCTACCCTGGCACAGGAGAGGGGCAAATCAGAGCAGCGGCGGGGACTTCATTTTTAAAGAAATGAGGATGAACACTGAGGGCTTTGATAGTCCAGTCCTGCCTTCACTTCCACCTGTGTCAATCCAAAGTAACTAGAGGGGTTGGTGAAATTCTTCCAGTGGACACTGCTGTGACGGAGAACAGAGTCTTTTATACATCGCTCCACAGCCCGCCGAGCTATGGTGACATTTCTCTGAGACGCACATGACATCCGCATTAATAGCAGAAGACGTCATTGTGATCTGGGCTATTATGGTAAATTGATTGCTGTTATATCACTTTAAAATAAACTATTCCCCAATTAAATTAAATTAAGAGTACTTTATCAGTGTAGGCGAGGTACATTTTCTTCTCATAATTTACTTTCTCGTAAGTGACTCTAGATTTTTTTTTATTTTATTGGGTTGATAAAGTAATGCACTCAATTGTCAACACACATTAAAAAATAGTATCTAGCCATTGAGGGAGAGAATGTGTAGGAAACATCAAGGACAACAGCAGTGCAAGCGTGAGCTTTGCCTAGGCTATTAAGCTGCAGCATTTTACCATTTCCACAGCTTTTTTTTTTTTTTTACCTAGTCTTTATTTTTGACTGGCTGAGCGCTTTTCTTGCTCTCTCAAACTCCTCTGCATTGCATCCAGTTTGCTCTTCCAGAACGGATCGACTAGTACAGCAGGTCACCACCCCTGCTGAAATCAGCCAACAAGCCGACCATAACCCCAGCAGATGTTTGCAGTTTATAGGCCAAATGAGAGCCCCGCAGACCAGCGAAATACCAGCACCACAGATGTGGAACCTGGCCACTCGACGCGAGCAACACAAAGCCCCATCCTGCCCAGCCGGGCTGGGACTTCCAGAGGAGCAGAAGGTCTGAGAGACTAATTAGCCTGCAGAGCCAACACGCTGGCCTATGCTCCATCATTCTGATGGGCGCAAAGTCCTTTAATGAAACGCTGCATGAGTGAAGTCAGATGAGGCCCCTCTGTAACTTCACCTCTGAGTCTGGCAATCACCTGAGTTCATAATGTCCCCAAAACGTGCCAGCCGGCTATGGCAGGCTCTGCCACTCACCCCAGCTGGGCCGGGGACGGCCAACCGGCCTCATTAACACAGCCTGAACTGCTCCTGCGCTCTGAATGCAAAACGGGGAGGAAGGCTGGAGCTATAAATGTGACACCACAGAGAAAAATCTTCTTTTTTTTTTTTTTATTTTAATTACAGATGCTTCTGGTAAATAATGAGGAAAAGAAATACCAGCAGCTCTCAGCAGGACATCGGAGAGACTGAGGATGGCTCTGCCAATCCTCAACTGGGCTCTTTTGTTCAAAGCACGCGTTATTTCTGCTGAAAAAAGCCACACTTTGTGCTTTCTGACCCTGATGGACACAGATATTCATTGTGGCTAACGTTAGCTCTTGAAATCTCCACACCTTTCAGGATGCCTTGCGGTACGGATTGCCACTGGAGTATCGGGAAGACGTGGTCCCAAGAAAAGCTAGGGGAAAAGCTAGGGGAAAAGCTAGCATTTTGAACACCCCACTAGGCAAAAGGGCCTCAAGCCCGTGCCCGTGGCGTTGCCGATACAACGCGCATTTTCTCAGCGTGCCATTTCTGACGCCGAATAATTTAAGACGAAATTGAGCCCGTTCGTGTCACGGTGCTGGGGCTGAGGGGCAGGGCAGCAGCGGGGATGCTTTTTTTTTAGGAATTTCTGCAGGGCGTGCTTTCGGCTGGGAGGGACGAGCCCACACCCCGCAGCGGGCTGGGCCCGGGCCCGGCCTGCCCGCCCGCTGCCGCCCACTGCCCGCACCGCCCGGCCCCGGCCGCCGCCGCCGCCACCTCCCCCGCCCGCGGCCCGCCCCGGCGGCAGGCGCCGCCCGCACTGCGGCGCCACCTGGCGGCGCCGCCGGCTCCGGGCGGGAGGCCTCCCCCAGGGAGGGCAGGGCGGCCGGCGGACCCCGGGGGAGCCCGGCAGCCAGCCCGCCGCAGCCTTCGTCCCCCACCTAGCCGAAGGAAAGTCGCCGCCGCCGCCGCCTTTCGCTGCCCGCCGCCCAGGGCGGACGTACGGTCTGGCAGCCACAAGGTGTCAGCCGCGGGCCGGGCAGGTGGCCGCCGCCGGCCGCGCCTGCCGGCGGCTCCGCGGGGTGCGCAGCCGGGCACCTCATGGCCGCGGCGGCCTGGGCTTGCTACGGCGGGGAGCGGGGGCTGCCGGGCACCCCGGGGAGAGAGGCCACGGGCTCTTCTTCTTCCCGCCGAGGCCCGCGGGGCGGGCGGGTCGCAGCCGTGCCGCGCCCCCTTGGGGCCCGGGGCGCGAAGGAAGTGGCTGCTCTGGAGCTGCGGCCTGGCTGGGGCCGAGGCAGGCGAGGGGTCGGAGCCCACCGCCCCCTTGACCACCTCTCCCCACGGAGCGAGGGATGGGGAGCCGCAACTCTCCCGGCCCCTGCTCCCGGGGGCTTGTTAGCTCTCTCAGACGTTTGCCGTGGGTAAAATGTTCCGGCCCCTGCAGAGGTCTGCGGTTGCTAGGTGCTATGGTATCAAAGGTGCTAAAGGAGCTACTCTGATCAGAGGCACTGAGGCTCCTGCCTTCTGCTGAGAACTTTAAGAGGTTTAAGGGAGCTAAGCACTTCAGTTGGAATTAGGGACCTAAATGTTGGCAGAGTCTGTGTGATTCAGGAGCAGAAATGCCACTGGAAGTCCCTGGGACCTGTGCTGCCATGTGCTTTTGAAAATCGCAACGCAGGTTTGCTGGGTCAGGTGGCCCTGCTCAATAGAGTTACACTAACTTTTGCGGGGCTACAGGGTCTGACACCCGTTGCAAGCAGGTGAGTCTCTTGCAGGGCTGCTTTAACGGCAGACTTGACCTCCAAATGAATGATCTCACCAAAGTCCCAGCCATGTGATACCTCTTGTTCCTGTGGGCAATTCTGCAGGCTTCTGTTCTCCAGGCTGTGGCTTCCCTGCTGGGAAGCCAGCACACAGGATCTGGAATCTGTGCTGATGGACTTTGCTAACATTACCCAACAGTTCTTTGTAAAAATTGAGTGTCTCTGTTGTAGACCAGCATGCATCATAGTTAAAATAAGTCCCCTTTTATTGGTAGGAGACAGGAAACAACAGAGTGATTCACTTATTCCTAAAGTATGTGCTTAACTCATGGAAATAAATTAAGACACTTTTTTTTTTTTTTTCTGCTGTGTGTAGTTATTTATGATGTCTAGTGAGGAGCCAGGTCTCAAAGCAGCCTTCCTCATTCCCTAGGTAAAGAGCAGGAAACTGATTTCTCAACTGTTCTTTATTATGAACTCTAGAGTTCAGTGTAGATTGACGTTTACCTCTGCTATGAGTAAACCTGTGGCTGCCTCTTCACAGGGCTGTGAAACAACCAAATGATGCCACAGAAAATGCTTTGTCTGAACCTAGAAGTGGAGACCCTGGAAAGGAAAGTACGTTTTAAAGGAAACTGTCCCAACCTGAGAGATTTTATGTGGTCCAAAGAATCCTTTTCATGGGATGATTTCTTGGATTAGATCTGTTAGTCACACATAATATCAAGATCATCTCTCCATGGTTCTCCTTTTGTCTTATGCTTATAGAGCCAGGGATGAAGGCTGCTTCCCGGTGTATGGTCTGTTACAGCTGGAGAGCTGAGATGGTGCTTTTGGCAGAGGAGGCCTCACTGCAGTTAACAATAAGATTTCCAGGAGTTTCAGTTGACTCTGGATCACACTTCTATGTAACTGCTTTTATACTCTGTTCTTTAAAGCATTTATGCACAAAGAATGCCTCACGGAAGAAGTTTCCTTTTCTCAAATAGAAAGGCATATGCAGATTTCCTACAGATTATATTCTATAGAAACAAAAACAAAAGAAAAGAAGATGTATAAATATGCCTTCTTGTAGCATGGCCTGAGTCAGGTGGGGTGTGCAAGACACCGCAGCCTTAAAGAGAGAAACGAATAGAACAAATTTAACTTTAGGATCCAAATTAACCTAAACCGGATGTAGAAAACATCTCGAAAGATAAAAATAAACTCAAAATAAGTATTTCTTCATGTCCAAGCAGTTATTTCAAATGTGAACAGAGGAAGCCAGTTATTTCTGCAGCTCTAATAAAATGACAAATGGAGCATATATCTTTAAACAATAGGTCCTACATACTTCTTTGGGACTTTATCTTTAAAAATTGCTGTAAAGCTTCCGTATCTTTAGCTATACTCCTGCTTTAAATATCTATGACATGAAATTGACTTTATTGCAACTAATTAATTTTCCCGTTAATTCACTTAATGAAAATTAATTAACTAAATACCAACAACCATTATCTTTGAGAGAAAAAAAAAGTTAATTCATGAAATGGGATTCCCGAGAGGTCAAATGGAACGCTTTCCTGCACCTTCTTTTCTCCAGAAATGCTTTCCAAAAAAGTACAAGAAAGATTTGGGGTGAAGAGTAGTGATGCTGTTCCTTTGAAACACTTTTCTCTTCCAGACCTCATCCTGATCTCCTGTCCTGTCTGTGTCCTTGACAGTCCTTTTAGCTTTGTGGCTTTCCCCACCTTTTTCTGACTAAGGGGAGAAACACATCTGATCTTGCTCTGGGGGCGACACTGGGGAAAATAATGCTATGACCCATAGGCCACATACGTAAAGGTGCATGCATCTTTATGGACATTTCTAGGGCAGGCTCTGTCCCATATAGAAGAAACCCTTCCTCAGCAGCTGTGAATAGCTTCAGAGTGCTGGAACAGAGCAGAGCTAATGAATTGCCTGTTAATGCCCCATCCGTGCTTATGACAGTTAGTAAAGGCACCAGTGACAAGGTAATTTTTAATAGGATGAACGGTGTGTCAGAATACTAATAGGGCACTCAAAGGAGTGGTTTCCAGGGGAGTCACCTCATTGCTCAAGTGAGAGAGGGGATTATTCCCTCCGGCCCTTTCTTCAGAGCTCCCAAGGACTGTCACCTATAATGATCCGAATCCTACAGCCTCTTCTGAACTACTGCTTAATTGGGAAAGTGCTTCAGAGAAAAAAGAGTCAATCCTTCAAGCCACTGAGCTTCCCAAACTTTACTGAGCTTAACTTAAGCCCTGCTGGATTTGGTTAGACTTGGAGGGTTCAGCTGGTTTATGGTTAATTATTTGTGTTGCCTAAAGAGCCCCTACCAGTGACTAAGCCCCTCAGGGTCACAGACTGTCTAAAGAGTAGGAAAAGGCAATCCTAGCACCAAAGAGCTCATTGGCACAGCTATAAGATGAATGGCACCCCCTACATATAGACTGGCAATGGAATACTAGGAAATAGTAAGCCCGTGCTGTTGTTGAGCCAGACCTGCTTACCTGAACATAACTCTGGGAGAAATAAATGGGTAACAAGGATGGGTAACAAAATTATTTGGAAGCATGAACAGGCTTCCACGCAAAGAGAGATAGAAGGATGTGACTATCCTTTGCAAAGAAAGAAAGAAGCACAGAATAATGGCGTGGGAGGGGTAGGTGAAGTATTGCTCACAGTATGGAAATCAGTTAAAAAATCAGTACAAGGATTTTTTAGCATTACATATAAACCTGAGGATACCATTGCCACAGGACTTTGGAGGCAGAGGAATTTTTAAAAGGATGACATATGTTTACAGAGGGAAGAACATTCAGAGTTATGTTTTCCAGAGCACAAACCAGCTGTTAGCTGGTAGCGACTGGCAAAACATCTGGATTTATTCATGGTCTTTACATCTTCTTCTGAGACTCCCATTGAGTGCTGGTCAGAGAGATGTTATAGTCTGAAATGGACTTGAAGCTTCTAGGCAATTTTGTAATGGGTAAGACAACCACTTGCACGAGTAAAAGCTGGATCAATTCAGTCCTTTGTACAGTGGTAAACTCTGAACATACTTACATTCAATTTTTGGCATTTTGTGAGCCTTGTGCACTTATTTTTAACCCATCAGTGCAGTAAATGCAGGATACAAGAAAGAATGGTAGTGGCACAATTATTCCCTTGTGTAACAGTAAAACCATCATATCTCACCTGCTGGGAGTAAATGTATCAAGGAGTACTCCATAGAAAAATGCAGTCTGCTATATGTCACTGTTTTACTAATGAAAAAGAGGCACACTAAACCCTCGGTTTGGAAAAGTTAGTAAGTTTTACTGTGAATGTGCCTGAAATACACTGAAAAAAAAATGTGTCCTGGTCAGATTTCTTCTGAAGAAACCTTACAATCTGCACTTTTGCAAGGAACCCCACTAAAATCAATGGAACTATTCACTATTAAAGCTTATTAACGTGAGAGCACATTTACTTTACAGGAACCAGCTGCAAGAGTCCTCCAAAGATTTATCTACCTAGCACAGATTTATTGCTCTGAAGCTAAGGTTGAAACATGTGCATATCTGTATATCCCTGTAATTACAGTATGTGTCCTTTCAATTGCTTCATATATCTAGGTACTCTGAGTGGCCTGATAGCTGTATGTCAGAGAGATGTTGTGAACTGATCCTTTAAGCCCTTGTGCTTAAATGTAATGTTTGCCAGGCACATGCCATCATTGATATTCCCGTTTTTAATATTAGTATCATCCTAGTCACACAGGTAGGGTTGTTAAACAGTAGCCAGTCAACATTTTACAAATGATAACTGCTTTTTATCATTATTTTGAATTTCCCTCTAACCTCTGCCAGCAGCCACAGCTGCTTGTTCCTAGCCCCTCCTGGAAGCTTTTAGCCCTGACTTGGACTAGCTCTGCAAAAATTGCTGTTACTGTTTGGTTCATCCTGGGGGAGGAAGGGATTTAGAGGAGGATGGGAGGCAGAAATGAGCAGTGAAGCGGGGGAGGCAGCAGCCTTGTGTCAAGCGGCTTCTGACACAACAGAAACTTTCTCTGCCAGTAGATTTGCCGGTAGAGGATCCTTTACCCCTTCTTTTCCATGCCTCAGTTATGTTGGGTGCAAAATCAACTGTTTGTCTGGCAGTCCTCTAGCTGTGGGGCCAGAAACCTCCTTCTTTTAAGGGGAGAGGAGGAACAACACACAAACGATCATTGTCAGTCATTGTATTTTACTACTTTCTTCCAAATCAATGATCAATTGCATTTACAGAGCAAAATTAGCAGCTGTCACCACAAGTCTGACTCACTCCTGATTGATAGACACCAAAAAATCTATGTATATAAATATAGATCCATACTCATCTGCTTATAGAGATGCAAAAGTTGTATAGATAATACAGGTACATGCGCATATGAAAATGTAAGCAGGATATCAAACAGCCTCAGACCTCAGTGATGCTCAGAGGCCCAAAGGACAGTATTTCCTCCTGCTCTGCCTCTCATTAAGAAGGTCTGGGACTACATGCACTGTTCCCAGTCCAGTGACAAGATGGTAGTTTGCCAGCTACCTGATTTCAACCAACCAGGCCTTCTTTTGCTTTGGCCTCAGTGGTCACCTGGAGGCTGTGGTGTGTGTACAGATTGCTCCATGCCTGCATTGCAGCCCTTTTGTCCCAGAAAGCTGGCACAAAATTTCATGTTCTCATGGTGGGGAGTCCAGAAATTAGCGGTCGTGGCTGCTTAGCCTTCGTTGAGCTGAGGACTGTGCCAACCTACCCGGCCTTTGTAATGGCATCCCCTGTAGCTGTGACACTGTGGGTCTCCTGCAGTGGTCCCTGAAGACTGGCAATGGGGCCCTATGCAATGTGTGGGTGGAGAAGAGACCCCAAGAAAGGGAGGGGTTCTCAGCGTATTCATGGAGCAGCTGCCTAAGCCCATCACTTGGGCGTGTTGGTGACAGAGGTCTTTCACCTCTCAGGCACTTCAGCGCATGGAAGTGTGCTACTTCTCTTTGGAATCAGCCCTCAGGCCTCTCTTGAAGTTAGGCACATTATAAGATAATTAGATGCATAATAGGACAGAAATTAGGAAAGGCCTTTTATTTGAAACCTTGAAGTTGAGCAGCACTGAAATGCTGTAAAAGTCTGGACCCAGCGTTAATGATTTTAAATGACACATAGTAATCCAACATCTTGGTTTTATTTGAATGGGACTCTCTGGTAAGAGTCACAAGGGATGGTGAGTAAAGCACTGGTCATGTTTTGCTCTCACTGGAAGCCACTGGGATAGTGTTGTGGAGTTTCAGGACCATACAGTTGATGTGGATTGACAGTGGGGTATAATCTAAAGCACATTTTGCCTCTATGTGTTGCAAGCCAGCCAACAACGCAGATAATACACCATGAACCTCTCTCAGAAACGCCAGCTGGTCATCTTGAGCGAACAGAGAGCTTTCTGGGGCCAGGGGTGCCCCTAAAGGCTCTACAGCCTACATTCCCACTCTGGGGACAGCTGCCCTGGGCATGGTGCAGCTCTGTCCCCTTGGCTGGGCTGCTGTGGACAGAGCTGTGGTGGGGGAAGCCTTGGTGCACCCTTTCCTGCTTGGCTGGGGGGCTGCATTGAGGCTCATGCACTTCACCTTGCAGGGTGCAGGGCTGCCTCGTGAGGGAGGGTGAACCGGGAGCTGAGGGCTGTTTGGGTCTCCAGCCCTGCTGGGAGTCCAGGGGTTTAGCACACAACCTCTCTGTCTCCTGTCAGGCAAAGCTGAGTGTCCTTTCCATGGAAACTTGGCGGGCAGTGGGACGGCAGGTCCAGGGAAGCTGTCCAGAGCAGCACTGCCAGTGCTTGGGGAACACCAGACAGGATTTTCTGCAAACCAAGAATGCAGAAAGCTCTTGTCCTGGGCAATTCGCCGTGGCATCTCACCTCCCGGTGAGCGGATGAAACCCTGGGCATAAATAGTCTTCTGATTTACACTTGTAAGCCTCTTCCAGTATGAGGTATGTGGGAGAAAGCCTGACTGGTGCAGATTAACCTTGTGTCCATGAAGCCCCTGTCGGGTGGCTGCAAGGAGAAGACAGGCGCTGCCTCCCACCATCCTGGAGCCAGCGTGCCGCGGCGTGAGCGCCTGCAGCAGAAATGTGAGAGTCACCGGGGTGCCTCCGCTGCTCCCCGAGCACCCCTCTCCGTCTCGGGGCAGGGGGGGTTCAGCCTGCCTGCAAACCACAGTGAGGTCAGGAAAGGCCCTCTTGGGGTTAATGCTTCTACCCCAGCCTTACTTCAGGAAAGTTTTCATTAGGGCTGGAGCGCTGGTGACAGCTACAGCTAAGGCTGCCAAAGCGTTTCCATTATGTTATATCTCCCTGTTTTCACTTGCTTGTGACTATCCAAAAGTTTCACCTAGAAGGCTGAAATTTTCCAGGCTTCCTCTCTAGCTGGAGGTGAAGGGTTTTTTGGAAAGTCGGAGGGAAAAAAAAAAAAGAGAGAAAAAACCCCAAACCAGTTCTGCTCTTTTTGAAATGGCAGCATCCAGGCAGAGGTGATAATTTAAGAAAACAAAATTTAATAAAAGCAAGCAGTGCTATTGCAACCTCAGAAATGACTGACACTTTGAGTTTTGGATGAATCTCCGAATAATTTTTTTTTATGTTAAGAGATCCAGCTAATTTTTACTTGGCCTTTTTGCTGCATCCTTCCCTTCAGCTCAGGGCGTCTTCAGGCAGTGCTGCCTGCCTTACGCTGCTCAGCCCCCAGCTCCCTGTCCACAGCTCCAGGCTTGAGAACGGGCTCTGCGACCTCAAACTCCTCACGAACCCTCTGAGCTGGGGCCTGGATGGTTCCTGTGACCAGCAGTGCTCTTCCCCCAGTGCGCCTTTGCTGTCAGTCTAGTGACTGTTTTCATCACCTGAGCATAGATACGGTGAAATTTGGAAACCTCTGTTGTGCTGGACTCTGTTGGGGTGGGTCTGGAAGTTGCAATATCCTCAATGCGGAGCTTTAATGCAAGTATCTGTTCTGAACCTGAGGTGGGCTGCAGACAGTAGACTGTTAAACCATGTGGCCACATAGCATGAAACTCTAGGTAATAAATTTACAATGTAAAAATCAATTAGCATTAATAGAGTTTTTATTAGCAGCAAATGTAGGTGCTGTGATTTCTCTGGTAAGCATGCAAAGCAGAGAAATCTGAAGCTAAACAAGCTGTAGCAATTAATCATGCTTTTTAATTCAGTTTACTTCTTAAACTGGAGAGTCTCTTCCCCGGATTTCTCATTTGAAATTGTTTCTGAGCTAAACAAGGGTTGCGGTTCTAGGTCTCTGCAGCTGGTGTATGGAGCTATACAGTTGGCTTAAAATGAACCAGTTCACATTTGAAAACCCACGCTTCACAGTTCTCTGCAAAAGAAACAACCAGTCCTCTCATTAACATTTCCAGTAACCACTGAAGGAAACCCAGAGTAATCCACTCGCTCTAATGGAGGTTGGTTTTTTCGTCTTATGTAACACATTGGCTTGGATGTTTGCGTCCTCTTTTGAGCAGTTTTTCTCTGCAGAAGATGGAAGCCTACTGCTGCCCATGGCTATTGGTGATGCTTCTTGCACACAGGCAGTAATAGGACGTGGTTTTGGCTGTGAAGGACCCGTTCTCAGTCCCTGCTCATGGCTGATGGTGGAGCCAACAAAAATACCCAAGTCAATAAAATCAAGACCAAGCTGAAATACTTCAAACTGGATAATTAAAACACAGGAGACAGACAGCTTCATGTGTGGAAATGGAAAATCGAGATATGGAAATTTAGGAAAGAAAAAAAGAACAGAGAAAAACTATCCCCTTCCTGCCTTTGTCATCCCCGCAGTCCACTCTCACTGTTGCTTTCAGATGAGGGCTTTCTCCCAACTCACACTGGACTTAGCTGACTCTGTTAACTACTCAGGAGGAGACTTGTAAACCATCCATTTCTTAACAATACTCAAAACTCTGAGATCTGTCTTTATGTTCCTGGTCACTGCACAAGACCCTGGCACCCCTTCAATTGTGGGTGTGTGAAGGCAGAGATCACCTGAAGCTTGCTGATAGAAAGCATTACAGACAAGGGCTCATCTTAAATGTTATAGCCCCCCCTCCTCAGGGTGGATGAGCTCTGTATGCTGAAGGAGGTACTTTGTTTCAGTCAGGATTCACTGCCCTAAACCTCCTGAAACTGGTTGTTCAAAAGCTCAGAGGAGCTCAGTCCTTCCGAAAGACAACCTGGTGACATGGTGGCAAGTCTTTTATTTGGCAGGTTGGTGGCTGGATGACTTGCTGAGGTGTGGAATAAGCCAGAATAAATTTTCAGCCTCAGTTAGGTGATTAAGATCCATCTCCCAGGAGAAAGTTTAAAAAAAAACCTGCCAGACGAGGTCTTGTAAGTGAGATAAGCCAGGACACTTATTTTGTATGAGTAAGGCGCAGAGTCTCACCCTCATGAGGGCTTAGGAACTGCTGCCCATGCCCAAAACTAAACTGTTAGTGTCTCCAGGGAACTTCCCTGGTGAAAGCTGAGGTCCTTACGTCACCCTTTGGTGGAGGTGGCATTAAAAGAAAGATCTGAGTTTGGGACCTTTGTCCTAACATAGAAGTAGCTGTTCATGGCAATGGAGACATCATCGTAACGACAGTGAGGCCAGCTCCCTCACAGAGAAAGGATGTTGTGTCAGTGTGGGGACTCCATGGGTAAAACTTGAAGGATCTGAGCATCCCTGAGGCTCTACCCTCTGGCGGAGTTGTGTCAGCTGGTCTAAGGGCTAGCAGGGAGAAGGTCAAAAGGAGATAGACGGGGACACACTGTCCCTTCCTCAGGAAGCCAGGCTGGAAAGAATGTCACTGGTGTGTGTGCAATTGAAGCTCTATCAGGGGAACACATAGAGGCCGCAGTTCGGGAAAGCTGAACACCTCATAGATCACCTCCAGGGTGCTCCAGGGAGGCTTCAAATTCAAAACAGGCTCATCTCCTGTCTCTCTGGGATGCAGTTTGCTGTACGTGGTGGTAATGCTCAGGAGCTGGGATCAGATAGGCATTCATATAAATATGTATATGTGTGTACATATATGTGTGTATGGGTCTATATGTAAGACAATTTGTACTACTTCACTGTGCCTTGTTTTAAGCTCACACCAGCTGAGACTTCAGGTGGATGCCAGCATGTGAGAAATAATCTGTAAAATTACTCATCAAGAGAAGAATTGTTATTAACTCCCCTTTGCAGGTAGGTAGGCTGAGGCAAAGCTGAGGTGACATGACTGAGGGAACATCGTTGGCAACAGGAACTGAAAAATTAAGAACTGCAGTGGAGGTCACTGGCCTGCTCTGAGGCCACATACAGCCTTTCGTCTTGTACAGCTGTGACAGAAAATGAGTTCCTAGCTTTCTAGACCTGCTCCCTGGAACTTGAATTTCATGCCCGTCAACATTTCCCAGTTTGAGGCAGAAATCTCCCAGCTGACATCCTGTTTCCTATCTACAGAGATCTTGAAAGAAGGATCCACCTGGAAGGGGATTTTTCTGGTGGAAAATACAAAATTGTAAGAGAATAACCAAGCTGTTCTAACTGGGGAGAGCAGGGAGAGGGAAGTAATGGTTAGAACGAGGTTAGCGGCTAAATGAAGGAAGGGTACAGAGGTGCAAGCAAAAGTGGGAAAATAAGTGCAGAAAATGTAGAAAGTAGAGCACGGCCAAAAAATACAGAATTCCACCCAACAGGAAACTGTACATAGCTCTAAGACATACCAGAGAAAGCAGAAGATGTGTTAACAGAAAAGAAAGTGAAGAAGAAAACACCAGACATCACCAGCCGGCGTCATCTTGACTGAGAAATTCACAGGCGAGTTTTTCAGTGCCAAGAAAACACAGCGCCGGGGATCCAGAAGGCACTTTGGTATCAGGCTCTGACCCTCTGGTCCTGAGCCCTTCTTGACTTCTAACAGGCTGCAGCAAGGATACCATGGCACGCACGGCATATTTTGTATTCTCCTGGGCCACATATGCTTCTGCTTCAAAACAACTGTTGTCTTTCTGCCTTTTCCCCATGAGGAAATAAGCTTTGCTTGGACCAAAGCAAAAAGATTTCCTGTCTGCCGCCTGTACGCCATAACACCCTCTCTCCTTCCCCAGGGGACCAGGGTTCTGTGTATGCTCCAGAAAGGGGCTGCCCTGCAGCCTTGGAAAAAAACAGGTTTTTGGTCACGAACACAGACTTAGAAGCATCAAGAGGGGAGCAGGGGAACACCCCCATCAGCACCAATACCGAGGGCTGCCTACCTGCATCCACCCCAGCGTGGAGGCTGAACAATGTGCTCCACAGTCAAACCAACATCCACCAACATTAAGTGGGACCCATGGTCGCTGCCGCGGGGCTGGCATGTGTCTGCCTGGGTGTGTGCACTCGTTTCTATGCAGAATTAAGAGAGCAGGGCAAAATCTCACTCTCACCAATAGCTGAATAAGTCTGGAGATGCTGCTGAAGGTCATGGTGGGGGTGCCAGGCATGTAGGCACCTTCATATGGAGTGGTCAGGAGAAGTGAAGCAGCCACGTCCCTGCAAATAGCATTTGGCACTGGAGGGAGGAGCTTTGCCGAAAGCAGCTGAGTTTTGTATAGCTATCTCTGGAAATGTAGATAAAGAACATTTCATACTGGAAAAAAGCCCTGCTGTCGAGTTAGCTATTGGCACTTTTCATCTTCCATTTCCAAGCAACTGGCCGGATTCTGAATTGGCTGTGTCTGGGACAAGGAAAGCAGTACAAAAGGGGCTCGTAATCAAGGAGCACCTCCAGCTTTCGAACTATAATAAAACACATTCTTGTGCTCTTCTTTGGACACTGATGGCAAAAATCCTACTCTCTAGTAAGAGAGTTGAAATCTGGAACGACAATTGCCTCAATGGAAGGAAGCCAGATTTGCAACGCTGTAAGCGAGCAAAAGATCTGGCTGACAATCAAGATGCACCATTACAATGAAACTTTTTGGGTTGTTTCCTTTTTAATCTTGTCCTGAGTGACTGGGCTACATTGTGATTTCACTTACATCAGGCTACGGCTGACTTTAGGATGCCTCTCATGCAGCAGCAGTGTACCTGAGATCAAAACTCAGCCCTCTAGATTTCCATTCCCCTCCTAAATATAAATTTCAAGGTGGTAATAAATACTGGAACAAAAAAGATATGTAATTTTAGTGACCGAGAAGCAAATTGATGCTGAATGTATGTGACACTTTTTCAATTTTCTTCTTGTTTTTCCTGATGGTGTTTTGTGCTAAACATTACATTTGCAGATGCAAAATTTAAAGAACACTTTATCTTCAGCACTGAGAAACATAACATGTAATTTGCGGCTTCAGCCAAGAGTGATGGCCTTATTAGTAATGGGAATTTACTGATTAACTGCTGTTAGCAAAACATCATCTTCAAACCCGTTAGTCTGAAACTGGCAGCCGCTCTGTCGGCAGGAGCTTTTTTATTTCATCTCGGGGGAGTTCTGTAGAAATATTTCTCATTTAAACAGCTTTAGCCTTGGCCTTTCAATAATTTTTATGGTCTCAACTAATAGGTTAACAATTAGTTAAGAGCAACTATCAGCTTAATGTCAAGTCATTCACAGGGAAAAGTTCAAGGAGAGAAGTAACACTATTTCAAAAGATGGCTTGTTGTTGAACAAAGAGCTCCCATCAGTTTGAAAAGCCAGAGGGATAAAAATGAATGTAAGAGAGAAATGGAGAAATCAGCAATGGGGAGGCGAGGCCGGGGGTCTGAGCGGGGCCGGGAGAGGGTGCCAGGGAGAGCAGCGGGGCCTGGAGGCACACCGCAGTGCCTGGGGGCTGCCGGCGCTGCCGGCCGCCAGCCCGGCTCGGGGCACGCGTGTTTGCCTGCAGCGTGGCAGGGCTTCGCTGCCAGCTGCAGCTACCCTTGAAGTGCTGGTGCGGGGAGCCGACACCGCTGCGGTTGCTGCTGCCCGCAGCTCTGCACCCATGCTTCAGGGTCTCTGCGCAGTCATCGCCAGGTTCAGAGTATGTGCTTGAGCCTAGCTCCTAGCTTCAGCATCTTCTCCTCTCACAGACCATCACGGTCTTTTCTCTCCTTGCCCATGATTCCTTCACCAGCTTGTCCCATGTTTTCGCCTTTTTGTTTGTTTGTTTGTTTGTTTGTTTTTCAGCATTTTCCCTTTTGCTTACAATTCCTGCCTTTCCTATTTTCTCCCAGTCTCAAGTAATACCATTAGCCTTCCACCAGGTCCCAGTCTCTCATTTATCTCCAAGCTTTTGTCCATTCTCCTACCACCCTGTCCCTCTGACCCAGCTCTCCACCCTTGCTCGGGATGCGTCTTTCTCCTTCATGCTCTCTAGGCACTAACAGGGCATTGAGCAAGTCTACAAGGGATATGTGTGTTCTTCCTCTTAGCTTCTGTGACAGATGTCACAGTGGTCTGCACACAGCTGGGAAGAAAAGTCCTGCTCAACTGTCGGTCGCATATGTGCAATCAAGATGGCATTGGCAGATAGATGCCATTAGAACGAGTGTCATTGTCAGGGTATGAATGGAGGTTGGTTTTTTTCTCCAAGAGCTCCCACACAGACAGATCTTGGAATTATTTACAGGGTTGGAAGAGCGCACATTGTTGCCTCCAGAGTAAATCTCCGCTAAACTGGAGCTCTCTGATCCTTCTCCTGGATGTGCAGAGTGAGCCAAGGGCATGGGAAGCGATTATCTCCCAATAGCTTCTTCCACCTTAATGACTCATCTTGCCTGGACATAATTTTTAAGCACAATTTTTCCTCAAAATACAGGGAAATGAAAGTCCTTCCCAGGCATGTTCAGTGTAAATGACCATGGCAAAGGTGGGCAGAGATCCTTGCAGGGACCTGAACAGGCTGAAACACCCCTGGCATATTACACTCCCCGTTTCTCTGGTAATGCCAGATAAACAGTCTGTGCAAGGGGCTGCATAAAATGTAATCACCTGCCATATCCTGGCTTTTGGACCATAGGCTCCTGGCAGATGTGTGAGAGGTAACAGCTGTATGAACAAGTGACTGACTGGTCTTATACGGCAGGAGTTCTTATATGGGGAAGGACAGTCAGGCCACTGTTGCCATCACACCACTGTCGCCCTCACACCAAGTAATTAGGGGAAGAAAAGAGCCTAGTATTTACATAACAATTATAAAGTGCATCCAATCTTTTGTTTGCTTTGCATTAACAGTTTTGGCAAATGGTGTTTTTTTCTCTCTATATATGTGCACATATATATTTTTTACATACACACATATATACATCCGTTGCCTGAGATCTAAAACCTGGGCTGTGAACTGTGCAAGGCAGGGATGCTGATGTCTTATTTCCTTGTGTGATTCCTCATGGAGCTGGGGTGCGAGTCTCAACTGGGATCTTCAGACAGAATAGTAAATGAAACTGCCACATGGCCCATGTTATTCAGTGATCTTCAAGATCAATGCTGGCTTCCTGAAGTCCAGTCTACTCTATAGACTTCTTATAATCAAAAGAAGTAGCTTTCTCTCTCCCCCCAGTATTTATTGCAGACACTGTCTGAGCTTCAAACCAAGGCGACAGAGCACTTTGCAGACACATAAACCAACGATGAAGTTAAATTGCTTTACCTCAGAAACCAGGCTCCAAATGACTTCACACAGCTTCTGAATATATTCAGTCTGAAGGAAAACTTTCTTCTGGCTTTAAAGTGTGGAGATAAAAGAACTGTGTGGTGAAAAAAATGCAAATTTCTTCTAGCCAGAAGCCCCAAAATGCTGCAGTCTATTGTTTAGGGGCACAAGGGAGGTATATGGCTGAGGTTAGGCTTGATGTATGAACTGGGTCTTAACGCGGTGACCCACCAGGAATGTGAGCACCCATGCCAGGGGTGAGGACCCTGTGGTCATCAGCAGGAGTGGGCCCAGGGCTTCATGCCGACTCTGCCAAGGCCTTTGGCCACTCAGCACCGGGACGTGTGCTTTGCTGCTCTTTCTCCTGTCCCTTGAATGGAGGTGCAAGCCACAAGCCACAGCTGGGGATGAAGAGCAGCTGGACTGCTACATAGCTCACAAGCCTTCCTTTTTGGTCCTAGCATGGCAAGGAAAAAACAACTTTGCATAAGGAAAAAAAGAACTTTACAACTTCTTTTAAAGTCTACCTTAAATTCAGGGTTCATAAAGAGGGGCCAGAGTCAATGAAATCAAGAGGTTACCTGAAACCACTTTTCTTTAGTAGAGCCCCTTGGCTTCATTCATCTACCTTTCCTGTAACATTAGTTTTTGCGGCTGATTTCTATCCGATTACAGAGAGCCATAAGAAGATAGGACCCAAATGCTATTATCCAGGGGCCTATTCTCACTTTCACTGACGTGGATGGCAAATTGACTTCAAGGGAAACTTCATCATGCTGTAGTGTTGATAGCATCATAGAGGAAAGTGTAATTAAAGGGCAAAAAAAAGAGGGGAATCATTCAATGCAATGTATTTCTTGGATAGCTAGAGCTGTCTCTACATAACAGGGAAAGCATTTCTTATTTTCTAGGGGAAGTTTTTTAATGGTAGTTGAGCTGAGATTTTTTGGCTCTTTTTCAGGCTTTTTATTGAGACATTGCTAGAGTATTCCACTAGCTGCCAGTGTGTAAAGTGGGCAGATCAACCTTGAAATATTATGGTCTTGGGACAAATTTTGCTCTTGTTTTCTCCCCAGTGTAAATCCAGAATAACAGTAATGACTTCAGCTGAGCCACTTCAGATTTACATCAGCATAAATGAGACCAGGGTCTGCCCATGCAGATGCAGCCTGAGGGATTAGGAGTCTGTCTGTGTGTTGTACCTTTGCTTCAAATTGACACCCTAGCCTTAATTCAGTGGAGAACCAAAGAAACTGCTTGCCCTGCAAATGAGCATTCATGCTAATGTATTGCAGTGGGGATTTATCAACAGGCTGACACCTCAGTACCCATCTCTTATTTGCATAGCAGAGAAACGTGAATAAAAATGTGAGGTTGCCTCCGCACTGGTCAGGATAGGAGGTAATTTTGGCGTTAGCAGAGCTGCAGGCTCAGCCACAGGGAATTTGGTAGGTAAAAATGCTTTGTGTCCCTGAATGCTGCAGGTGTGTAAAGACCGAGACCAGACCGTTATTTAAAAAATACAGTTTATTAGATAAAACATACATAGAACCAAGTAAATCCAATTCTTTATTAAAAATACAGAAAATAATTTTGCAATAGTAAAAGAAAGAACTGGCTTTTTCTATGAAACATAAATCTGAAGGTTTGGGACCTTTTTGCTTTATCACAGCCGGTCCCCCTCTATACTACATTCTTAAACAAATGGCATCAAATTGTGAAACCCAAGCAAAAGTCCGTGGTACAAAATTAAGAACATTAAGACCAGTAATACTCAGTTTAATTAAGATGCATACAGTAGCATACAGCACACGGAACAGTCAATATACAGCTATACATTAAAACATGCCTCTAAATAGTGACAGAGAATCCACTGGAAGGAATAAGTTACAAATAATAAAAAACAATGTCTGAAGAAATCAAAAAGGAATCACAGTTTGACACTATATTTGTTAAATGGTTGCGTATGTATTGCAACACTGTACATATTAAGAATGAATATATTGGATCCATCCATACAGAACATGCTAAATCGACAGTTATTATTTCATTTGGATGCATGACTATGTATGAGGTGTACATACAGTGGGCAGGTGCATATCTGTGTGCATACATCAGACCTGTGTGTACATACACATAGAAAGGCACACACCTCCACAGCTGAAGACAAATCACTTCAATAAAACCCTTTGATGCAGGGTGAGAGCAATACTAATATGCTGTTTGTCATAATCATGCTGCTCCGAGATCTCCAGGCATTTTATTCACATGTTATTCTCACCCCTAAGTTTCACATTCATTTTACCTCAGCTCTCCCGTGTTTGCATATTTGCAAAGTGAATACAAAACTATTCAATATAATGCAATGTTCGCTGTTGGAGACGATTTATTAGGGGAGGTTTTGATAGCTGAGAAACAGCGAAGTATTAAAGAGTTTGCATTGCTTTTCCAATAAGGTGTCTTTTCCCCAATTATTGTTAGCATCATATGCCACTAATCCTGGCATAATTAGTAATATATCCTATGTGTCATCTTTAGTAAGAATTCTTGGTCAAAAATGGAGAAGGCTTGCATTAAGAAAAGTCGTTGGCACCTAAATCTACGTAGGCATCTAAGCAACCCAAATTGTTTATCACCTCCTGACAATAATAGAAAAATAAGGTAATGCTAGATGTGGTGCTAAGTAAAATGAATGGATAGCAGAATGAATATTAAGTGAAAGAATTTCTCAGGCTTCACAGAATTAGAAATTAGATTCAGAAAAGCACGTCGAGCGGTCAACTTGAAACAAAGCTCAAGACTCATGGCAGCGATACAACGGAGCAGGCTCGACATCGAATGGCACAGAACTGCATCGTTGCATTGGGACCTTGAGGCGGTCACAGGGTAAGATGCTTTTTTGTTCCTCTCTCATTGAAAGAAGGCAAAACAAAACAGTGCTAAGGCAAAGATGTGTAAAAGATGAATACAGAGATCCTGACTGTCTTCTCACCAGTGAGTGTGACATCGGTAGCCTCTCACTGATGCTGGTGGAAATGGTCTAGCAGATCGAAGCTAGGAAGGTTTACACAGCAGGACGTGATCAAAACACCCCAGAAAGCTGGGTGGTGCTGTGCGCCGGGGATGGGGCCGGAGGCACAGTTGGAGGGCGGTGGTGGGTGCACTGAGGGGAGTTGACACAGTCTTTTCTTTTCAAGGGGGCACCCGGGCAGCATCACTAGTGTTGCAGCCCACGGGGCTGCCACTAACAATGTTATACTGCCAGTGAAATAAACCCAGCAGCCTTTTGCCATTAGGAAAAGAGTAGGAGCATGGTGACACCAGTGTGGCAGCGCTGGGTGGAGTAAAACCAGGCAGAATGATAAAAACAAGTGGGACAGTCTGAACCGAGGACTTACAAAATATATCAACCTTACATACACCTCACATCGAGTCACAAGACCTAAGACTGAAGTCAGCACCATTCAAGCCCATAATCTCATCATGACAGCACATTTTTATTAAAAGGAAAATCTCAGTATTTACATTCCGGTTTTAATACGCACGCTGGCAGATGAAGGAAGCCTGGTGAGCTAGCGTACACGAGCTGATTTCTTGGTTTGGAGAGCAGTCACAGAGGAGAAGCCTGTGCCACGTGCTGCCGGAGAGGCTCCTGTTAGCTCCTGTGGGATTTGGCTGACAGCAGTCACAAATGCATTTTTCTAACAATGTGAGATATGGAGATGTTGCACCTATTAGTAGTAAGTGGTATAGGCTGTCATAAATTTGGGAATGACTGAATGCAGGACAGTGTGAGTTTGAACTCTTGATTGTAACCAAATTGTTAGTGTATTCAGTTTTTTTCTCTCTGGCAGATTTTGTATATGCTTGAAAAGATTAAAATAACTATGTATTCACTTGATATCTGATGTCCCTTAGAAAATGTCTGTTCCTAAGTTTGTACAGTACTGGGAAAAAGATGTCATTCACCATTCAAGGAAGGTGAGATGCATATATAGTAGATATGTTAAAAAGTCCAAGATTGTAAAATACCTGCAAGATGTGATTAAAGCAGCCCTGCTTATCCAGCCACTGCAGAAACTGAGGCTTATCTAGCAAATTACAGAACATTAAAAATCAAAGCTAACACACTAACGCACTTTGAGCCCAATTAGCTATACAAAAACTGATAGCTGCACATACATCAGAAAAGCCCTGTGCATGCTTCACTAGCCTTGGAAGCTAATGCTGAGGAGTTGGAAGGGAGCTCAGAGCAGCATTTTTTAAAAAAAAAAAAAGTGTGAGCAGGAGTTGTGCTATTTTGTGGCCCGATTTAAGGCTGCCACTTTCCAGCTGGATAGAAACTGTTCTGCTCTCATTCTTCACACTGTTTGGAAACAGACACCCAGAGCCAAAATCTGATCTCATTCCCACTGGTAGAAGTATGCAGTAGCCCCACAGAAGCTACAGTCATTACTCTAAACTCACACTTGTGCATCCATGTGTGAATCTGCCCTGCGTTACTGCACGTATTTCAGCATGAAGGATGATACTGTAAATATTGCAATGCTAGTTGCCACCCAGATTTTCTCACAATGCTTAATCTATGCTTACAAGCGTGGCCTTCCCTCACTGCCGGTTTTGTCAATCCCACCACCGCCTCCCAGCTGGCCAACATTGCTTCTCTTCTTCCTCCAGCCGGATGGCTCTTTCCCACCTCCTGCTGTCCTTATCATTGGCAATGGGCACCTCTTCTTTCCAACCAACTTTCTGATGCCGTCTGAAAGCAAGCTGGACCTTCTCCAGGTCTGGGGGAGCAATGCTGGTGGCTCTGTGCTCAGCACACATCGATGCTCACACCTGCCTAATGGTGTGCCATTCGCAGGGCCAAGCCTGGTCCATGTGGCCATCAGCAACAGGGTGGGAGCCAAGGATTCATCCCAGTGAGCAAGGTAGCTGGGACTATTCAAACCAATAAGCATTTAAGCAGCTTGAATATCAAGAGGCAGCACAGGAAAAGATGGAAGGTAGAGGGGAAAACTGCAGTCACCCTGCATGAAAGTGCCGAGCCTTTAATGAGGTATTTATTGCAAATAGTCATCAGCCAGCTAGTTAAAAACCATCCTCAAAAAGTGCCTTTCATGCTGGTGAATCAAAGCAGTGAAAGGTTTTTTGTGCAAGATAAAAACTATGTCAAAAAAAATACAGACAACCTAATTCAAAGATGTCAGTGCATGGTAGTCTTTGTCGCAGCAGAACTAGTACTAGAATTTCCTGTGAAGGGCACTTGATTGAAAGGAAAGAAAGGGTTGGAGAAAACCACAGAGAAAGAGAGAGGGGAAACATACAGAAATGGAAGAGCCAGAAGAGACAAAAGGTAGAGAAGGAGTTGCAGCAGGGGAGAAGGAGACACATATGTGATGACTGAAAGATGGAAAGGAAGGAAAAGAAGAAGAGATGCTGCAAGAAAGGAACTGAGGAGAAAAGAATGAAAGTAACTGCAGTGGGGGAATAGGAATGGAAAGGTGTGGGAAGTTTCAGGGGAAAAGACTAGAGAGCAGAATAAGACTAAAAGGGGGAAGAATGAGGGCAGGGTGAGGGACTAACTGACCTTTAAAGGCCCATTTGGGTGCTATCTTTCAGGTGTATAAGGAAGGTATAGGCAAGGGCTGTGTGAGAAGTAAGATGTGGACAGCACAGGGAGAAAGGGTAGAATATGGTGAGAGCGGATGGTCTTCTGGGTAAGGCACTAGATTTGGAACAGGACATCTGGGTTCAAACTTCTGGCTTCACCAAAGGTCAGGTTTAACAATGCTGGGATGGAGGCAATACGGTTCACCTTCATGGAAGTTTTGCTTAATTTTTCTCTGCGTTCTGCTGTTTTTCCCTCATCTGCCATTGACTTCTATTTGTTTTCAGCATTTATCTGCAACAGGGAAGGAAAACTGCCTCTCGGAAACCCTTCTCCTTAGGTTGTCCCTTTTGCTGCATGAAGCTATCAACTCTCTAGGGCAGGCTGAGTGTCTCATAATATGTCTGCACAGCACCAGACACAATCTCTACATGCCATTGTGACACAAATACTGAGTTTTGATAGCAGCAGCTGAACATGCTTGTATTTGAACAGTTAGTATTGTCAGAGGGTAGATCAGATACTGATCTCATTTACACTGGTAAAAATGTGAAATAACTCTTCTAAACTTATAGTAGGGTCAATGGAAGACTGGAAGTTAGGCTGGCTTCTTGTAAGCATATAGACTGGGTAAGCAAAAGACTTTCTTTTACTACTAGGTTTCTGAGAGGCATAAAATGAAAAGCTGATGTATGTTGACCTGCTACACAGCTATGGTTATAGCTGCTTTCTGAAGTTTTTGTGCCACAAGAAAAAGGGAAAAAAAAAAGATGTTTTCCTTTAAATACTGACTCTTACCAAGCTGATCAGAAGCCTTCTGGATGCTACAGCACATTAGAAAACCCATGAAGAAGACAGATAGGTTTTAGAAACAGTCATTTGGTTCCAGTGGAACCTGGAGACATGGATCAATTCACAATACTGCCACTGCAGCAAATGCTCAGAACCATAAAACACATTACAGATCAGGAAACCATCAAAGTAAGGGATAAAATTAATCACTAGTCTTCCACTGGCTTGGATTCACTGCAATTCAGAAGTCCCTTTTCTCCCCTTCTCCTATGTTTCAGCTGAAAGACACTGAAAGCTGTGAAACTGCTCCACTCTGAAATGTCCTCATTCCTGTACCGCTTGGACTTCAGGTTTTTCTTATTCCCTGGTCTTTTAGAGGTCTCTGACAGTAGGAAATTGGTTGCCTGTATTTCATGTTAAAGAAGAAAAGGGCAGCGTGATCCCAGTTTTATATAACACCAAGGTAAAACTCTGGGTAATAAAGACATACTGCTCTACGCAAGTTCAGTGCAAACCTGGAGACAGGGCACAAACTCCACAGGAACCCCAGTGAAGCCTGGGACTTGCCCATTTTTTAAGCCCATCATTCCTAGCTGCTCTGCCCTGCTCTTATTTCACTGGCTTCACAGCCGGTCTGTGCAGCCAAGCAAGCCACTCTGAGCAACACACACACTCTCACTCACTCCTGTCCAGCCTCAAATGCTGCTTTTTGGCAGCTTTCCATAGACCAAGAAGAGCAAGTCTCTGTAGTCAGAGATGGAGTCTCCTCTGAAGTTCTGTGAGCTATTCCTGTCCGATTATGGCACTACCAAGAGACTCAACCATTTGAAGTATGATGAAGTGCTGTGGATGCTGAAGGAGCCAAAAATTGTGGGTCACTGGGACTGATTTTGAAAAGTTTTATTTTTAAATTCCACCAAGGGCTTCGCCTCAAGAACATGTGGAAATCTCCCAGTGAAGTCATGTTCAAATCAGGGCAAGTTTCTGCCTAGTGGCATGGCTGAAATCCTCAGCACAGGGGCTTTGGTTTGCTGCGAAGTAGAAAACCCAAACCACCCTCCACGAAAATTCGTAGCTAAAACACAAAACTAACTGGAGAAGGTGTTGGGATCAGGTAGAGGTGCAGCTGGAAGAGCTCTCTACCAGGAAGCTTGCAGCCCTCCTGGGAGCAGGGGAGAGGGGGCTGGCCAGCGGCCGCTGTCTCCGCTCTTTGTAAGGGAGGATGAAATAGCTTGTTGGGCTCTAGTTACTATGGGACGTGGCTGAAGCTTGACCTGGTTTATGAGCCAAGCCCCAGTCTTATGAATTCGATAGAAAAACTTACGTGGACCTCAGTGGGACCTGGGTTTGGCCTAACATGCTTTATTTAGCGTCTTGAGTGAGGGAAACATTTTTCTTTAGATTACAGTTGAAAGATTCTTGGGTTTCAGCTTAAGTCTTATGGTGGCAATGTATCACACACTCATATTTCTTTCTTTTTCTTTAATAAATCACATTTCTCCTGCACTTAGCCTCTGACCAAAAACTGTCTGCTTGCACTGCAATAAACCTGGCCGGTCATTGATGGCTCTGCTGAAAGCAGTCCCCTCCAACCACACCATGCGTGCACCGGCTGACCTCCGGGCTACCACATCCCCACCCACCCCTCTAGCTCCAGGCACCTGGTGGGGAGCGGAGGCTCTGGGAGCGAAGGGAGACAGAGACTGTAAATCCACGTTTGCGTAGCCGTCCTTCTGAGGCACGGGGATTTGCTGGAGCTGGGGCCAGAATGAGTGAGTTGTGCTAGAGTCTATCAGATTTGTGAAGTACAGATGTGATAATACCGCTGCAACCGCAAAAGAATTTACAACAGGAAGCATTGCAGCTGTTGCTTATTAGCATTAGTACAAATTACACAAAGCAAATTGTTAGCAGACATGTTTCCATAATATTTAACTCATGGCAGTGAATAAAAGTGATTCTTTTTCAAGCAAAATTTTAGATTTCCAAGGGAATCAGTTTCCAATTGTCCATGAAGGGAGCATGGATCAGAGAGCAGCATGCAACGATTGCAAGGCATCGGAGGCAATGTGTGCAGTGGCTTGCCTGCTTTCTCTGGCAAAGGTGTGCAAATTTGGAACCGTATTTCTTGGTGAGAAAAGGAAAATCCATACAGCTCCATATGACCCAGTAACCAGTGACGGGGAGTTATGGTGTGTGGGCCCCGTTCTGGAGCTGCCCCAGTAAGGTTCTGTGCACAGAAGTGCTTGGAAAGGGAGGGAGGCTCTTGCTGACCTGCCATTTCCCTGAATTTTTGCCCCCAAAGTGCTTATTATGACTTATTTCCCTAGCAACCCCAAGCCTGTTGATGTGGAAGCAGTCCACGCCAGCAGAGCAATCCCCTAACACGAGCTCAGGGTGGATTTGGAGACAAAATCTGCACCGCAGCAGGCTGAACGTGCAGACTGAAACGCTGGGGTGCAACCCGTGAACAACTGACAGCAAAATCCCCCGGACTGAAACACTGGGCGCGACACCTCTCTGCAGCCAAGCCAGTTTCAACCCAGGGCAGCAGCTGGTTTTGGTCCTGCCATACCTGCTGCCCCGCTGGGCTGGCCAGCCAGCAGCGGGCAGCCCCTTCGGGGACTTCCTCTGCCTCCCTCCTTGCTGCATGGGGAAGAGCCGAGCAACTCAGGGAGGGAGGCTGATGTTCAGAGAGGAGGAGTGCCTGAACAGCATTTAATTTTAGTTAATAAAAAGGGGGCATTTAATTCTCGCCTCCTTCCCTGGTGCCAAGGCAGAACTGGTTGTACCCTGGCGAATGTCTGACCCCAGAGATGCTCCTTCATGGGGTGAGCTGAGAGGGTCACCCACAGGTTCCTGGAGGGGCCTGGGGGATCCCCCTCCTGATGTCTTTTTCCAAATAGAAGCCATTCAAAGGAAAAGAGAGAGATGGGAGGAGGAAAAAAAAAAAAAAAGAAGGCTCTAACTAACTAACTGAAGGGTTTGGGGAGGTAAGAGCTGCGAAAGTCCTCCCTGAGCTTGCTCAGCCCCTGAACGGCGCAGCCGGGAAGGGGAGGGTGCTGCACCCCGTGGGCAGGACGGGGCCATGGGGTGGCTGTGCCAGGGCGAGAGGAAAGGCTGATGGAGTCGGGACCAGGCTTCGGAGCTGCTCCCTCTCTAAAGCTGTACACCTGCACCCGCGCTGTCCTTCCGTCCTGCCTTGCCCAAGCAGCCCTGGTTGAACTGGAGGATGGTTTGTGCTCCTGCCGCTAATCCAACAGAGGCATCTTTTCATGCCAAAACTTCATCAGTCATTTTCTTATTGTTTTGCTGATTATTGCTGGTTTTGCTAATAATGTTCCTTTCTTTAAGAAGGCAAGAAGTGCAACTCGTGAAGACTGCTGACAACCTATAGAAATTCAGCCATCAGTTTAAGGGCAATAACAGCCCAGAGTGATGCTTTACATGCCAGTCCCATGGGTGCCTGCCTGCATTAATCACGTTGAGCGAAGCTGCTAACGCTGCAAAGGCTGCTGCGCTCCTCAGCCTGCCAAGCGAGACCGTGGGCTCGGAGAGGTGGAGGCATTCCCACAGGCATTTCTTGAAACTCAGTGAGGTCTGGCTGGGGAAGGAGGCGTTTGTCGGTGCAAGAGAAGAGGCCGTGACAGCAGGTGGGTGGGAAGCTGGCATGGCTGACCTGTGTTGCAGCAGAGGCTGAGCTGGTCGGCCATGCTAGATGCAAGAAGCCGGTGTGCCTGGGACCACTGGCTCTGTGCTCCGAATGCCTGGCACTTGAGCAAGGGAAGAGCTCTCCCCAAATCCTCAGACTTTGCCTGCTTGATTTTTTTCTTTTTTAAAGCGAATGCTCACAAAGTATTGAAACTGCCTGAAGCAACCAAAGTCCCTTTTGGTCCGGCTATGAGTGCTTAGAAGTAGAAAAGAGGCACACGTTTTGCTTTTAAGAGTATGCACATCCACCCGCCTGTTGGGAACAGTTCAAAAATACAACAGGGTTGGCCGCAGTCTGAAGCCAGAGCTACAAAAGGCATAGCAAGCTAAGTAATTTGTACAAGCAACGTCTAAAGCAGCAGCTAATGGAGAAGCGGCTGACGTGCATGTTCTGGCTCTTTAGTGCTTGTTCTGAGGAAATGGCCTGACACCCTCGGCACAGCGGAGCTGCTTAACTACCCTCACCGACAAGACTTGAAAGTGAAAAATTAGTTATAATTGCAATATTATTGCAGTAGTGTTTGCCTCCTAATTGCCTTTCGGTGAAAAAAACCCCCAACCATGCAGTGAGGAATTCTTGTTACAAACGTTACTTACATGTAAAATGAATCCACTAACTGCATCTCCTGTGAAAAACAGAACGTTAAATATCATGGCCTGGACAGTCCTGTCATACCTACAAGTGTCATATCAAATGAGATAGCACCACTGACTGTATACATCACATACGTACATGAAAACTATTTCAGCATATTAAATGTAGAAACATCATTGCCACTAAGGAGTTGATAAATACTGTGTTGGTTTTATTAGCCCTCTGAGCTGTAATGTCCAGAGTAGGGCAGGTGCAGGGAAGGGGTAAGACACGGAGCTGAATGGGAAGGATTCTTGCTCAGGAAAGTCTGCCGTTATGGGGGGGGGGTTCCCACTCTCAGAACAAAATGTGAGGTTACAGATTCTCCAGGAAAATACAATAAAATGCAAAAATCTTCTTGGAACAAAAATGTTCCATTTCCAAAATGTCAAAATGATGTTTTGACATTACCAAAAGCTGTAGTTTCAGTTCAATAGAATTTTACATTAGAAAGTGACATGCTTTTATGAAGAGTTTTGATTTTAACAAAGTGGGATTTTCCAGCATTGAAGCCATCTGATAAATTCTAACCAGCCCTGACTACTGATATACTACAACCAGGTGGGTTTCTAAGTGGAGGAATTAAAATCACCTTTTGAAAAAAAAAGAGATTAATGAAGTTCAAAATTAGGGGGGGGGGGAGAAAAAGATTGTTTGAGGACTCTCTGAAGGTGACATTACTAATACAGCGAGATTCTTACATATTTTGGGGATCTTTGTGGGAAAAAGGTTAATTTTTTAAAAGATGTGAGAGTGAAAAATTAACTATACAGGTTTGGTGTTGATCTGAAGTCACCTCTGCCCCAACCAGACAGCCGGCTGAACAGATTTCCATCCTCTACACCATGGACACAAAGCGATGTGGGTGGGTGTTACCTTCCAAGCATCAGCACATTTAGGGTTCAGTATATTACATCTCTAGATAGTATATGACTTTTCATTTAACACACTTGTTCAGCTATTCCTATTAAAGGTGCTTCAGCATGCAGACAGGACTTGCTGAAAGCTGGTCAGTCCTGTAAAGATCCAATCCTGCAAACGTATGCAGACAACTTTTTGAATTTGGGGGAGTAGTCCCCAAGAGTTTACTGAAAGTCTTGTGGAATATGTTTTCTCATATTGTTAAGGATTTTCAGGATTAGGTCTTGAACCAATATCTTTATGTAGGAGTTCTAGTCTAGCAACATGCATCAAGTTGAATTTTATTCCATGAGGTATTTTTGGTAATACTCTGTTCTGCATAAACAGGGTGGGACAATATGACGTCTTGCATATTATCAGGACCCCGTTTCTCAATCCAGTTGAGGCTAGCTCTAAAATAACCTGCATGACTTACAAACACTTGCTACCACACGTTGTCACACACTAAGGTTTTAAACTGTATGGATGTGTCCCTTTGTCATCCTCCTTTGTGAAGGATGAAAATGAGGGCATACCCACACCACAAATGACCTCCTCAGCCCGAGACCTGTCCTCTCCCACCTGGCTACATGGAATATCAATGAGCAATTTTTGGATTTTTGCAAGAGGCAGAAGAGCATTATTTTTAATCCACTTGAGAAAGAAAGCCCAGTACATCTGCGTATGTGCTGAAAGCAATCAGCGCAATCTCCAGCGTCCGCCCCGGACCTGACCGTCATTGCAAAATGCAGAGATGTGCCCTGCATTGCCAGCTCCACCTGGGCAATGTTCCCACCTGGCTCCCTCGCTCTTTAAAAATGCAAACAAAACCAAAACCAGAAATTCTGCTTTTTCTTGGAGTGCCACAAACTGTACGCCAGACAGAAACAGCTCAGGGAAGGCAGCCGACAGCTGAGCACGCCAGACACCGTGGGAGCCATCCACCCCCTCTTCAGCGTAACGAGAAACATCCTGTCAGAAACACTCTCTGCATTTGGGCTTTTCTTGAATTAATTATCTGTAAACAGTGACGGGCTTATCCTGCTGGGAGCCTGCGATTCCTTGTTGGTGTTTATAGATGTGCTCGATAGGAGAGTCGTGATGGTCAAAGCTCATCAGACAGAAAGCACCATGGCATCAGAGCTCCAGCCTCAAGTCTGTTAGGGCTGCTCCCTCTAGTGGGAAAAAGTACTTTAGCTGCAAAAAACCCTTTTTTTCCCTATTTTCTTTTTTTTTTAATTTTCTTTTTTCTTTTTTTCTTTTTTTTTTTTTTTTTGAAAGCAAAGAATCAAGTTTTCCAGATAGTGCAAGGCATGGGGCAGTTTCCATTAGAGAATAGGTGACCAAGTGCCATGCTTTTCCAGTCCTTGAGCATCAGTGGTGGAGCTGGAGCCCCGTCTATCCAGGTCAGTGGTTATTCCTCCGAGGCAGACCTGTGGCACGTGAGGGACTCTTGGTTAATCTTCCAGCAGGCCTCAGTGTATGCCGTAGCTGTGTTTGTTTTTGATTTTCCACTTCTGATTACAAAAATAGGACTTACTATAATCATAATAATATCAATGATACAAAATAATTATTGTAATTATATACTTTTTGGCAAATTATTAACACAAAGCATCCCAAAAGACCCCATTGAATTCAAAAAAGGTGGCGATGCACAAATGTTAAAAAAGACAAAGTCTTTGTTAAAAAAGAGGGAGAAACAATCTGCAAATTAATGCATTTCTGTAAGGCAACATGTTACCTTTAGTTTTCCACCTAGATTTAGGTCAGGTTCTGTTGTTGTTCAAGAGGTTGTTAGAACTTGGCTTGCTTGAGCTTATCAATGTGGTAACACAGTTTCAGCGCAGGTCCCAGTTTCAGCCCCAGGTATTTCATGATCATGTCACTTTTCAGCAGCAACAAAGCATTGCCATCAATCTCCTGGTTTCAAAAGAGAAAAGGAGAATCAAAATGTGTTAACCCCCTTCCAGTGCTGTGTCCTGACACATTAAACAAGGTGAATCAGAAACAGCATGTCTTTTAGTGTAGTGCTAGCTAAAATGTCATACATTTTGAAATGTCATTTAAAAAATTGAAATCTGAGGTATGATAGAAGGATACTCTAAAAGAAGGGTTAATCAGGTAGTACTTTTTGTTTTTCAAGGACCTGTAAGGTTTGTCTAGGTTTTCAATTATTTTGCAATTAAAACATGTGGATTTTTTAAAAAAAATCAGGGTTGCTGTAAGCCCAATTCTGGGAAAAGCCAGACAAGCTTGAGAGAAAGGAGTGAGTGATGGAGAGGAGGAGAGGGATGTGGCCTCACGAGCTGCCAATAATGCACCTCTGAATCTCAGTTCCAGCTTTGTCCCTGGCTATCTGCATGTTTCACACATTCTCAGTGCACTTGTATCTGGTGATATATATGTATATATATGTTTCTTTTTCTTAAACTGAGGATCATAGTAACTTGTTTATTTTATTACATTTATTAATAAAATTTATTCAAATTTCATTTAACCATCATGTAAGTGGAGGAAATTACCACCAAGTTGAGTTTTTTATCCCAGACCTGTTGGCTTGAAAAACTTTTGAAATCACAAAGTGAGCACAAAGTAGCTTGGGTGCACAGAGAAATGAACTCTGTTTTACTAGAGTTTACTAGATTGTAAAACAGAGAAGCTTTCAGCTACACTGTGCTTCCTTGGATCCTGAACTTGTCTGTTTTTTCCCAACTATATGAGTGGATCTGATAAAAAATACTACCTCTCCCTACAGTCTCCACCACACTTACATACTCAGACCATGGGAGCTAAAACGTAACAAGTGCTGTGTGTGTGTATAGATATACACATATACACACATACTAATGCTGTATATATTGTATTCTGGTTTTGATGGTCAGATCTTTCCTCTGTGATCCATTACCTACTAATTAAGCAAAACTATGGATCCTAATTTGCCCTGATCATTATTATTCCATTCAGTCAGTGATTTAGCTGATGAGCAGTTAAGGTCACTTTCTCATTAACTCCATCAATTAATGCTCTTCATTTTGCAACCCCCACTCTATCCATAATAGAAACTCTCTTTACCTTCCCCCTCTCCTTCCCATTATTTTACGGAAGTGAAGGGAAAGTAAGAATAAGTATTACATGTAATTAATATTTGCATAAGAAAGAAAAACAAACTCCTGGAACTGTGGTGCCATAGGGTAAAAACACTGTCAAGGGTTTGGTGCGGAGGCGGCTGTTTCTAAATGTTGAGTTCAGCATTTTATTATTTCCTTTATTATTACAGTGTAGGGGTCAAACTTAAACTCCATGACAAGAGTATGCCAGAGGGAGCATTCATATCCAATTAAATATCCCATATTAGCCATGTCCCTGTGCAGACTGTTGGCTTGACTTCTCTCCAGTATTACTGTGTCAGCCCTTTTAAAAAATAATTTAAAAAAGAAGAATTCAATAGCATGGTCCCCAAATCTGCAATAGCCCCACCAGAAGATCTTGAACCAGATCTGGAGCTGGTAAAATTCAGTGCCATCAGTGCAATTAGCTTGCCTCACATGAGTTGAGATCTGGCGCACTGCTAGTTAGAATATTGCAGATCATTGCCGTGCTCCTGGAAGCCAATGGACACAGCAAACCTATGAGCTGCGAGGTCATGATACAGCAGGTATAAACATACAGCTTCCACCTGCAAGAGTGAGTATTACTGTGTTTGTGCCAGCTTCTTGGAGCACTTGTTCTGAGGATAATGTTCAAAAAGCAGAGCAGACCCTAAACAAGCCCTGTGCTGTGCAAATAAGAATTGCACCTAGTGGTGGATGTTCCCCAGGATGAGACTTCTAATAAGAAAGATTAAAGTCCCCATCTTCATGGGTGTTTAAGCACTTAACTCTAAGTAAAATTAAAGACTTCAGGATCTATATCCTGCTTGGGAGGTATATATATCTCCCTGCTTTTGTATTCGGCAATCTTGTCAACAGACACCAACCCTGGTAAGGCCACCACCTGCAACAGGAGTGCAGTGAGTGGCAGCTCAGTGGTCAGTGCTCAAACACTCGAGATGAAGAAGGTCTAGGGAAAGCTGCATGCTGACAAGTCTGATGTCTAGCACAGGCAGAGACAGGTTTCTGTTTGAATAGGCTGGATTAATTATGTTAAACTCAAAGATTTTTGTCTCTTTCATACATGCATTTGCCAATCACTGGCCATAATTAAGCTGTCAGACAATAACATTGCTTCAGTCCCTTCCAGCTTGAGTTTTCTACCTGCTAATTCCCTGTGTAACTCTTTCCCCTCCTCCATTTCCCTCCCTCAGTCTTTCTATCAAGTCTTTCTTGCTGAGAGAGCACTGCATGGGGCTTTCACGCAGTGCTGCTATGAGGTCCCTGCCAGGCTGATGGCTCCTGTGCAGGAGGCCAAAAGATCTGTCAGTTATGGGCAAAGGTTTCCTCAGCACATGTCCCTGCCGAGGGAGCAGGGAACAGCAGAGGGAAGGTAGTAGGCAGTTTCATGGTCTTCGGTGGACAGTCGCAGGAGCCACCTGTGACAGAGCTCCTTGGGTGTCTTGGTAAGAAGAAAAGCTTCTGCTGCTGGTGGGAAAAGCAGAGCCATGGTCATCCTGCAATGCATATGGCAGCTGTGGATGATGTGGGCTGCACCTCCTCCCTGGGAGAGCTGGCTCCAGGGACTCTAGTCAGCACCCAAATGGCTTAACACAGAGGTGGGAAGGAGCACTGGCTGCCCACAGGATACCCCTCCCCCCCCGCCTTTTCTTCCTGGTGGTCCCACCACCCTCTCCCTCCCTGTGTCATAGCTCAGATGAGTTGATTGCCAAAGAAACAATTTCAGGTGATAGCTGGGCCTGGTCAATGACAGTAAGTGCTTCTAAGTAAATTATGCACCTGCTTCATACAAAGATTGAACATACAGGAAGATACTGCTAAGGTTAATGGACTAATCACTCGTCTCTCACCCCTGGGGTTTCTGTGCTAATCCAGATGAGATTTGAAGGCTGAAAAATTGCAGGGACATATATAACTCAAAGGCGTAATTGAATTGAGTTGTGTGGCAATCTTACCCAGGTTCTCACACCTACAGCATATTTTACAAGGAAACCAATGATAAGTAGAGCCCATGGGTGCTGGGTGTTCAACAAAGGATGACAGGGACAGTCTTTAGTGGCAATTTAGCTTGGTCTCTTTGGTCACAGAGCAGCTGTAGCATCGTGGCATACTCCAGCTGGTCCATGAGTGCCTGGAGCATGTCACTGCCCTGTTGCTAGATAAAAGCATGCTGTGCCCTTCTTTGCTCCAAGTGGAAACTAGACAAAAACTGGTGCTTTTGCACCATCCGTATTTACAAGATGAACTTTAAATGTTTCTCTTCTTTGGGATGTAGCTGTATGCCTCAGACCATGGCAATTTTCTCTTCCTTGCATGAAGAGTTTTCTCTTGATGCACAGCCCTTTCCGATGGTCTCAAAAAATCATGCTAAAACAAGTTCCTTTAAATCTGAAGGTGGCTTGTTTATCTGCCTGGTTACCCACATGGCCAATGTAGGCCATGTTCTTATTATCAGCTTATAAGGCATATCTGACTTCTTTGCAGAAGGCAAGGAAAGTAGGCTGGCACCTGACCTGTAAATGCAGATTTTGTCCTAGCACCGCTGTGCCTGCTCTGTTGTTCTCATCCCACCAGCCTGTCTGCAGAATGGCAGATGACCTCAATACCCGCCTAGGGTGAGCAGACATCAAGGCCTGTGTTCATCTTCATTTTCATCTGCTCCTCAGCCACCTCCTGTCCTCAGTATCTGGAAACCCTGCATCCAGGGTGTAGCTGGAAGTCCATCAGTTCTCTCCCTCAGTTGCCTGCAGCCGCGCATTCCCACCTGTCCCTGCTGGCCCACAGGCAAGGAATGGGTCCTCGAGATCAAACCCTCTCTCTTGCTTTGCAATCTGATGCGCTGATAAGAGGTCAGGGCTGGGAAGCTCTTCTCATTTAGACCTAGGTCCGGGCGCTTATATCCAAAGCTATGACCTCCAGCTGAACACAAGCAAATCACTTTTAGGGTAAAATCCATTTTCATAGCCAGACTGAATTGATCAAGGAGGGATGGAGGAGGAGGAGGAGGAGGAGGAGGCTGAAGATGCTATTAGGTGCACTGGTGGCAACTCCATATACAGCAGCAGAACAAGAAACTCCAGATCAGATATGTGTTTACAGTCTTCCCCTTTACTAATTAAGAATAATATCATTTCCGCCACTGGAGATTGCCTAACAAAAGCAACTATCATATTCTCCAGTGAGTCAGCAGGTCTGTTAAATTTGGTTATGTAGTTACATAATACCAAAGGGAAAAAGATTAAAAGCTTGGCTGTTTTGGGTTTCTCCCGTTAAATATCTAGAGACACATAAAAAATGCTCTTCAGATAAGAATCATAGGTATCCTGGGAAAAAATTGTCATTGAGATGAGGCTTTTTTGTGACAATGTGACAATGAAAAATGAGCACTAGATCCTCTGTGCTTTCTCTTAGGCTTGGCATAGAAACAATTGACACTGGTGTAGTTGGAAACAAATAGTGATCATTTTCTCAAGACATTGTTAGGGTCTCCCCATTGAAGGAGAAGTAGAATAGGAATAGGAATAGGAATAGGAATAGGAATAGGAATAGGAATAGGAATAGGA
>VFFE01007714.1:1231026-1247053 GCA_008921705.1 Burhinus oedicnemus
GGAAGGGAAGGGAAGGGAAGGGAAGGGAAGGGAAGGGAAGGGAAGGGAAGGGAAGGGAAGGGACCTACAATGTTCATCTAGGCCAATTCAGGGCTGACCAAAAGTTAAAGCATGTTATTAAGGGCATTGTCCAAATGCCTCTTAAACACTGACAGGCTTGGGGCATCAACCACCTCTCTAGGAAGCCTGTTCCAGTGTTTGACCACCCTCTTGGGTCATAAGTGAACCTTTCTTCAGCCCAACCCCCCCAGCGGTGCTGAACACCTTGCAGGGCCCTGCGTTCAACCTGGCTGAGCACAAACACTGTCTATAGCAGCCAAAGGCAGCTGAGGGAGTGTGTGTGATGTGTGCTGGCTATCTCTTGGGACTGCCCATGCACCTGGCTTAAATTACCCAGAAGTGGTAAGGGCAGCCTTCTACATACGTGTTTTCTGAAGAGCTCCACGTGGGGACCTAAAGCATGAGGGTCTGCATCCTTCACAAACCAAACCACGTCATCCACCGTCCAGGTCAAAGGATTCTTGCTTGATGGCCGAGCCACGTCTTGTTGTTCTGGTGAAGGACTTGAGGCTATTGGTACAAAAAAGCCCACAACAGTGCATTACAATGGCACACAGCGGTTTCCTTGGTTTGTGAGTGTGCAGTGGTACAGCAGCCTCACTGCAGCATTGGACGTTGGATCTGTGTGTGCAAGTATCAGCCTGAGATGGTGGGGTGAGGAAAGAAGGGGACTTGGAGCAGTTTCCGATCTGACTGCTTATCGGGAGACACAATCCCAGCTGGCGAATTGTGTTAAAAAACATGAAACCCTCAGGTTCCTGCTGGGGAAGGAAAAATGTGCCAGCTGCCAGGCTCTTAAACCAAGCTGCCCCTGCTGTCTGATCTGCAAGCAGCGGGGATCTTGGCTCAAGAAGACACCACCCTCCCACCTGGAGAGAAAGCACTTTAGCACCAAACAAAGGAGTTTGCCACTGAATGTGAAGGCTAGAGGATAAAATCAGGATTTAGCAAATAGTTGGGGTTTTTTCTTCACATTCAGATATTCAGACTTATCTTAGAGCTGAAAGGAAGGTTTCTAGTCAATACCCTCCTAATTTTAGCTCTCACAAAGCTGATGGTCCCCAATGAATGCCTGTTTGGAAAGCTACTAAAACATGCGAAGATGAACATTGCACGTGTGACTTTTTAATGGTATAAGCCGTGGATGATTTAAGGTCACTTCAGCTTGCTGTAGCTTTAAATCAAGTGAATAAAGGCACATTGGAATGAAAGTGCATTTATGTTTTTATTCTTAGTCTCCGCAGAATTATAAATCTCAGCCTCCACATGAATATAATTTGCACCTCCACTTATGCTGCTTCACTATTACAATAACTATATTATGCTAGGTTACAAGAAACCTGTGTAAATTTGTTTATATCCACACCAAGCAAACTTTGCATTAGCAGGTGGCAGCACACAGATTTATAAAATGTTACTTGCCCAGACCTGCTCATCGCTTTCCGTTAAGGCTCAGTTTTTAATGAGAGAGGTACAAATGGTAAGCAAGCAGGCACTACAGAAGACAGAAAAGGAAACAGAGGAGTGCAAGTAGAGGGATACCACAGATACCTAAACTGCAGCCTGGAGAAGCCCCAAGTAGCCAAGAGAGCAATCAGAGCTGCTGAGGAGAGAAGGGCTGAGCTCTCCAGAGAAATACTGAGCCTACAGTGGCAGATGAAATGTATGAAAATCCCCATGCATGACTCAAAACACAATCCTAATGCATGTGAGCAAATGTAGTGGGCTGGGTTTGTGGCTTATGTAGATTGTCATTCTATTGACTTCAACAGACCCATGCTGATTTATATTAGCTGATCATCTGCCCATATATGCCCAATAGTGGCTTTATGTGCATATTGGTCCTTTTTTTCCTGCCACCGTGCTCATCCTACGGTATAATGTAATGAGGTATATTTTGCAGTTACGAAGGATGAACTCTGGAAAGCAGTAGTGCTATGAATGTGCAAATCTGGTCGATGGGTTTCATAATGGGATGTGATGTAAATATCATGATAATTACACTCTCATTTGCTAAGTCACTGTTCTGGATATAAAGGACAAGGAATAGCCGCAGGTCCTCTTAATTAGACTGTGAGGATTGGTGTTCGTATGGACTCAGGCGACCCTGGGCTCCGCACACAGAATAAATGCAATACACAACGGTACAGACACCATCTGGTGCCTTTGGCATGAAACGATGAAGACAAAGAGTGCAAAATGAGCAGGGTAATCTTGGCCAACCCCTGGATCATCAGTAACATTGAGTAACTTTGTCAGGGACAAGTGGGAGAACTAAGATTTGTCTAGGAGGCAGAGGGGTGAGTATTTCTCCCTACCCGATCTGCCGATGGACTGGGTGCCAGCTGATGTGTGGAGATACTGTGCACCTCGGCACCTCAAACCAAAGGCAGGGAGAAAACCAGGCTTTCACAAAACAGCTGGAAAATAGAGGGCAGGGAGAGAAAGGTTTGGCTGTGCCTGAAGGATTGCAGAAGTTTCTATGCTACTGCCATAATGCGATCGGGGGAGATGTGCCACTACAGAGGATCACTTTCTTTCCGTTAAATTTATATGAATATAAGGAAAGCCTGGGGGGCTTAGCCTGGGATTCACACTGGGCACAGAGGGAGCAGCCCCCAGCATAGTGACTCCTGCCCACAACCCACTGCTTCCAGAAATGCCAGGAAAGGGCAAAGGGGAGCAGAGAGCCCCCCGAGAGGTCGGGAGCCTTCACAGGTATTGGAAATATCTGTAATGAAAGGAAGGGGGATGAGAAGAAAAGGTTGAAATAACAGGGTAATTCTATTCACTCCTTTGGAATCTAGCAATCAATAGCATAAATCTGATTTTTTAAAGACAAATATATAAATGACCTTTCTAAAGAGACTGCATGGCTAGAACTGTTCCAGGCCCCAGCAGGTGAAGATAACCCTTTCAAATCCCTACCTGAGGTACAATATAATAGTATAAAAACAAGAATTATGTGTAGATACTAACTCTTCAAAGATTGTTTCATCTTTATTTACCTACCTAGAGTCAAGTCTTGGACTCTCTGCTGCTTTTTCATGAATTAAGATGTGTTATTTTACTTGTGTGGCTACCTTTAATGTTGTTTCTAAAACTATGGTGCGACCAGCTTGCAGACAAATATCTTGAACACAGTTTGTAGCTGGTGAGTCTGGAAAAAATCTGCTTTTTCCATATCTTTTATATGTATTTTGCTGCTTAATTTAATCTCTGTTTTTAACATCATAGTTTACACATTTAAGTGTAATCTCTCTGTTTACAAAAGAAAATAAATCATTTCATGTCTACACAAAGGCGTGGGGTTTGTTTCAATAGCCTCACTTTACTGAAAGATTATATTAAGCACAAAAGTGTTTGATGGCAGCAGGGCAAGTACTATACATTTTTTCTTATCTGAAGGTATTCACACTTAACCTAAGAATTAGATAAATGAGGAAGTCTCATGTCTCCCGGGTATCCTATGCCATCCTGTCATCAAAATTAATCAAGATGATAATGAATACTCAGATTACAAAGAGATGGGAGTGCTCGCGACCAATAATTATTTTTAGAGATCGTAATCTAGGTCAAATCCAATTTCCTGTTTTTGACAGGTGGCAAAAATTTGTCAAATTAATGGAATGGGATATGGAAATTTAGGTAATCAGAGGGAAACACTTCCCCCTCCTGCCTGAGGCAGTGTCAGGGAAGGAGACTGAAGAAGTTCCTCTGCAGGGGAAGGTCTCAGGGTATCCCAGTTGAGACCATTGCCTCCGCAGAAATGGCTGGAGATACCGTGTCAGTGGCCAAAGCCTGGCAAAGCTGATGGAAAGACCTGGCCTGGCTTGGTCTGAGCTCTCACCCCATGCAGGCTTTTCTCTGCCCTGCACCTCTGGCTTCGGGACCTTCCTGAGAAATAGGATAGAGAGAGAGAAAGCCAACAGCCAAACAGCTGCAAAGTCATGACACGGAAACCCAATGCTAAAATGGAGTTAAACGTGCGAAAGAAGGAAAGATAAATAACAGACTCCCTAAATATGTACTTGGCAAACAAACAGAGCCCAGAGGGAGTACGGTCATTGATAGATAAGAGTGGAAAGGGAGTGACAGATGAACTTTAATATTGCTGCAGGCCTAAATGATTTCTTTGCCTCAGGGGAAGGGGGTGGGAATGAAATTTTAAAAGGTTCTCTCTGATTGCACTGGAGCAGATAATAAGGAGCAGCAGATCTACTGAAACTAAGCAGAAGTAGCAGGCCCTCAAAGGCGCAGAGAAATGGGAAACAATTTAAAAAACAACCAACCTCCCACTATAAACAAGGACAGGAGGAAGGCTTTGTAGAAAACACTTTTCTAAAAGTCTAGGGCACACCAAACAGGAGAAGAGCAGAGGCATCAGAAAAGCAGGCATGTGGGAGAACACAATTAGAGGATATTTATGGGTGCCAGGGGGGTTGACGAGCCACAATCAGCAGAGCGTCCTGCAAAGAAGATTGGACTTAGCACATTGATTTCCCTGGCAGGCACTTGCAGGAGATGCTGTGTGCCACCTGGCTAACAGCCTCAGCCCCACGACGTGGCAGGGCAGGGTTCTTGACCCACCAGCATGGTGGCTGCTCCCACTCCCGGCATGGCACACATCGCATGGGGATGCAACATTGTGGGTGCTCCTCTGCCTGCTGCAAGAGCAACCCAGCATCCAGCTGCGTACGATGCAGCCGTGGGCTGGCATTAAATATTTATTTGGGCTTTTCTTGATTTGCCTCTCTTTTGCGGGTGGGGGAGAAAATAGGCAGCTCACTGAAAGCATGGAACCTTTCAGGCTGTAAATGTCCTCAAAAACTAACAGGCAGGCTGTGTTTGCCAAAGAATTGGTACCCAGCGCTGAGCCCCTCAATGCCGTCAGCAGCTCCTTGGCTGCTGCCTTGGGGAGGTGCTGGATCTGGCCCCCGCAGGGTGCTTGCAGGATTATTCTGGAAGAAGAGAAACTTCAATCCCTGCACCCCCAGATGTTTTCAGGAAATAAATGTATTAGCAAGCAGGATTGCCTCTTTAACAAAGGCCCTCAGGTGACAATAATTAACTGCTAATATTGGATAATAAAATCTACATAAAAATAACAAGCTACAGGGCAAGGTTAAGGTTATTATGTTGTAGTTGAACACGCAATTCTTCATACTTGGAATAAAGGCTTTGTTTGTTATGTAAGCAGGCTTGGAAAGGTTTATGATGTCCTTGACTATTTCTTCCCTGATTTAAGAGCTTCAATTTGGCAAATGATGACAGGAAAGTGCATGTTTATCTGTTAGCAGCCCCAACTGGCTTTCTGAAATGAGATTATTTTTTTTATTTGGTTTGGAATTTTTTAGCATAATCATGGAGAAAAAGACATTGAGCTTCTGATCACATTAATGAGAGCTTTGAGGTTTAATCTCATCCATTCCGCTTGAAAGACATGTTCTGCTATGCACCAAGATATGTTTTATGGTTATAGTTTTTTCCATGATATTTGCCCACCACGATAAATAAGGCAAGCTGTTTTTCAAAAATATCCATAAATAAAGAGGATTGGTTTGAGGTTTCAGAGAGAAATTCTTCCTCTTTTTAATGAGTCCTGCCCACCCCTGCCTTGTAAGTATGCAAACTGAGGGGGATAAGAACAGAGACTGGCATGCACCACGTACTCATCTTTGCTCACTTATGATTCAGCAGCATATAAGTTATCCCTAGAAAGAGGAGAAACACATGCAGAAGCATCTTAGTGAGAATGCAGATTCCAAAGACCTTTGCAAGAGAGATTTTGCAGTAATCAGTAAGACAGTAACCAAACTCTAGTGTGGCTGCACTAAGGCTCTTGCAGAAAGATGTGTATTTTGAAAGTCTGGGGTTGCCAGTAAAAGTGGAAGCAGCATGGTGGGTGAAAGTATGATAGCTGTGAAGAAGTACAGCCTTTAATTTTAAGGAGGAGCAGGCAATGCTGTGTAGGACTCTACAGTGGGAATTCCAGCATTACAGAGCTGACACTATTGCAAATAGAGTAGGAGATGAAACCAGGCTGTGACTGGAAATAGCAGTTTCTTTAATGCTAGCAGTGATATCATAATGAATCTGTGGGCACCTTGACTTCATGGACGTCATTCTGTTGCCCATCACAGCCACTGAAAACTGCCTGGCCATGTCCAAGAGCAAACGGCTCTCTTCTGCCTCAGAGGACCCAGGTCCTGCCGTGGGCTGCAGGAGACTCTCTGCTGGAGTCTCCAGAAAGCAGCTGAGTAGATGAGAGTAAATGTGATGGGTGGTGGTACAAACATCTACTAGCTGTTTGTGCTGCCATACATTGGTGAAGCACAGGGGTTTGCTGTTCCTCCTGTTGGAGACCTCAACAGCAAATCCATCTCTGTATGGGTTTGCATGTACCTTTATGGTAGACCCTAATCTACAATGGATGATACCAGGACTAATAAATTGTTAATAATTGTAAATAAGCAATATCAACAAATCAATAACCATTTTCATGATGTTCACTGCATAACTGCCAGTTTTAGGGAGCCTTTACTGTTGACCTGGCCTAATGACCCAGAGGTCCCAGAGGAGCTAGTCTTCACAAATGTCGTGTAAAAAAATACTAAGCAGTTTTGGGATGAGTCCTGCTACCCCAAAGTATCATATGTAGCAGCTTAAAGTAACTTGTAACTGCTTCAAAGACACCCAAATGTTACAAGTCCAAAAGCAATCTCTTCCTCTTGGCTCCTCAAAGTGCTTTAACATGTTTCAAGCTAGAGAAATACAGGAAATCGCAAAGCTTATTGTGTGGCCACTCTATGACTTTTCTGTTGGTTTAGTTCTGGAAAAAAAAGGTGCCATCTTTTAGGCTTTTATTTTGTAAAGACTGCAAATTTTGTAGGAAGTCATAAGAGAGATGGAGCTGTCTCCTGAAGCTTAGCTTCCCGCCTCAGGACCGTGCTAGGTTTTCACCAGGTGTAGGCTGAGACGGGGAAACAGTGATATGCACAGTTAGAAACAAGAAGGGAAAGTAATGCAGTTGAACAAGCTTAAGGAGCTCTGATTTTAAGCTTCAGTCCCTTGAATGTAGATTCAAACACCTGGTACCATGGCTTTTCTCCACACAACACATTTTTAAGCACGGGAACTCTACCACAGTATTTTGTGGATGCTGAAAATGCACAGAGTATTCAATAAACCACTGGGTGATTCAGGAAAGAAAAATCTATGAAGGGTTACTAAATATGAATCCACCACTTCTGGTTCAGGAAGTCCTTGAGCCAAAAATTTCTGAAGGAGGAGAGGGTAGTGGGGAAGCATCACTGTCTCTGCACTTGTCTCTTTCCTGGGGGGTGCTGCTGTCTCGTGCTGGAAACAGGATGCGTGGCTAGACAGACCTTTGCACTGAACTGCTCCGACCCTTCCTATGTACTACAAAGAGATAACGACTGATCCCAAGCAGAATAATAAAGATTTTCAAAGCAAGCAAGTAACAACATTGTTAAATCTTGGCTCCTCGCCGCTGCCAACTAAAAAGCCTGACGAAGGGGTCCCAGTTCTGCTAGGAGGCTCTAGGGAAGCAGTGGGAGAGGGGAAAATGAATCCTGTGCACAGTAAGCCTCTTGTCCTCTCAGCACCTGATTATGCTGGCCTGAGAGGCACTGAACAAGATCTGAAAGAAAGGGCTTTTCATTTCCTTTTCTTTATAACTGAGGCCCCTGGTTCTTAGTGACAACCTTTTACAAGTTGTTTGCAGTAGTGCATTTCTATACTATCCACTTTGCTTTGAGTAAACTTGACTCCGTAAGTAAAGAAAAAATGATGAGAATTGAATGCTTATCGTGCTTCATATAATAGAGTAACACAGGGATTAACCAGGGAGACAAGTGTGCAAAAATAATAGCAAAGTGAGTGATGGTTTTGGGTAGGTGTTGAACATTCAGGAAGGCAAACTGAGATAAACAAAGAAATACAAGGATAAATGCTGGTAATACATATTTTGCAAGCATAATGTTCTAAAATATTAAATAGTGAAAGTTCAGAAACAAGAAATAATACAGGCACTGGGGAGGTGAGGAGTGTGAAGGAATTATGCAAAGATCTGCGGCTACTGGAAAGAGGCTCTGGAGTAGCTACCAAGCAAGAATATGCAGAATCACTTGCAGTTTCCAGGGGAAATGCAAGGGCAGAAAGACAGTGTAATGAGCTAATGGTAGACAAAGGGGCTAGGGGAACCAGCAAAGCTTCTGCAAATATGTCAAGATTTAAAAGAAAAAAAATAAATACTAGAGTGACAGCAGATTCCATTAATAAGTGAGGAAGGGAAAGAAATTAATGACATAAAAATGGCTGAGACACTCAGCTCATTTGCTAGATCTATCTTCAAGATGAAAAATGCATAAATGAAGTTTGAATAATTAGTAAGGGGTGAATACACTGTTCAAATCACGACTGATAAAGACCTGTTAATGGAGAACTTGGAAAATGCAAACAAAGACAAAGTTAACGGAAGTTCAGGGAATTAGCTAACTCATTTGATGAACCCAGGTCATTTCTAGAGAAGAAAAATCATGGATAATAGTGAACATAATGGGCAGAGCGACTGACCCAGCAAACCTAAATCCTAGCAGGATGACTGGACAAAAATACAAAGAAAGGGGAGAAGAGTTATTGAATGCAGTGGTTCCCATGGCATCCCTTGAATTTGCAGATAAACTTTGTGTGACTTTGCTTCCTGAAGAATAAAAGAGCCTTGAGCAGTGAGCTGGATGATTTCTAAAAATGTATGTTTTGCTGGGTGGTCTTTTTCAAGCAAAATCTGGCTTGGTTCATGATTAAAGGGGCAGGATGGGCCAAGCAGCTAGGAAACAAAACCTTTTGCTAAAAGGCTTTGAGGCAGGCACTAATATTTGGGTTTGCTCTGCATCATATCTTGTGCACAGCTGGTGTCACACAAGTAACAGGTACTTGCCTGCAGGCAGTATCACTCTTCGGGAGGAATGCCTTATATATTAATATTTATATCTGTAAGTCGATAATAACAGTTGTGATTGCCACACGATTATACATAATACATATGTTTACATAATTAATAACAGCATTAGAAAACATTCACCTTTTTACTTAATGATGAACAGATTGATTTTGTGTTTACATAGGTTATTATTTCTCCTTCTAAATGGAAGTGTGAGCGGTCTGGATTGATGTCAGCCCAGTCCCACCTCACTAATTTTCCTGGGAATTCGTGAGTTAAGACTCCAGCATGGCACCAGCATAGCAACACACATTGCTAAATGGAAGATGTTATATTACCACTTCTGTTTCCTTCAAGATAGGTCCCATTCCTTGTTGGGCTGGAGGTCTGATGCCGCAGGCCAGTAGACGAGGACCCCCCTGAAGATATCTGGGCAGGACGATGGCTACAGGAGGAAGAGGAGCCTCCAGCAGGACGTCCATCTGCAGGACTCTGCCGCATGGTGTACATGGAGCCCATGCAACCAAAGGCAGAATCGGCAGGATCCACACTGTAGCGCTTCATGTTCACAGAGTCAACCAGGTAGTCCTCAGGTATGACCGTTTCTGCTCAGGAAGCCAAGACACAAAAGAAACATCAGGAAAACAGAACCAATTTTTAACTCAGCCCTTGAAAAAATATTTTTGTCAAAATTCCCTTTTTTTTGGCGAAAAGTTTAACTCGATTTCCAACTTTCTGTACAGACAGCTGGCTGCAGGAGGAATCCTTGCTGAGAATTAATAAATAATGACAGGAAGCACAACCACTCAGAAGTCAGTAGAGTCACAACAGGGAAATTATGGCTTGATGTGACTCATCCATGTCAGCTGATGGCAGTATTCTCTGTAAAGTCCTGGGCCACTGACTGGTGAGTCCCATTTGCCTCATGGTGCTCCCCAAATACCACTGAGACTGGGGGATTGTGCAGCTATTGTTTGCTCTGTCCTTGCCTGTTCCTTGAAAGGAAGAAGACAGAGGAGGACAACAGGACAGGCAGTTTGTTGGGTTCATAATGCCTGGCAGACAGTAGGAGGGAGTGAAGGTAATAAACCAAAGAGTTCTGGCTGCAATTACCAAAATTATTCAGAAAATATCCTCAGCTGCAGACATCCATCAGGCCTGGTATCCCACAAGGAGAAGAGACTTGATGGCTGATGAGCACACCTGAGGTTTATCACAGGCAGAGATGTGTGAGTGAGTAACTCAGACCCGGCTTGGGTTCAGACACACGTGGCGGCATCACAGACTGCAAACCATTGCTCTGGTTCCTCTCCTCTGTGTTGCACTTTGCACATCATGTAGAAGCTAAATATCTTGCTTTCCAGACTCCTCCCAGTAAACCAAATTTTGCACTTAAAGACCTATTTTAGAGAATTATATTCCCCTTTGCTTGGGGGTCTAATGCATGAGGTGGGTCTAGCCCCAGGTTTTGCCGTACACAGACATTTTTGCCAGTTCCCCTCAGACCTAGCTCCAGGTCCATCTTGCTTCACTGTTTGGACTGAGACCTCCATGTCTGTGTCATTGTCCTCCTCTGGCCAGTCCCAGTCTCCTCCTAACAGGCCCCAATATACAAACTCTTTCCTACTTGCCTTTTTTGTCTTCACAAAACATAGTCAAAGCTCTTCTTCTTATTCCCGCTGCCGTTCTCCCTGTGAAACCAGCCCTCCCCTCAGCCAGCTCCAGGACCCTCTCTTCCACCACCACCACTATCAGCACCACCACTGCGATACAAGCAGAGCACCTGGAAACCTCTCCGAGATCCAAACCTTCACAAAACCCCTACAAATTCTGGCAACCTGCACTTCAGAGATTCCCACTCTCACTGGATGAAACAAGGTGTTAACACCTGGCGGGCAGGGATCCCCTAAATTTGGAAAGTGCCTCCCGTTGCCCCACTATATTTCTTTGAGGTATTGAAAATGCCACTTTCCTCATCACGCTTACTGTCCCTCCAGAGACATCTGAGCAGGGTGAAATTACCTCCATGGTGTCGCACATCTCCTTCCCTGCCTGAGCAACACTCTCCTCCTGACGTATTGTGTAGCCTTATTGAGTAACTGGAAGAATTTATGCTGTAATTTATGCTACAAGACCCGAACCCCATCGCTAATAGATGTTGAGGATGTATATAATAGAGTTTTCCTTTTAATTTACATTTTTACTTTTTTCCTTTTAAAAAAAACCCAAAACCTTGGCAGCTGCGTACAGTAGTTGATGTTAAACAAACATGATTTAGTCTGACAACTCGAATACTCAAGAGTTGTGCCATGACAGCATCCTAGCTCATGTGTCAAGCTACAGCATGGATTTTTGTTACATGATAGCCTGACTTTTCATTTTCTTATTGCTCTCTTTTAAAATTTTGTTCCATTCTGGGCCAAGGCTGGACTCGCCGTAAGGCAAACATCAAATCTGAAGGACAGGTGTAAATGTGAAGTTTCCTCGCTTTTGGGCACTTGCCTTTGCAACTGCACGTAACTTCCTTTAGCAAGGCTTTTTTTCCCTTAGATAATTTGGATCCGTACAGCATGCATTCAGGTATCCTGCTGCTTTCTGCTGGGGATTTCTGAGCTTGATTCTCACACAAATACAGATAGGGTGTAATTCAACTGAATTCAACAGAGTTCAACTAATGTAACACTAGCATAAGAGAAATGGGAATCAGACACTCTGAACCTTTCTCCCTAACCTCCAACAGATGCCAAAATTGTATAGCAATTGAGCTAAATACCTTGCTTTTCAGACTCCTCCCAATAAACCAATGAAAATCCAATCAAGCCTCCTCATTCAAAGGAATTTAATTACTGTGTAGAACACTTGCAATAAAAGCCTCTTACACATAAAGAAGACAGCTCTTTCTGCAGCATCCTGCCTGCAGTGCATGGAATAATTATGCCTCTTGTGAATCATTACCTCTTTATTCCAGGAAAAGAATGCTCTTTTAATATGATTACAATATGAAGACGACACAGACTATCAAAACAACAAACAGCACATTAAGAGAGCCCTGCTAAATAAACGGCATACAACTTTTATTACTATGGATATAAATGACTCCAAAATTTGTGAGCAGACACCAGGGATTTTTTGACTGGTGTCAGACTCTCTCAGTAGTCTGTGTGAAATATAACATGTGCGGGTGAAATCCCCATGGAAGGACACCATGAGTTGTGTATGAGACTGTGACAAGGACTCAGACGCCATCACTTCTGTTCCTAACCCTGCATAAGACTCCTTGATATAGAACAATTTATTCCACAGGTCTCTGCTTTGGGCTCCAAAATGGGAGTAATGATGCCTATTGCCACGGACCAAGCAGGAGCCTCCATTCATTACTGTTTGAAACATGTCCCAGTGGAAGGTGCTCTGGGAATGTGAAAAGTTATATTCATGTCTTCATTGTACAGGGGGGAGCAGGAATCATCGCAAGCAGCCAGGTGTCCAAGCAAGCCTTTGCAAAGCTCCTGATCTTCAAGTTGACATGAGCAGTCAGTAGATTACAAGGGCAACTCATGAGAGTCACCTCCTCCTGACCAACAGAAGCTCGTGATGAAATGCAGCTCACAGGTAGATTAGGAAAAAGGAGACTATGCATTCAAGTATGTGTGGTTACAGGTTTTAAATCATAAACTTTTAAAAGGCACTGGTCAGCTTCTATGCTCCCTACTGAGTGCAGGCTGCTTTGTAAAACTGCACTACCTGGTGCAGCTTGAGCAACCATGTCTCCATGAACCCATGCCCTGCAACGGTCTGACCACCTCCAGGAGAGTCCCACATGTGGGAGGGAAGAGGCAGGCAGGCCCGGGGGGACTTTCAGGACACAGAGAGATCCATTACACCCCTAAGGGGAGAGAGAGTCCCCAGGGACACTTAAGAGCAGGAGAAGACATCTGCGTTTCCCTCCCAGCAGCAGAGGAGCTGAAGGTGACCAGGGACAGTCCCCACAGTTCACCAAGTGTCAGTCACGCCTGACCAACCTGACTGCCTTTTATCATAAAGCAGCTGGATTTGTGGGCAAAGGGAGAGCAGTGAATGCCATTTACCTTGACTTTACCAAGGCTTTCAACACCATGTCCTACAATATTCTTGCATCCAAGTTAGAACATTACAGTTGGGATGAGTGAGAAACTGGCTGGGTGATCAGGCTTTAGTGGGTGGTGGTTAATGGATTGTCTGGAGGCCAGTAACAAGTGGGGTGCCACAGGGATCTATCCTGTTATCCAGGTTTGGTCTCTGTGATACCAAATAGACATGAACAAATGGGTGAGTTCAGCAGAGGGACATCAAGATGCCAGGGGCCTGGAGCACTTGCCCTGTGAGGAGAGGCTGGGGGAATGGGGCTTGTTCAGCCTGGGAAGAGATGCAGCTTGGGAGTAGGAACCTAACAGCAGCCCCACAGGACCCATGGGGAGGTCACCAAGAAGATGGAGCCAGGCTATTCACAGTGCTGCACAGCAGGACAACAAGAGACAACAGGCAAAAATTGAAATTAAAACTTCAGACTGGATGTAAGGAGAAACCTTTTCCCTGTGAGGACAGTGGGGCAATGGCAGAGGTTGCCCAGGGAGACCGTGCAGGCTCTGGCACTGGAGGTTATCCAGACCTAACAGGACAAAGCCCTGAGCAACCTGGTCTGATTCCATAGCTCAGTCTGCTGTGGGCAAGGGGTTGGGCCAGAGACATCCTGGGGTCCCTTCCCACCTGAATTGTCCTCTGATCCTATGAGTGATGTCTTCTCCACTCCAAGAAGCAGCTGTAGAGAGTGGGGGAGGACCGTGGCAAGGGCTCATGTGAGGGGTCTAGGGCATCTTACAGTGGCACAGGAGGCAGCAGGAGGGATGGGCTCCACTGTCCAAAAACTACAAAAGACTGGAAGCTCTTGGTGTTCATATTTCTCCAGCTCCTGTTTGTACCACAGAGAAGCTGCATGAGTTGGGGCTCCACTGATGATGTGTATGAAAATATCTGCATTTTGTAAGCTCCCAGAAGGCCTTGTAAAGTGTACGGCTTTCACACTAATCCCACTTTGGCCAATTATGGAAAACCATGTTTTCTAAGACAATAGAAGATAACATAACTCTCTATTGAGGTTTAAAATGCAACAGTTTCATAAATCTGTAGCTTAGCCCTTCTGTATTCTGTCACACTTCTGTAGTTTATTTTCTAGGTAGTCAGCAGAAGCAGTCTCACACTAGCAAGAAATTAGTACACAATGTTTTAAAGTAGGATTTATGAGAAAGCTGCTTCGAGCCTTTGCTTTGAGCACAGTAGTCTCTGTTACATTGTTCACCACCCTGAGATGCTCAAGCCATTTTGGCATAGTTTTCCTTTCCATGAATGGTCCACAGGCAAATGGATTGAAAAGCCCAAGGCTGTCACATCCAGCACATCTTCAAATGCAGCAAAGGAGGAGAGAAAAAACCCACCTGCTTTCCCAATTTAAAAACGCACATTTCTTTAGCTGAGTTTCTTTAAAGTAGCAGCCTCTATGGTTCCTAGCCAAATTCCTGAAGATGGGTCAGCTGAGAGTTAAAACAGCACAAGAACCTGCAGCTCACATCCATGCTCTGCTGCAGACCTCTGGAGTGACCTCGGTCAGGTTATCCATCATCTCTGGACCCCAGTTCTCCATTAGGATTAAGAAAAAGATTTGGTTTGTCTCTCACCTCTGTAACATGTTAAGTCCTTTGCCTCGGTAGTGTCTGTATGCCACTACAGTGTGCCACATGGATGTATACTGCATGTGTGAATGCAGAACACATACAGTGGACCTTTTGTAGCAACTGGGAATAGAGACACTCCAGAAACACAAAAAAATTACACCTCCCATTGTGTATTAGGAAAGAAAATGAAAATCACTTTCAAGCAGGAAATAAGAGTGTATATCCAGAAAAGATGATCCTTAGCTGACGTTTTCCTGAGTAGATCTAATCGCTCACTTATTCTTCTTTATTATAAAATAATCCAAACAAACTTATTCTGCTAAAATCTCTCCTACAGGTAAAAGCTCTTTCTGCACTCCAGGGACACTCTCTAGTCTGTCTTCTCTGCTCTCCTTCCAGGCCAAACACGTTTTGTGCCACTTTCCTCATCTGCGGCTGCTCCCACATCGCTTCTCATGTTACATCCCTCTCTCCCTTTACCTGTCTCAGGCTCCCTTCCCTTACAGCCCCCACCTGCTCCTCCCTCTGTTCTTCCCCACCATCTCTTCCTACTGCTTCTTTCATCATATTCCCACCATCTTGTCCTTGTTCTAACGCTGCTTTCCCACACCAGCAGCATCACCCTTTTCCCATCTTGCCAGCTATTGTCCTATCTCCCTTTTCTGTTTTCCCTTCTCCCGCACCACTGACCTGCATAGCTGTTTCTTCCCCAGGTTGTTCCCCTTCTATCCATCTTGCACTTTCATTCTTCCAGCTTTCCCTTTCCTGACACCCCCATGCCTTTCTCTGGGTTCGTCCCCACATTGCTGCTTGTACAGCAGAGCCTGAGGTCAGGGCAGTGAACTGGGACCAGGGTCCCCATTCCCAGTTAACAGGCAATGTCCTGCACAGCCATGGAGTGGCTGCATCCTGATGAAGGTTGCATGGGGCACCGATGGCAACCTGCACCCCCACCTCTGAGCGTGCCAGACACTGATCCCCAAACCAGGGAGGTCCTGTTTTGCACACCGCTAGCTTCCTGGGACAACTGCCCTTCCTTCTAGGCCAATACTTTTGTGTCATTTCACAACCTTTCATTCTACCACCTGCAATGCTCAATCATTTGTATTTGCTGTAATTAAATTCCCCATTACCTTCTTTTCCTCACAGTCAATATAGATTTCTTTCTCTGTCTTTCTTTTCCTTTCTTTCTTTCTTTCTTTCTTTCTTTCTTTCTTTCTTTCTTTCTTTCTTTCTTTCTTTCTTTCTTTTTTTTTTTTTTTTTTTTTTTTTTTTTTTTTTTTTTTTTTTTTTTTTT
>VFFE01007717.1:0-78319 GCA_008921705.1 Burhinus oedicnemus
GGCAGATGGGATGGAATACCCTTGTTGGTCAGTTTTGGGTCACCTGTCCTGTCCGCTCCTCCCCGCAGGTGTGACCCCTCTACGCTTTTCCGCTTCCAACCCTCCAACGGGGCAAGTAACAAAGTTTGCTGGCCTTGGTTGTTATAGCAATAAGTATAAGCAAGAGCCTCTCTGCATACCGTTCCTTGGCATCAGCTATAAACATGGGTCTTATCACTCTGAGAGCGAACAGTTTTCTGCACAACAGGCTGTTAATTTCAGCAGTTAGAAGAGGCCTAGCTAAAAAGAAAGTTACTGAACAAAATTGGTCCTGTTTTACCTCAAACCATGTCATGATCCCTGGAAACCCAAAGGCTGTGTGTTTAGAGCGACCTTTAAAAAAAAAGCCAAAAAGTTCTCTAATTTTGTGCCTGTCCCCTCTGGAACCTGATGCAGGGAAAACCCACATGACTGCACTTCCCACTGGAGCCGGTGAGAGCTACTCATACTCACCATGTTAGCAGATTGATCTTCATGGTCACTGCAGGGGGAGGCTGAAAAGAATGGATGGCACTGCAAGCTTGTTATGAAAATGCAGAGAACCAGAGTTAATGAATCTTGGATGAGCCCCTGAACTGCCTGGCCCTTGGTGTGGCAATGGAGGGAGCTGGCTGGGGTGGGGTCTGATTAACATTTTGGTGGAAGTGACAGTCCCTAGAATGCAGAAGGTCGTATCATATCTGTCTGTGCTTGCATCTGGGAGAGGTCACTGTCAGAGAGCTGACATCTCTCTGGATTAGATCTGCAAGTTTTTTTATCAGAATGGGGGTATTTTGGGGATTTACATGTTCTCTGTCCCTGGCAGCTTGCCCTGATGAAACACTGATTACACAATTGTAATCTAACTTAAACTGTATTCAAAAAATCAGCTGTGTGCTGGGATATGGTGAGAATACCCTCTCTGTGATGGCAAAGACGAACTTGTGCAGTGCATGATGTCTCTTGACATAGAGGAGCTTGCAAAGAATAAAACAATCAGGCTGTTTACTGTAGATGCATGGAAAAAATTGAAAAAGCTGTAATTAATGGCTTCCCTGAGATTCTCCTAGTCCTGTAACCAGATTAATGAATGGCACCATTCGCCCCAGATGTACAGGAGATTAGTGCTGCTTGACTCTTGTTTTATGGCCAGTAGAGCTAAGGCTAGGAAACTTGAAATATGTGCTCAAGGTGCCTGACAAGTAGCGTAGTCAGAACTGAACCTTGGGGTTCTGCTGCCACATCCTGTAGCTGTGCTGTCTCCTTCACTGCCCAACAGACATCCCCCCCCTCCCCAGTGCCAGGCATCCCTGTGAGCTGGCTGCGAGGAATAGTGTGTTTACAGGATTCCTGTTTTCTCATTACCAGCTGCCTCTCGCTGAAGGAGAGGCTAGCATTGAGTAAAAGCAGCTTTTTAGTCTGGAGCTGGGTGGGAGAGGGTGTGGGACTCACCACCAGAAAGGAGCTACTGGCCAGCTGAAGGTTCAGTGCAAAAAAGGAAATTCCCAAGGCTCTGACCCAGAGGCTGGAAGTGAGCATGGAGAGGAGCGCAATGGACCCAAAGGATGACTGAGACACTGGATGCGACTATCTTTCAGCATTTGTCCAGACCCAAGGTGGCTGCAAGCTACGATGTCTTCAGTAGCTGAGCTATCCCTCAGAGCCTGTGGCAGAATAAATCAGTAGCTGTTTTTCCTTTGCTGTGATAATACTACAGGCAGGGCAGCTCAATGGATAGACTGCTGGGCTGACATGCAAGAAGTTTCAGTGGAGTCTGCCTTCCTCAGGATGGTTTTTCCCTCTTTTGCTCATCTCTGAAATGGAGATACTGGTATCTGCTCAGTGAAATACTCTGAGACCAGCTGCTGAAAGGCACTATGTAAGATCCTGCTTCTGATACCACCAGGGAGAAAATGTTCTTGGGACACCAAATGGTCCTCAGGTGCTTTTCTAGAGTCCTGCCACACCACATCCATCTTTCTTCCAGCTGTAGGGACCTCCCACCTTCTCACTCCATAAAGGGGACGACCCAGCCTCAGCACCAGGCAAGTGGACTGGGTAAACCTTCAGATTTTTCTGTTTCCAGGCTCTCTATTATTCAGAGGTTTTGAACAGAGAGCCTGAGTTATGCCTGAGCCAGAGAGCTGTGGCTTTGGGTGTCTGAGGGACTAGCACACCTTGTTTGTTAGGGGCATAAAAAAGGCATTCAGCATTGATCGCTTACACCCTTGCGAGTGAAACAGCAATGACTAGTGTGTTAGAAACTGAACTCACGTTCCCTATTTTGGCTCTCCTTGATTTGTTTTTTTCAGAGCACTCTGTTGCTGACTTTACATACCTAATGCAAATAGTAAAACTGACTATTGTTTTAACTAGGGACTGTCTCTAAGAAGCGGGCAGCATTCCTAAAATGCTTTAAATCACTATAAAGGGGAAAAAAAGACCAAGCAGGAAGGGCAGAACATAGAAAAATTCCTGGGACTGGACATGTTCCCGTCGGTCCAGATTGCCCTGGGCATCTGGATGTCCATTTCTCTGTCTTGAACTTACTGAAACCAGTCAGCTCTGAGTCAGAGCACAGTACCTTATCCCATAGCATCAAGTACAACTTAGAACTGGAGGGGAAAGTAGCTGGAAAGGAATTAAAGAGATCACTTAGCCCATCTCCTTACTGACAGCCTGAATAGTTAAACTATTCCTGATTTTCTATGCAATATGTAGCTTCCTTGGTGTTCACTTACTATTAATCAGTGGCCTGTTCCAGAAGACCACAAGTCTTATTCCGGAGCCGACTTCCAATATTTTGCAGTGGTTTTTGATACTCCCATATCGAGACCCTAGAAGGTAATTTAAATTTGTGGTTGTATTTTGTTTGTGCTGGCTTTTCTTCATTTCCCTGCCTCAGCTGATCATCTTTATCTTTCCCTGTGTTTTGCTTGGACATTGCCTCCAATTAAGAGAAAAATCCTAATTTTTCCACGCTATGACAGTCTCTTCGAAAGTTGTTCGGAAAGAAAAGCCCTTTCCTGCTGTGTTTTTTTCCCCTTAATCTTCTAACAGAAGTCACAAGCATTACCAAGTAAAGCTTTTTATTCTTCCCAACAACTATTGTCCCTCCAGCTTTTCTTCTCTATTGCATTGTCTGGCCTGTAGTGCTCATACTTCTTTTCTGCTTCTTTTTCACAGTGCTTGCCCAAAGTGGCATACTGCTAAATTTGCCATGCTGTGCTTTGTACTTATCTATGGTACATCTTCTTATATTATGACTAATGCTGCCTGGATCCTGGCCATACATCCCACATTCTGGATTTAAATCCTTCTTACCATCTACCTTCACTTTAACATGTCTTGTCTGAATAGCCTGCTCTTTTGTAGCCATAATTAAAGTTTTGCTTGAAACCTCCTTTCACAAGCCACTTACAATTTACCATTGTCTTTTTATGAGTTGTTTGTGCTGTTCTTCTTCCTTCTTTGACTTTAGCCTGTGCACCCCTTATTGCTCTATCAAATGACTCAACACCTATAGGAATTTGTTCCTCATTTCATTTTGGAATTTGATCTGCGATGGGCTTAGGCTGCTTGCTGTTACACATATTAGTAGCTATTGCTGCATGTTTCTCTTCACTGTAAAGTTTGGATGTCTCTTAGTGTTTCTCTAGTGCATCTTTCTAGACCTCCTGCCCAGTTCCCTTGGGACAACCTTTGTTCAGCTAACAGCAGAGTTCATTAGGAACTATATATCTATTTGTAGCCTTAACTATATTTTGTGTACTGAGGAGATGATGAGAGATATGAGTCCATGAAAGATGTGGGACTGGGATTTCAGTGCAGTGAAGAGGGGAAGGATGCACGTGGCTTCAGGGCCATGATGTGTGGTGATGGAAACCCTGTTTTGCTTACTGCTGAACATACAGAATTTTGCTGTGAGCCACTTCTATATCTGCAGAAAATATCTGGGGCTCTCACCTGCAGAGGAGGTGCCTTACAGCCTCTCTGAAAGGCAGTCACAGAAGTTTAGAGGAGGTTATGGGGGGAAAGCAGAAAGAAATAAGCAGCAGGAGCATGGTAGCAAAAATGTTAATCCTCCTTCAGACAGCTCATAGCTTTAAAGTGAAAAAGGGTCCGGGAGGACTGTATGTCGATATTATATCTGCATTCCTGTGTGACACGTGAAGAACTGGGAACTGAAGCCAGTCTATCAAAAGGTGGTGAAACCCCGCGTCCTCAGAACCTTAACTACTAAAAGATGTGTATAGCTAAGGCCAGCTCTGTAGCTTGTGTACAGCGTGAAAAGTGTGGATTTATAGCCAGCTATAGATCTTGTCTAGTCACAGGTCTAGTCCCTGTTCTCATCCAGAAATAGTATTTTATTGAAAGATAGTGTAGCTGCAGTGCGAAGTGATTGATCATGAACTTCCATGAAAGATGCCGTGCAGCCTTAGAGGCTGTATTCAAGGAGAAAGGAAGATTCCCTATGACATTTGGGAGCTGAGCAGAGATTACTTCAGTTTGACTTCAAGATCAAAAATAAATGAAAGTTTAACTATTTTATTGGTGACCAAAGGACTGCTGTTGTGAAGTGAAACATTAACAACAGGGTGAGAGCGAGCCAGGATTGCTCAACGAGGTTCATCTTCAGGCACAACAGAGCTGGGGTTGTCTGATGCGCGGGAAGCAGCAGGCATGGTAGAGGGGGACAGCACGCTGGAGGCTGCAAAGGAAGCCCAAGCTGGTGAGAGAATTTTTTAAAGTTTTCTTCTTGTTAATCATAGAAGAAACTGAAGGCACAAAGGCAGCAGGTGGGATGAGAAGTTTCTCTGATTGTTACAGGTTGACGAGTGACCAGATGACAGGCTTTTAAATACAGATTGGGTACTTGATGTTGTTAGTGGTATTAGTCTAAATACCTTTACAATTTTGAGTCTGTAAGGGCTGGTGAATAGAGCAGAAATGCAGGTCTGAAGACTTCTGGCATATTTTCCTGGCTGTTCAAGTGATTTGATACATCATTTTCTTAAATTACTTTGAAGTTTGAGAGAAGTCTGCAGGCAATGGAAACCAGTCTTGATCCATCTAAATCACTTAAGATATGCTCTTCCCTGTGATCAAAGAATTGGAGGAAATAAGCCAGAAGAGACCTGGAGAGGTTATCTTGTCCATCCAGGGCCAGGTCATTGAGCCCAAAGTGTTACTGGCATACATTCATCTAGCTTCTTATAACCTTATCTTAGAAAGAGAGAAAGAGGAGAGAAACACAGATATGGTAAAAGGGCTATAAAAGTATGTCCAGTGTATATGAATTCAAAATAAGACTCATTATTAAGAGACCACTGTGGCTGAGCTGAAAGATCAAGAAGGGGTTGTACCACAAGATGAATGCAGATAAAAATGAAGACATCGGTTGAGTATAAACAGATTAATGTGCACAGTACTGCAGCAGGAAACAATGAGATTTGAGGACTGTAAACGCAAAGGGAAAATGCAGATTGTCTTCCTGTGGTTTTGGGAACCACAAAAAATTAAATCATGAACTGAAAGTCATAGGAAAATGTATTCATGGGAACTTCTGGCTATGAAAGGCATCTGGTAGCTGAGTATTACATTTAAGCATGAATCATCCTGCAGATTCCCCACTTGCATAAAGGATAACTCAGAAAAGAGGAAATTTTACAGAAAGCAGTCCTTGCTTTCATGCTTACCAATTGAAGATGTTTAGCACATCGCTTTCATAAGAATTCAGGAGGTCACCTCATCCATCGCCTGCTCTGGGACAGGACGCGGTATTTAGCCAGTCCCTAATATGTTCTTATATAATAGACATTAGGGATTGCCTGAACTCCACAGCCCCAGCCATACCACCTCTGTTCCAGTGCTCGCTTGTCCTTGCAGAAAGGGAATTTGGCCAAAAGCAGCCCCGAATCTTCTTTACTGAAAATAAAGTCAGTTATTTTTCTCATCTTTTCCTTGATAAAAATGGAGAAGAGTTGGGCTCTGTGGTTGCTTTTCCTGTCAATGGGTAGGGGTAGCATTTGGTGGTCTTCTTCTCTGAACTTCATCTTTTTCATTCCAGAGCCACAAAATGGTTTCTCCCATTTAGCAACATCTTTTTTAGTTCATACCCTGTTCTCCCCAAGGCTTGCTCCATCCTGGTTTCAGACACAAAAATGAGCAGCATGCTGCCTGTGCTGACATTCTCATTGCTCATGGAAAAGCTGAGGACCCGCATGTTTCATGTCCTCTTAACCTGATGGGGATTTCCCAGTTGCCCACTATATAGGTATTTCACCTGGACCCTCTTTTCCTTGTGAGACATTAGAGACACTAAAGCTAGTATACACCACATACACAGCTGCTCTAGCTGTTACACCACTTACCCTGTCGCCAAAGAATAAAAGAGTCTGGTTTGAGAGCATTTTTTCCAATCCAAAATGGCTATTTTGTAGTGCTTATTCTTCTTTTGGTGCTTGGAAGGGATTATCTGATCAAGTATATTTCTGGCTATGGAGGAACACACCTAGGTTGTTCTAAACTGCCTTTTAAAAGGCAGTGGTGATGCTTGCACTGCTTCTGTCATTCACAAGGGAAGTGGTTCAAAAACTACATTAAGCACTTGAAGGTGAACTTCACCAGGCTCTAATGATTTGACCACGTTTGAGGTATCCAAACATTCTTTAAGTGATTTTTGTCTCATTTCACCCATATTCCTACTGGTTCATTTTAATGATGTTACTTATCTTGTTGCAATTTAGTTTTTTAGTGAAGACAAACAAAAAAGACACAACTTTTCTGGCTTCTCTGGATGAGCTTTTGTTTGCTTGTTTTCTAGTTTAAATAACAGACTTTCATTTTCCTTCCTCTTTCTCCAATATTGACAGCATTTCTAACACCTTTTCTTACTGCCTTTTGTGTCCCACTGCTATCTGTAATTCATTTTGTGCCTTAGCTTTGCAGCCTCTATTGCTCTATGCTTGATCTATTTGTATATACTTGTCTTCAGAAATGCCACCTTATTTCCATTTGTGGTACAATTCCTTCCTGATTTTCAGCCCAGCCACACAGGTCTCCTTCTATTGGGTCTTATTCTGAATTCATTTGTATCTGAGGTGCTTGCATATTTATTCTCTTTAACTTGCTCTTGCTGTTTGCTGTGAGTTACCATTTATTACCAGACATTTGAATTCCTATTCTCCCTTTCTGTCTCAGAAAACCTTCTGGCAGCTAATGGCCTAAACATTTCTGCAGTGTATTTGACAAGTAATATGTTAATCCCACTGACTGATATGATTTTTCATGCTAGTATTAAAAAAAAAAAAATTAGCTTATGTGACGCACGGCGCTGTGTACACACTCAGGAAATATAGCTGCAGGATGCTGAAAATATTAAGGCATCACATTGCAGCAGCGTGGGAGCCCTGCACAAGGGATGGTGAAACCTTTTCTGTCTTCCATTACTCCTGTAATAACTTTGCTGCTGTGTTTGCTCTGCTCACCTGTGCAAGGCAGAATACAACAGGCTTCTGCCAGGAGTTGTCTAGAGATACTTAGGGCAGTAAGAGATACCACCAGGGGGCTCAAAAATATTCCTTCTGCCTTCAACACAGGGTCAGACCTGCAGGACTCAAGAGTGTGTGCTAACCTGGTGTGCAGGAGACAGGACCAACGTGCATAAGCCTGTTCCTTGCACTGCCCCCAAAGTTGGATGTGCTTTTGAGTCACTCTTGCCCATGAAATGGGCTTAACAAACCCTAGCTCCCTGGAGGCTCTTCGTGGCACCTGAGAAGTGTGACCCAGGTGAAAAGCAAGGTCATGCGGGTGTCCAAATCACTGGGAGGGCTGAAGGTGAGGGGCTGGTCTGTGGCAGCATGGGGGAGGTACTGAACTGTTGCTTTGCCACTGCAGTAGAAGAAAAAGGGAACAAGAAATGCGTAGATCTCCCTGGCCTCATCTGAAGTTTGGGCTTCATGTTTAGCTGCCCCATTGGCCCCGTGTTTAGCTGCCCAGTTAGCAGGAGTGAAACAGGATCCCTGGGGATCTTCAGAGGAAGGAATACCAGAGCACGTGAGGGAACATGAAGACTAATTATGCTTCCTCTGTGCACTCTGTCACATCTGAGTCCCTTATCTAAATGTTCTCCATGTCTTGTTAGGAATAACTGCAGCCAGGTCAAGGATCTGTGGTGTAAGCAAAGGCCTCTTTCCTGGTTTGTCAACTGCAAACCTGGTTCCTGTGAGAGCCACACACTAGCAGCAACTCAGTACTGGAGCTAGAGATGAGTTTATGGAGACTCCTTGTACCAACTGCGGGTTCTGGGTGTGGTCTGTACTTTTGCTGATGAGAGAAAGGAGAAATACTTGGGAAAATTCTTTGAACATTTGCCTTTTAAAGAAGCCAAATGTAAGGGGAAGGAAAAAAAGCCTGCACTGCACCGATAATACTGCAGAGCCACAGCCACTGAGGATGGTTTATGGGAAGGTTGTGAATTTTCCTCTGTAATTGCATCTGGCACTGAAGAATACTGATAAAGAGCTCCTATATTCCTGCGGGAAGGGCAGGGGAGGAGGGCCAACAGGGTACCTGCAGGGACCTGAGCCCACATAGCTGCAGGGGAAATGCAGGGGCTCCCACCACAACGTAGGGGGCCCCAAGGTGGGCTTTTGGATAACAGGAAGTAGAAGTGGTGTTTGGGGCTGCTCCTGGGTGCTGGCTGTGCCCTCCAGATTACACTGGCCCATAGGAAAAAGCAAGGTCATTCCAGGGAATTGGTGCAGCAAGGAACTCTGGGTCACTTCACTCCTGGGATAGCAAAGAAATAATTTAACACAGTGCAGGTGTCCGTGACATCCAGTGTCCAAAGGTTTGACATGATGAGCATTTTAGTAGTTATGACGTGGGATGGATGTGTGGCTTTTTAGTGGAACGAGATCCCTGCAGTCCCTGCAGAATAAACCTGTCATTACCTCATTGGCAGGGAGATGCACGCTCTGCTCCTAAATCCACAGGCTGTAGGAGTATCTGGGACCTGGGATTTTTATTCAGCTCGCATCTGTTCAGCATACAGTGCTGTGCTGGGCTGCTGCACGTCTGATAGCTGGGGCCATGCCAAGCAAATAGGAGGTCTGTGCCACAAAGTGCTGACAGCCCCAACCTGTGAATGATTTAGGCTACGTTCCCTGACTCTTCTTGAACTCTGGAGTTGTCTTTCCTCGTAGCATCTCCCTCCCCTTTCTGCCCTGGCTGCACAAATGTGCTCAATTAGGGTTAACTCAAACTGAATCAAACTTCATGCCCGAGGCTGGAAATCTTCCCAGTCAACTCACCACAGCCACATAGCATGGTGGGAGACAAGGCGAGAGGGGAGATGAACGCTTTTCAGAGAAACGAATCCAAGGAAACTTTGTTCACTTTTATTTCTGCAGGAGATGATCCCCCCAAAGGAGATTTCCCTGTTCAGAAAAAATCCCCGGTGAGTGTTACAGCTGGTTTCCTTTGCTTTGCTTTCTGCTCAGCTTGCTCTAAACATTGCAAGGTCTCTCTGTTCTTTCCTCTGTTGTGCTCTGGCTAGAGACAAACACCCTTTCTTGCAGAGGGTTGAAATAAGCATTAACAACTCAAGGCAAAAATCCCTCCACTAACCTGATTAAGTTAAGAAAGGGCAGCTTAATGGGAAAAATGAACTGTCCAAATCTTTGGGAGAAAGGGTAAGAGTTTTGATTGCTGCCTTTTCCTGAACGCTACTTTCCCTGTGGGAAAAGACTTACTTCTCTGAAGTGGAGGGGGATGTTGTGTGGGGGAGGGAGGGAGTTGACCTGTGCATTTGCTTGGTACGATGAGACCCACCAGGGACAGGTCCCCAGATGCTGCAAAGCAGAAGGAAGGACAGGGATTGAGCACAGGCCGCTGATGTGTGTTACAGAGCTCAACTGTAGTGACCGAGCCTCAGGTTTATATCTTTGGATCTTATCTAGAGCTAGATTCAGCTGAATATTTTCTTGCATTGCAGCTTTGAAGTTTGTGCAGTTTTCAGGCTAATTCTTGTTGAGTGCTTGACCCCTAAAAACTGTACACTGTGTTGACTTTCGGGAGAATAGGGCTTGCATTGCACCTGCATTGACTTGCAGGACAGTATGGTAATACTTGCTTTTAAAGTCCGAAGTCAGTCATGTCATTAGCAAGCCAACTATTTAACTCACAGATTTAAGTACTGTGCAGACATTAACTATTGGATGTCCAGAGCTCCTGTGAAATATTAATCTTAGCCCCAATTTTGCAGCTAGTCAGCAAGAAGGAGAGGTGCAAACAAACATCTCCTGTAGCTGGCACTTTAAATGACCTTTATTTTTTCCAAAGAAATAGACTATCAACTTCCACAGTATCTTTAAGAGCTCCATAATCCTGCAGATCCTAGGCTTACAGTGGTAGCTAAGCACAGCAGACTATCTGTGCGCTCATGAATCCAGGCTTAGCCTCTTTGCTTTTGCTGGGGCTCTCTGCTGAGCAAGGTCCTCCTCCGCGAAAGCGAGCAAACTGCATCTGGCTCTCCGCATGGATGAAAGCTGCCCACTTTTGGATGTCCAGGCAGGCCACAGGCAGGTCAGTGATACAGCGGAGAGAATACGTGAGGGTTTCTGCATGTGCTGATGCCATCTCATGACATACAAGCCAGATGGAAGTACCCCTGCTTGTAAGTCGTTGCTTTGTGTTGTAAGCACTTACTCAGGGTGCTGGCTCAGGCACTTGGGGAGGTTTAGCTGGGAAGTCACCGCCTCCCTCTCTCCTTTCCCTGCTTGTCCCTGCTCATCTGTAGGAGGTGCCCATGCCAGAGCAGGAGTGGCTGAAATGGGTCACTGCCAGGTTTTCTGTCACTGCAGGTCGCAGTGTGGCATGTGATACCCTAAACCACTGCAGCTAAATCCAGCAGGGCTCGTGCATCGGGTGCGGAGGGGTGAGTTCAGGCAGCAGGGTTCCTGACACCTGGCCATCTGGGTTTGAACAGTCACGGTCTGCATCTCCATCAAAGGTTTTTATATCTCATGAGTACTGATAGCAAGGTCTGTGAAAGAGAAGAAAAAGATCCCTGTTGTACAATTTTACTTTCAAGTTCAGAAAATGCTTCCAAGCACCCACAGGAAACATAATTTGCCTCTTCTGGCTTTTCTTCTGTATTATGAAAAACTTGTTGGAGAAAGGTATTCTGTGTGTGCGTATGTGTCTGTGTTTGTGCATTTACAGCTTATATATGCCGCCATTTTTAGGCTAGTCTAAAAGCAGGAGACCCCAGTACAGTTTCCAAGGGAGCCCACTCTGTCTTAGAAGCCATATGCTAAGCATGATTGTTTCAGAGTAAATAATAAATGAAATGGATAATTACATATTTACTCTAGTAAAGCAAAGAGGCCAAGGGTTTGTTAATAAAAAGGCAGCCCATAAATAGTGAGAGAAAAATATACATAAAAAAGGACAAAAATATTTGTCTTTAGAGATGCTGGGTTAAGTAGCAGAAATCATTTGGTTTTTGGGTTTTGTTCTTTTCCAGACAGCCAGTCTTTTCTCTTTTGTTGCTCTTGTGTAATGTTGAGCAAGACAGCATCATTAAGCTAGACTCTTCCAAACCTGATGCCATTGCTTTGGGAATCCAAATAAGCTCAGGTCTCTTGGTGGTGAAATAAATCTGAATAAACACAGCTATTTTGGTATCTGTATTTGCATTTGGGACTCTGGGAAGAAATACAGGAATTCATTATTTCTGACATGAGGCACAGAAAAGCATGTGAAGAGTTCATCTCACTTCACTGGCCTATACCATGGCTATTTTAAACCCCAAATATAAATGCAGCTGTTACTATCACACTCCCCCACCACCCCCGCCCCCCTACCCCGATCCCTCACCAAGTGCATGGCCAGCCCCTCTCTCCCACTAATTGGCAGAGTCTGGGCAGTGCTGTGAAAACCTGCTTTCCCTTTTGCGAGGCAGTGGAGCTAAGCAGCTGGAAGCTGCTTAGCTTGGACCGCAGTAGGGTAGGAAGAGGGACCTATGCAAGGTCATGCCAAGACTCATCTGTTTAACTGTATTTTACTTGGAAGCTGCTGATTTTAGCTGGAGCAAAGTCAGAGTCAGTGAAAGAGTGGCCACGATCAGACAGGTTTGACAGTCCCATCACTGTTTTGTTTAGTTTTGATTAATAAATTGAATTACCCATAGCTATGCCAATGTTCTTGGAATACGAAATGGATACCATGCCTGAGGGAGTCCTGGACACAGGGCTGATGCTCGGCTTCAGTGAATGTGGTAGCACAATTCGGTGCGAGTGAGGTGCAGAGATTGAGGGCAGTTGTCACATGGGAGGGAACAGCTTCATGCAGAAGCAGACGGCAGCTCCCTGGGGTCTACCAACTGCTGAGGCAAGGTCTGCGATTAGGAGAGGGAGCAGTTTTGGGGCAGGGTAGTAGCTTTATGTGCAGTGTAGGGGAAAAGGCATCTGAAGGTGTTTTTGCATCTCAGTGGGTTTTTGCATTGCAGTAGGAACTTCCACTGGAGTTCCTGGAGCTGTTAGCATGGTGGGCTGCTGGCAGCCTGCAAATACCCATGGAGGTCCTTACTGGGCCCATGTTGGCCAGGCTGATTCACTGGGGAGCCTTAACCAAAGCAAGATAGGTGTGGGGTCCCCTCCCTCCTTTGAGTCCAACCCACAGGCCAGTCAAGTAGCAGTGGGCACCTGGATTTTGGCCTGGACTCCTCCCCACTGCCCAGGCACTGGAGGGATGTGTTGCTGGGCCATGAAGTCTTTCACAGAGCTGATATGTTCTAGTTTGTCTCCTGCAGAAACTCTGTGGCTCCAACTACCCCCTAAGCATTGCCTTCATTGTGGTGAACGAGTTCTGTGAGCGCTTCTCCTACTATGGCATGAGAGGTATGTGGCTTGTGTCTGGGAAGCAACTTTCCCATCTTTGGGTTTCTGTACACACTGTCCTGGTGTTCCAAGACTGCGCTGTATGTGGTCTCAGCTGTCTTTCAAAGTAAATTAGTATTTTGGAGTGCAGGTATGAATAGTGCACCCTAACATTGATGCTACGCCTGAGCTGAACAGAAGTTGGGACTAGAGAGCTCCAAATGTACCTTCCAGTCTAAATTTTTATATGGTTCCCCGTCTCAAACCTGGTTTTCCAGTGTGTGATGTCTTCCATAGTTGTGTGCAATCAGTGTGTTTGGAAATTGAATCATACAGGCCTCTAATTTGCAGACAGAAAATGTGTATAAACAGAACTAAAGCTTACAGTAAGATAAGCTAGAAAATATGTTTTCTAGCTAAACATAAATGTTTATGAGCAAAGAACACCTGATACTCATATATCTTATTTTAGCTTTTCCTGTGTCAGGGATTATGAGGAACAGGTCTGCAAGCACAGATCTTTCCACAACAGTGCTCATAGCTGCTAGACAAATCAGTGGTTTTCTTGCCGCTGTGATGTAGTTTCCCGCTTACCTGCAGAGATACACATTAATTACCTGATGTGATCTGCTTGTTTCCTTTTAGCTGTCCTGACACTATATTTCTTAAGCTTCTTCCACTGGGATGAGAATCTCTCCACTGCTGTGTACCATGCCTTTTCTGCGCTCTGTTATTTCACACCTGTCATTGGAGCCATCATGGCAGACTCATGGCTGGGGAAATACAAGTAAGTGAAGATATCTCTCTAATTCAGACAGCATACATCTACACCATGCAGCCTGTGCAAGGACAGTGCTGTGTGCGCTCCCAGTTTTGAGCTAGCTCAGTGCAGCAAAGACACACTTGCGAAGGTCAGCTCCTCTCTGTTAATGGATGAACAGCTGATCTGTTTGCTCACACTGTTCTGTGCTCCTCTTTCACCAAAGGGCCAATAGGCAACATCGTTGGAACAAATTAAATGTCACAAACACAATTTTCCTCCACTGTCCTTCCCTACCTACCTTGAGGGAGCTGAGGTGTAGGGTGATTAACCCTCATCTTGCCAAGATCTACTTCTGAAAAGGATTCAAAGATGGTGAGGAAATGGTGTCATTCTCTAGATCTCGCAGTTTCAGATAAAATGTCACTAACTGTACTATACTTACTTATGCTTTCACAGCATAAGGAATGTGTGAGCACACCCATTTTTATGCCAGAGAAACCTGGTTTCACTCAAATCATCTGCCTCACCACATAACCAGGTAAACTGTCCCTGAGTAAGTTAGGTGGTACTCCCTTCCACTGATAAGTTGTGGGGCCATCATCGGCTCCAGAGTGGTGGCGAGCAGCTATAGAACTTTCTTTGCTTGGCACTGTTTGTTCATTGTCTGAGGAGTATTGGCTGTCAGAGGGATGAAGTGCAGCCAAACCCTTCTCTCTATGACTAAGCACATCTGGCAGAAGAGTCTCAACAGGAAAAAAACCAGCTGCCATATGCCTTTCCAGCAGAAAGTTCTTAAGGAGATATTAATGTTCTTTTTTCTTTGTGCTCAATTTTTGTCATTCTCTTCTCCCTTTGAATGAAAAAAAATAACAGTGGCGGTTTATTAACTTCATTATTTAAGGTCACATAGCAATGTTCATTGGTATTTGATGATATCTATCTTGCAGCATGATATTGTGAGAAGGTGAATCCTTATGCAGGCTTTTGTACATTAGGGAGGAGACTTTCCCTGGAGTAATTCCTATGACTGAAAGGGAGGTGGCTTTTGCTGTAGTAGCTGGACCTCGGCCAATGCCAAGGACAGGATAACAGATTAGAGGGGCTTTTAGGAATGATCTGATGTGGCTCTAAATTAGCTGTTGCAACCAGGGTTTGGATGTGTTGAGGATCGCTTCCATACTCAGAGCTCATAGGACTTCTTCTAGTACCTCTGTCCTAGCAAGTCCTTCTATTCCCTCTGTGTGTGTCTAGTCTGCACATGAATACATAGACATCTCTTAATCCTGAACATGATGAAGGAATAGAATACACTCAAGAGCCTGATCCTCCTAGTCAGAATTCTTCTCCCTCACCAAGACGTGGGAGGCAGATAGGTGAACTCAGTCCTTCAGAGGTACTTGTAATAGGGAAACCACACTCCTAATTCAGATTTGTTAGTCAGGTGGGTTGAATGTGAGCAACAGCCCCTATAGATGCCTTCCAGTCAAGGGATTCACTTAGGCACATGCTACAAAATGCCAGTTATTAATAATCTGGAAATTGAGTTGGACCTGAACAGTACTCTTCTATTTGCAGCCTTCCATGCATGACAAGACTGGAACATTTTTAGTTTATTCTGCTCAGCAACCTCTGCAAAGAAAGCAGGGGCTATCCCTCCTTAATCTGAACCCATTTGCCTATCTCTTTCTTCTAGTGCACTCAGTGTTGACACAAAAGAGTTATAGTTGCCTGCTATACCAGTGGTATGAATAAACCAGTTCCTTGTGTATCTGCCAAGTAGACCTGCTGTACCAGGAAGCACAGGTGCACTCTATTTTCAGATCATACAACACCCAGCACCTTCAGTCACTGCTGTTTGCTTTCCTCACAGGACGATCATCTACCTCTCCATTGTGTATGTGGTTGGCCATCTGATAAAGTCAGTCGGTGCAATTCCATCCCTAGGCAACCAGGCGGTTCATGTGTAAGTAGCTGTTGAAACCACAGCGCTGTATAGGTTGTGATGGTAGCTGGTTTACCCAGGACTGTAATTTGTTTCACCTCCATCAGGCCAGCAGTTTGGGGGCTGTGCATGGGTTGCTTTAATCAGGGAAGGGTTTGGGACATCTGAGTAAGAACAGAAGGGTGGATCTAGAGTGTGAATGCACCAGAATGAGTTGGAAACCACCACAGAGACTCTAAGCCCTTTGAGATAGGGACCTCTGATCACCCCTCTCTGTTACACCATGCTACTAGAATTTGATCTCCTCCATCCAGCTGCCTGCACCAGGCTCATTCCTCCTTCATTTCCTCATCAGCATAGCTGCCCAGCTCAGCAAGGTTCCCCTGCGTGCATGGAAACACAAAACCAAAGACAGATTTTCTGATGTGACAAGAAGAAGAGTCTGTCGCTTCCATAGGGTGCAACCGTTCTTGCCCTCTAGATTCTGAACTGATAGGCTTGTCAGAGTAGGCGTGGCCAGTCCTGACACTCCTGTTCCCTACAGACTTAATTTGTCGGGCCAACAATGGTATTTTGAGGAGTACTAGAAGGTAGAAAGCACCCAAGAATGAGCCTAATTCAAAGAGTTTGTCTGTGCTTACCTAAGCTGGAAGGCCACAGGAAAAGGAGCTTTTTTTAATTTTTTTCTTTTTTTTCTTAATTGATCTCGGTCATCTTTTGTTCTCATATAAGTGAAAAATAATCCCACGGATTTTTGATCTCTGGTATGGCCATTGGGCTTCAGAACAGCAAGAAACTGACAAAAGCAGTTTGGTTAATTGACTGGTACTGAATGCAGAAATGAGGATAATTTGTTTTTCTCACTTATCTGGCTCATAATCACTACCCATGTGCAAAAGACAATGTTACCAGAGGAATCATGGTTGGGTGACACTAAAATGCTCTCATAAGCACTGGAAAGGTTCTGCAATGGTGATATTTTTGTTCTTGCATGAAGGATCCTGTCTATGGTTGGTCTGTTTTTGATCGCCCTTGGAACGGGAGGTATCAAGCCCTGTGTCTCTGCATTTGGTGGGGACCAGTTTGAAGAGGAACATGTAAGATTTCTTTTCTTTCCTAAAATCTGCAGTGTCTGCTTACTTTATGAGGATGTTTATGTGATCAAATCCTGTTGTACTAGAATAAGGGTCAGTTTGCTAGGAAAAGATGTAGTAAGACATGAAGTAGGAGGGTTTACATAAAACTTGAGAGAATCTGGATGCTTCAGGAAAGGAAAATGACAGCAGAACAGGACTGATATCGGGAAGGATAGGTCATAATTGCATCAAGTTATCTAAATGTTAATTGGACATCCGAGTAGTTGGAAAATCCTGTATCATGGAACTGTAGCCATTTCTGAACCAGCTTAACAGGGGTGATTATAATGCACTGCAATGGAACACAGCAAATGAAAGAGAAAATTGTATCACTAGCCTATGCTTCCTTGGGAATTTTCCCTCAAATCAGTCATAGTCTGTATCTTAGATATTGTTCAGAAAGAACTGTAGGAAATTCCAGTTTTTTGAAAGTAGTGCTGGTACCACATCTACCCAGAATGTTTTCTGGATATTCCAGAATGGAAAGTTCTGAAGAGTTGGGAAAATGTTTCTTTTTAGCTCTGTTTGTACTCTGTATCCTGTGAATTGCAATCCAGTTGCTTCATGTCCTCATTCTCTATCATGAGTGCTTAACCCCTCACCTGCACTAATCTCAGACTCCCATTATGCAGCACAGTGGCTCAACCAGGGGTAAGGTAGTGCTTAAAGAAGTGAAACAGGTCAGGAAGTACTAAGCCTCAGGCAAAATGCTAAATTTTCAAACTGACCTGAAATTGAACACTTAGATTTATGTTGACCTAACACACAAATAAAAATTTCAGTTTTCTCAATGACAGCATTCAAATCAGCAACTTCTGTGCGTGGCATAAGTCCTCAAATATATAGAAGGCTACTGCTACAGGAGAGAAAGTATATGTTGGGGGTCTGTGATGAGTAGGCTTAAATACAAGGAGGATTATTTAGGACTGACAGTAGGAAAAATTTTCCAGAAATGTATCTAGAGAAGTACTGGAAAAGATTAGGACCTTTGGGAGATGGATATTCCCATCAATGGAGGCATTGAAGAATGACATTAGACTAATGGTCTGTCAGGAAAGGCACTGGTAGAGTTGGACAAGGGATGGCTCCTTGGCCTTGGACAAGGGATGGGAGCCCCGTAGAGCAGTATGCTGTTTGTCTTTTGCAATGCCCTGGCATGTAGTCAGCATTGCATAAATGAATAATATAGACTAGAATGTTTATTTTAAAATTTTGCGAAGACTTGTGCTTTCTGCACATGAACTGTGTGATGCTGAAGTGAGGAAGCTTATAGTTACTAAGGAGTAACAAAACACAGGATGTTTCATGGTCACTTGTTCAAAGCAGATCCTTCTGCAAGCATGTCCATCCTGTGCTGTCAGTTGGACCCGGTGCTTTAGAGGATGCTGCAAAAGAGGGAGCAGCAATTATCTGGTGGTCACCAGCCTCCCCATTTGGCACCACTCTGACCAAAAGCAGGCTGGTAGTACAGCACACATGCTCTGGGAATATGATGCGTACATACTAGCATGTGGGCATCCCAGCTTGCAGCGCCAATAGTTGTCCCAAAAGGATTCTAAGAGGTGTTACAGCAGTGTTTTCAGAAGTGCTACTTCTATGAATATTAATGATTAATAATGTTTATCCAGCATCTTTCAATTACCACCTAATTACAGTATGATAATATGTACCACTTATCTTCAGAGTGTTTTATAGACTTCAGCTAATGAATCTCAGCACCCAGCCAGGCACATACATATTATTATCCCAAACTTACAACCACAAGTGAGTTACAGAGAAAAACCTGAATTGGCTGTGGTTGTGTGGGCCTGTACCCATTCTCCAGCATTCAGACTACACCTCTCCAACAAATTTACCAAATATTATGGCACAAACGTTCACCTGTGTGTTGCCTTCAAGAAAAACTAATACAGAGAAAGAAAACTGTAAAAAACCTTCTGATAAGGACAATGTGTTCTGCTCTATTAATTCTTTTCAGAATAGAAAGTTTTGTATTTTACCATTTTGAAATGACTTGGCCTTTCAGAAGAAAAAATGTTTTATGTTATGTGATAGGAAATTTAAGTCTTCAAAATTGGATTAAGAAGTTTTGATTTTGTAAGGAACGAAACCCCTCTGGAGTGCTGTTTGAGAGGACTTATGTTTTTTGTCTTCCATTCCCAGTAGGATGAAATAAGTTTTGAAAATTCCAGATTAAATGAAGTATTTGATTCCTCCTTAGTTTTCAGGACACCAATAAACTTCAGCTGACCCTTAAGTGCACAGGCTTAGTTGTCCATCTGGAAACTAGGGATGTGGTAGTTCTGTATATGAAATTAATAAATAAATTGCCCCTGCTATTGCCACGTAGAGATAAATTTATGTTTTGAGGTAAATGCACACTATTGATCTGATTTTCTTTTAAGTACTGTATGAGTGTAATAGTCTTGGATCTCCCACTTTGAGAACAGTGCTACTACAAACAGTGATGGAGACTGACTCAGCAGGAGGTCAGATAGGGAAAGTAGATTTATCTGCAGGAGATTTCCAAGCATCTTTGTCTATGGGATTAGGAGTCCAAGCTAAAAATGCCTGAACCAAATGATATTTATGATATGTTACATGAATGCGAAGGCTGCTGTGCATATTAATTAAGGATCAAAGCTGCTTTCAAACAGTGTTATATGGTGTTTAAGGTACTAAATAGCTTTCTCTTTGTTTCTTTATTTTCCGGTTGCCAAGGAGATCAGGATTATCGTGTACAGTACCTTTTCTCAAATTAGTTAATCCAAATCATGTTGTTAATGTACGTGTGCTCTAAAGATTAAGAAAATAGGGAGGGAATTCTTTTTTCCAATCAGTGTAATTTGCAAGCTGCTGGGTCATTACTTTTGTGCTCAGTTCTGCTTTTCTCTGATGATTTTTTTTCCATCACTGAAATCTGAAAATGTGTGAAACGGGATGCCCTAAATTCTTTACACATCACTACCGTCTTCTCTTACCAGCACATTCTTTTTGGTAATTCTTGCTCTAGACTTTATCATGTCAAGAGCTGCATGCCTGAGTTTTTCTCAGCTCTCAGAAATTCTGAGTTGCTCAGATATGAAGGGTTAGAGATATGGCACGAGTATTTGACTAGAAGAGGGCAGGACTGTGAGGACTCTACTGCACCACCCATGTCAAGCTGTGGCAGGGCTACTCTGGGAATGGGACAGATTGCTGAGGATGCTCATTTCTCTAGATTTCCTTATGATGACAAATAACTATTCACAAAGGTAGAATGAAGAAGAAAATATGCTTTTACTAGCTTAGCCGTAGAAAGTTCTGGGTAATCAAAAACACTGATAAGGACAGAAATGGACTATAAGAGATAGTAAGACCCAGTGCTGTTTTCTATTAACCATGGGAACATGCCATAGAGATGATTATTATAAAGCTTACAAATCTTTTAATCTATGATAAATCATTTGTGAGTAATGTATGGATTAGATTGCCTGGGACATGCTAGGAAATAAAATAGTGGAAGAGCCAAAAGCTCAAGATGATGGGGTCTTCATAACAGTGCTGGGGCAAGGCAAAAAGCCCTTAATCCAAGTGAGGGGACACCCAGACTCCTTGGTGGGTGGCAGTGGGAAGTGAAGGGGCTCTCACCCTCACCTTCCCAGTACCTCCTTCACAAGGGGACATGAAGAAAAGCCCCCACACACCCTCCCACCTGTCCACCTTCCCTGCAGTAATCCCCTGTGATAAGAGGCTTCTTGCCAAATGAAGTAGCAATATTTCCTGTTGGCTGCTCCATCAGTCACAGCAAGTTTTGTTCCATTTTTTGATCTCAGGCTTCATTCCTTAAAAGCTGTCCTCTTTTAGCTGCCTGCAATTCTTCACATTTTCTCCATTTTCTAGCCTTGTGACTATTATTGTCTCAGGGAGCAGAAGGAAGCAGGACACATTAGAAGGAGAGGAGACAGAACTAGGGCCCTGAGGAGCTTCCTCACACTCAGCTAAGTTAAAGCTTCGCATTCAAATGATGCTCAAGTCATAGACATGTGGCTGAAGGTGCCCTAAGGAGCTCTCTGCCACGCAGCAAGCCATGTCCCAAGCAATTTGCCCACTACCTTTACAGGACCTGGTGACAGCTGGGAGTGAAGCCTAGATACGTATGGAGTATATTGGCTACCTGGGCTTGGGCTGTCCTTAAATGCTGGTTTCACCGACTCAGGTGTCCCATAGGCTGGTGATACAGATGAGCGTGGGGTAGCTCAGGTAGCCTGCTCTTCTTTCTCCACTCTGCTGGCCCACACAGGCACAGGGAGGAGGTTTTGCACTGTGTATGTGCATGCTACTATGCATGTATGTCTCCCTCAAAAGCAAGAAGAGACTGCTCTTGGTTGAATGCCCTCACGTGTTACTCCTGCAAAAAGGACCAAACTCTGCATCAAGTTCTTGATTCCTTCCAAATTATGAATTATGCAGGAGGAAAGAAGATCAACAGAAATCCTTTGACTGTATGAACTATAATATGTTACATCAGTTAGATCCTGAACTCTTTCTCTTAGAGTTCATCCCTCTATCAGGCTCTTGAATTTGCTCCCGTAGATTTAATTTACCCTATTAGTTTGAGGTTGACTGGACTCAGCTTGGTAATCTCCTGTCTGATGGATACCTCTCATTTGCTGGCACTCTCTCATCTATGCTGTCATTACCGGCTCCTCAAAATACACAAGTTTCTTTTTCTATTTCTACACAGGAGAGAAGGGGGAAAAAAAAAAAAAAGAGCTCAGACGTGGGAAGAAATTATGAGCTTGTCAAACTGTGCCAAATTGAATTGAATTAGGTGACAGAGGATCTGAATCATGCTACTTTTTCTGAATAAGTAAATGCTCTCCTCTCCTTCCCATCTCACAACAGTCTCGAAGCAGTGGCTTTTCCTTTGAAATGCCAAAAAGCCCCAAAGCGCTTCTCAAGTAACGTGAGCTGATTTGTTTGAGCATTTACCATCACCTGAACACAAGCATGTTTGCTTAACATTTTATGCACTGCGTGTCAATATTTACCCAGCCTTCCTAACAAGAGAATTGATAGTGTTCAATCTGCAAGCCCAATGCTGTGCGTTAGCCGTGACATTGATATTGTCTTCTCTTGTTTTAGACCTCGGAGAGAAGCAAGTTTTTTTCCATCTTCTATTTATCCATTAATGCTGGAAGTTTGATCTCCACGTTTGTAACTCCTGTATTAAGAGGTCAGTGTTGATTTAGAATAAGACAATAAATTAGCTGCCCTCTGACTACTCTGCTGTGCATAGTTAGGCTTTTATGACAACTGAATGGCAGAAATTATATTATCTATGGAGTGGCCAGTGTATTGCATTTATGCCTTGTTAATCCTGCTGTAGCAGTGTAACAGATTTATAGTACTAGCAGACAAGTCACAGAAACTATATTGCTGGTTGTATTTCAAAGCTAGCCTGAACTGTAGAATTAAAATATGAAAGGTGGAAGAACCTATATGGTCATCTAATCCTCCCCATTGCCATTGAAGAATTATTCCCCTGTCTTGCCTGCAGGTAACTTGTGGATGGGAACTGATCTCTGCTGTCCTGTACAGGCATCAGGGCAGAAAAACTGAGCAGAGCTGGTTTTGAAGTCCTACCTTCTCCCTCCCACAGGGTTCTGCTGACTTCTGGAGGGCTCTGTCTTGGCACCCAGGCATGTCTGCGTGGATCTGCCTGCAAGATTGCAGCCCTGAGCAACTAGCCTTGAAGACAAAGCACAGGCCTATGCCCCATTTAAGACCTACTTTATATTCTAGCCAGCTTGCACAACCCCTTTTAGTCCCTGAGCCTTGCTGCACTTACTTCATTGTATCACAGTGCCTAGAAGCCAAGGGGATTGGCACGCTCTAAATACAGACACAGAGGCAGAGCAGCAGGCCATAGGCCATGGGGATGGGGACAGGGACAAGGTAGCCTTCACACTTAGTAGCAATTTTTTTCATTCCATCCCATGGCCTCCAGGAAGCTTTCTTTGTTCAGAGTGATTATTTTAACAGGCCATTCATTTCACAGGACTTTGGACAATTGTGCTTGTCTCTTATTTACACCATCCATACTGGCAAAGGCAAATGCTGTATCTCTTGCTCTTTCTCTCACTGGTGTCTCCCAGTCAGCATTCTGTTGGGAAGAGGCCTTTGCTCAATGTAGTCAGTGGGCAGATGAAAATCCAGTCCCCTTCGAACATCAAAACCTGTGCCAATGTAGCCTAGCAATAAAGTAGTTGCAACATGGAAATGAGGTGGAGAGGATGGGGAAAGAATAATATTTCTGCTAAGTGTGAAAGGTTTTCTTGGAAGAGCAAGAAGTGCAGTTCATAGACATTTGGCAGAAATGTGGAATATATACTTTTATGTGGAGAAGTCCAACTCAATTTTGCATGTCAAAAGTTCAATATGCCCATAATGTCTTGCTGCCAGCCTTGTTGGATTTCAGCTAATTTGCTGAAAATAAGTAAATAAATGCTATGCACACACACAGCTATGCAGCTGACCATGACTGCCCAGGGACAAGAAACAGGAACAATTGAAGGCTTCATGGGTTGGTTTCCTGTTAACTGTGTTGGCTTACTTTAACCATTTTGTTATTACTCCATGCAAGAATGCAGTAATTTGTAGCCACTGACATACAAACACAGACCCCACTGCTGGCTTGCTGTTTGCAACTGGACTTCTAAATTCATGTGGTGTGAGAACTGACGTGGTCCAAGAGGCGCAGGGTTTCAGTGACCCATAGCTCAGATTGATCAAAGCTATGCTGTAACAAGCCTGGCTTCCTGATGGGTTATTGCAAGACCTCATACTTGGAGCAGGCTGCCTCTAGTGAGACTGCGAAGGTGGTGAGAAAGGGAACTGGAGTGTTAAAACTAATCCTGTGCTCCCACTTATTTAGCAGAGGTATTGGCTTCCACTTTGTCCACTGTAGGTAGCTGTGAAATCCGATTCAGGTTTTTAGCTCAATAACTCGTGCAGCTGGCACAATAACGTGGAAACACAGTACTGGCTATTTAGATCTAGGCAAATACAGAACAGCTTCAGGTTATTTTAAATGTCATGGATTTTTTTCAAATTACAGTTCCTACTACTTCTTTCTACCTATTTGTCTGCCCCCTCCCTTCTACCATTCTCATCAATATCCCATTATCAGCTGCTTTTGCTGACAGACACTAACTCTGCTTCCAAATTGTCTTCATCAAGGGAGGACAACTGTTTCAGGGAGATTCAATTCACAGTGTCAAGCACCAGCAAAGAAGATTTAAAGCCAGGGGAAGTGACTGATTTAGGGGAAGCAAATCAAAGGCCCCAGTAACATAAGTCTGACTGTAATGAGGTGCTTTTATTTCTGACTTCTTTTTCAGGGGATGTGAAATGTTTTGGAGAGGATTGTTATGCACTGGCTTTTGGTGTCCCAGCAGCACTGATGGTGTTGGCGCTTGGTGAGTGGAAACAATAATGCTTGTAACAGGGCTTACCATTTTTGAGTCCATGGATAGATGAGAAAATGCACAAATTCACTTGCTTTGGATGGATACTGCAATGGGAAACTAGGGTTCAAGGGTTCAAGGTCATCCAACAATTCCAGTTTAGAACAGCAAGAAAAATCACTAGTTCACTCAGTGGTGGGCAGACCATGGTTTTACTGCAATCCCTTACCATGATACTGATGAGAGAGTGGTCTGATGGATGTTTCAAAATACAATTGCCTTGCTCTATAAAGCAAAGGGAGGTGGCAAAATGATTCTCCTGATGGCTTGCAGCTTTGCCTATAACCAGGCTTGGCCTTTGAACTGCAGTCTGAGCAGTCCTCAAAGTTCCCCAGCTTATAGAAGAGAAGCTTAGCATGCAACTTCTAACCTTTCCACAGGTTCTTTGCAGCTTGTGGCCATCTTTAATGGCTGAGACTTCTGCTTCAGAATCTGTGTGCCACACAGAAATTGCAGAAGGAGCTGAACGAGATGTTACTTTATTCTGAGTTGTCTCACTTTTCTTGGCTGAAGTAATTCCCACAATTACAGTGACAGCTTATTATTATGTTGCAATAAAAAGCCCTTATTTTGCAAATGTAAGGAGGCAGCCACAATCACCCTACTTCCTAAAGCTTATATCTTAGCCCCATTAATGTACTTGTCAAGATTTCTTCTTCAACCCTTATAAAATACTCAGCAATTTCCACATTCAAACTGTTACTTGTGGCAGCCACTACAGAGGACACCCCATTAGCTTTAGTTTCACGGTTGCAAGCTGCTGAGGGGAGCAGTCCCCTTATTATGCTGCATTTGAGAGGTTTTGACACAGCATGGGGTGACTTCTCATTCAGCTTGTTACCTTAATTGAGAGACCAAGCAATTGTGTGATTTCACCACAGTATCTGTGATTTGAAAAGTTCGTCCCCCAGAGAATGTGAATGTTGCTCACTCCCTTCAAACTTCCATCAGAGAGAAGAACCAGGACACTGGAGAAATGGCATCAGGCTACAGCTAACATTATTGCAGTTATTTTCAAAAAAGTGCATGGTCACGGGCCTGAGAAGCTTGTCTTTTCCCCTGTGGCCTGTTCCTATCAGTTTAAGGCAGCACAGGCTACTCTGTGCATCATTGTGTGATGAATGCAGGGTAGTAGCTGCCCAGGGGAAAATGGACACGTAAATATTGCAACTTTGGTGAGAGCATCAATTAAAATGTGTTTTTAGCTAGTGTGCTACTGCCAGATTCCATGGCCTGCCCAGCAAAGCAGCTCTGTGTTCTTTTGTAACACACTAAAATGCTTGGAAGTGATATATTTGACTATGTGAGCAGCATGCAGAACTGGAGAAAATACCCTTTCAGCCCTGACTGGCCCCGTGATGATGGAAAGCAAGGATAGATTTAAAGGCAGAATGGAAATCTTACAGAGCAAGATTTTCTGGGTTGTTTCAGTTTCTGAAAGATGGGGGAAGACTGATACCATTTAATTCCAAATGCCAAACCTAACACAGGAACCTCAGTTCCCAAAGGACTCAATGGCATCACCAGAAGGTATTCCAGCAAACCTAATGAATCACCTTTTAGAGGCACCAACAAGTCCACAGGGAGATGCTAAAAATTGGGTAGTGCAACTACCCACTCTGGGTGACTTTGGACAAGTTTCTTTCAGTGTGGCTCACCTAAACTGACTTCAGAGTTCTCTCTGACAGTTCTGCAAGTCAAAACTGGATGTGAACAGTTGTCATAGTCAGAAAAGAGAAATGGTGATTTCCCTGCAATGTCCTAGGCCTCCTGTGTTAGGACAGAGGTGCCTGCTTTTCTTCACTGGCAGTGGACTGACCCAGACAATTGGGTTAGTTTAAAACATTGAGGTTGGTTTGTTATATGGATTTCATACTCAGCTTTTATTGTGCTTCTCCCTGCTAACGTCTTTGGAATTGCAATGTGCTCAGAGGCTCTCAAAGAGCAGGACAAATGATATGTAATCAGATAGCCACCTCTCTGACAGGATTTTGAAGCCTCGGTCCAATATTCTTTGTGCTTTGAGGGAGAAAACCAAGACAAAACAATATCTTAAATTGTATATCCCTTCGTGGAAACCATAAATGGAGGTAATTTCTGTCAACACCAGTGTGTGATGCAGTCACCTTCGTGGCAGTTTCCATTGAAATGTGTGTGAGATGCAAGTACACAAAGCCCACGTTAGGTCTGGATTAATCCTCACACAGTTGCAGTGACTCAGGGCTGATGTCCAACATCAGGTGCAGCAATTCAATGTGGATTGTATGTTAAGTTTAGCCTACAAAAAACATAGATGGGGGAATTTTCAAAGCTTTGATTCCCAGCATGAATCAGATGAGGAGGTGCCTCTTGTGCTAGAGCAGATCATGAGAAGATGATGGTGAATTCCTAGGGATCACACTGCCTCTTGTAGGATGTTGCATTTTCTTCCATCTGAAGGCATTAAAGGAGTCCTATATAATTATTTTGTTGAAAGTACAATCCTGTAAGCCCCAAGGACAGAGGGTTTCTGTTGAATACAGGGGTGGGGGATACTTCCCAGAAGCCAGTGCAGAATTGAGCCTCATTCATGGGAATTCCCATTTGGATTATAATATTTTTCAGTTGTATTCATTGCTGGAAGTGGACTGTACAGAAAAACGCCACCACAAGGGAACATCTTACTTGAAGTGTGCAAATGCATCGGTGTAAGTGTGTGCCATTCTCTCTTTTTCATGCATGACTGAGGTTGCAGGTCAGAAAAGTGCAAAGGGAAAGGGGAGGTGACATTTGGAGTTCTTCCGTATGCTGTACCTGGATATCTTGCTGATGACTTGTAAGGAATAAGAAACACATTTAGGTCCTAGTTTATTCTTTCAACATTTCAATTGTTTTTCCTTAGCTCCGTGAGCTGTTCAGTTGATGTCAGTAGAACCACTAGTGGCAGACGCTAGTGGAGACTGAACTGAAAGGAAAATTCAGAAACTTACAGAGTATCAGGTATATGACTCAATTTTTTTCAGCTGAATAATTTTACTGAAGTTTATCAGTTCAGCAGACAGTAATAGTGCACATTCATATTATGCACATTCAGCATGTTCATGTAAATGCAAGAGACACCTGCTGAAGTCGCATAATAGTCTTATCAATTATTTTTCGTAGTGTGTGAGCTGAATATAGTATATGAAAGAATACTCTCTTATTAGGTGGATGATGATGTTTCTTTTTCAGGAAGCTGTTGCTAACAGCAGATGTTTTCTTTTTACCTAGGTCAATCCTAGTGACAGATTTACCTTGGGGAAACAGGCCAGATCTTAAGGATAGTATTTCTAAGTGAGGTCTGCCACTCTTTTTTACCAGGGTGGCTGTGTTCAGTGTGTTCAGTGACTGGAGCACACAGCATAAACAAACAAGTTGCAGATTCAGTGTCACTGACTTCTCCTCCAGTGACAAACCAACTTGAAAGCTGGTCTAGGAGTGAATGAGACATGGGCTGCACCAGGAATGTGCAAAGAAAGGTCTACAGAACAAGTAGGGAGTGAGAGTTCTGGTTTTGACATTGCTTTGGGTAATGAGGCATTTCCTCCCCAGCACGGCGGTCAATTCAACAGGTGCATTTTGGAAGAGAACTGGAGAAATTATGTTTAAAGCTTTATCACATAGCAGGTTTTAAATCAAGCATGAAACAATCTTTGGGGGCTTGTGTCAGATTTGTCTCCAAAAGACAAGCCCATGAAGTAGTTCATTCCCACATACTTTTGATCAACCAATGTCACAGAAACTTCCCTGCAGAGAATTGGTCATAAAGCATCCAATCTGAGATTTTGGAAGTGTCCGGCAAACCCCTGCAATTTTCTGGTGCTGCTTACATTTGGGGATGTGGAGGATGGCCTTGAGCTGGGAATGTGACAAGGGCAGGTACACCACGAGAAAGTTACTCACATATTTTTCTCCCTAGTTTGCTGTTAAAAACCGGTTGCAAAACCGCTCCCGTCAGATTCCAAAGAGAGATCACTGGCTGGACTGGGCGTCAGAAAAATACTCGGTAAGTGATTCTCTACCTGACAGGTATGGAGGGGGAACGGGGGAGATGGGCAGACATACAGGGGAGACAGTAAGACTGCCCTGGCCACACCACTCCTCACATGCATTGGGCTCTCATTGTCCTGTCCCTTCCCACATCTGTACTCTTCTGACCCTTAATGGACAGTTTAGGTGCTGCACTGAAATGGAGAAATGCAAATATGTCTGATATAATGAATAAGTGCAATGAATAACTGTCATGCAGAAAGAGACAGGAGCTCTCATGTTTTGTGGCTTGAATCACCTGCTGGCTTTTCACCCCCATCTTACCTTTTTGCCTGTTCCCTTTATAGAAACAGCTGATTGGGGAGGTTAAAATGGTGACACGTGTTCTCTTCCTCTTCATACCACTGCCAATGTTCTGGGCCCTGTTTGATCAGCAGGTACAGTACAGTGCGTTGCAGGTCTGCCTACTGGCCTGGGTTTGCACCCTTGTCTTTCCAGGGTAACACCAAAGCATCCTGGGGACACAGAGTGCCGTGCTCCTACCAGGTTTCCAGGGGCTTGCTAAGGCAGTACCCACCATCACTGCTGGCCATCCCTTCGCAGTTCTGCTGGGTGTCTGGCACAGGAGGGTGAGAAGCAAGAATGTGCCCTGCCTACTGGCAGGTGTTACAGGGAAGGGAAGGATTAGATGGGAAATAAGACTTCCAGCACTGTCGTCTTCTCTGTCCCTGTGTTTTCTAGTCCCACAGGACATCTTAAAAGCTTCACAGCTGTCTCTTTTCTCCTTAGGGATCCAGGTGGACTTTGCAAGCCACAAAAATGAATGCTGATTTTGTAAGTACTTAATGTCACCAGGGCTGGTAAGACTAGTAGTAACATCACTGCTCTTGCTTTTTAACCGGAGTCTCGCAGTACTAAGAGAATCTGCTTGATGAGTCTGGGTGAGTTGCACTTCTGGTGATTAGAAGTGAGAGACTATATGCAGCCATGTTCAATTCATCACAGCACATCTTGGCAAGGAGCAAGGGCTGGGGAGCTATCAGCAGCCTGCAAGGTCAAGAGTGCTGACCTACTGGCAACCGGTTGGTCTGTGACCTTGAGCAGGCAGGGTTTCCAGCTTGCTTACCCCCACTGAAGACAGAGGAGTCAGGGAAAATTCGCACAGCCCTTGTAAGGTGTAACTGGAACTATTATAGTTGTTTATTTCTGCTCTGGCTTACTTCGTGATACATTAATGAAGCCTCTCAAAACCAGCAGGAATCTGGTGTATATAGGGTAGAGATGTGGTGAGGATTAATTAGTTAGTAGCCATAAAGTTCTTTGAAGATGTGAGTGGCAAATGGTGCAGGGTGCAGTGGCAGATAAATGTGGATCAGCTATCTGCCTAAAGATGCCACTATACAGGGCTGGTTTCCAGACACATATGTTTTAACAGGCCATCTAGATCTTACCTGTGGATGGTCACATCAGAATTCAGGATTGTAAATGCCCATTTTTGAGTTTAAAATTGACTTAAAGCCCAAAATTTGAGCCAGCAGAGACGGGCAGCCATTCTAGACTCATCTCAGAACAAACCTGGCAGACAGGAGACAAACACCCACAACACCTTCTTGGGAAGATATTATTTCCTTCCTAATTTTCCCCCTCTTCTCTTCATCTTAATTTCAAATGAAAAGCATTGTGTGGAGTTCAAATACCAACCTCTCCCTGGAGACAGCTCATCAATCCCTTTTGGGAACTGAGATGCCTCTGTCCATCCCCGTTAACCTTGCCCAGTTGTCGAGGCTGGGTACAGTAATGCAAGGGTGAGGCACCTCTTACAGCCTTGAGGACTCATGGCTCAAGCCAAGAAGTAACAGTTGAACAGTTGACCAAAGCCCATTTGGTGCCCTGGGCAGATGGATGGAAGAAAGAGGTGTTTGTGCAGCCCGCTGGCTCAGGGATGGTCTTTTGTTATCCTTTTGGGGTGCTTGGGAGAAATACCAACAAAGCTCAGAGGGTCCTGAAGCTTGAGAGCACTCACTTGCACGATTTTGGCTTTTCCCATTACAGAAGCAAAGAGGGAGGAAGCTCTAAGTCCAGATCCCAACTGGGACACTAATGTGCCCATTCCTCCCTACTCACCTAGTTCATGGTTCAGCCAGTCTGAAACACGGGTCTCAGTATCTGTCACAGGCTGTGTCCCAGCTGCCATATATCAAGCTCTGAGTGTAGCTTCCTCTGCAAAATTATTCTCATCAAACACTGTGTCCTTAGATGACAAGTGTCAAGAGCACAATATCAGCTGCTAGAGCCAACATAAAACATTTGAAGAAACCACCTTTGCTGCTAATGCAAGTTGGTCCAGTTGCTTATTTGCCATATGCACTATTATATTATGGTGTTTATGAATCACTTGGAGTATCTTTTTGTTTCAGGGAATATATGTCCTTCAGCCTGACCAAATGCAGGTAAAAGATACTATGGGGTAGGTAATAACCCTTAGAAATGTGTTTTCTTTTTCTCTCTTGTTTTTATTTTTCTCACGGAATGAGTGGCCTTTGTCTGCTCCTTTTGAAGGTAATAGCAGTGCTCTTGCTGACTGCTGTGGTGTGCACTCTGCCTTATTGCTCACTAGCTGTTTTGGAAGCTTAGTCTTAGCGTTCAGAAGACCCCAAGGATGTCTGAACATAGAGGTTGAATCCTGCAGAATATTTAAGAACTACTGTTCTTGAACTGGTGCTGGCATGTGGAGGATACAAGTTGTGTCTCCTTTTAACATGTCCCTGCTCTGGGATGAGCATTGTACCTGAAATATGTTTCCTTCCTCCCTTCCTGCAGGGCAGATGAAAATGTGAAGGCTCCAAGATGGTGACGTGTTGTCACAGTTGATTACAATTCTTACGCTGAACAGCTTTGGTGAAATTCAAAGCTGTTCCGTTCCCTGAAATCTTTCTTCGAAACTGAAACAGCATATCTCTCTTCTTGTTCTCCATCACACTCTCTTTTCGTGCTCTGCCGCTGCTGGCTGGCAGACAAGCTCTGGCCCTCCCAGGAGAAATGTGGTTCCTGGGGGATTACCAAGATGTGTGGAAGTGTGAGAAAATGCCAATCTCACAGAATAGTGCCCATTTCTCTGGGATTTTGCTGAAGTCCCAAGATGTTTCCATTATTGCTGATTTGTTGTAAGGTCCCACCAGAGCACCGAAGGTCATCTGTTTCTGTTGTCAGTGGGTTTTGTACTTTTTAAAAACATAATGTTTCAGTTCTCTCTTCAGGGAAATTGGGCCAGTGATACTTGCTTACCTCTTGGAGGGGAGAATATGAACAAAACGTATTCGTGCCTGTGAAAGCTAAATAGCAGAAGCTGTCGGAGTGCAAACTATGATTATATTTTAAAAGGAGGTTTTTAAGTGTTTGTTCATGTCCTTTCTGTAATGGAATTATTTCTGGAGGACAGTGCTTTATGAGTTTAATTACTGAAAGTTGCTTTCTAGTCACTAAACTCCCATTCTTTTGTATTGCAGTTCTTAAATCCACTTCTTATTCTTGTCTTCATCCCAATTTTTGACCTTGGGCTCTACCCCCTGATAAACATGTGCAAATTTAATTTCACGTAAGTACTTGGGGACAATGCAGATGCCTCAGTTCTTATTCTTTTGCAGCGAGTGTGCAGAATATCTTTTAAGGAAAAGAAACGCAGATTTCCATTCACCCTTCCCAGTAGTTGCTTCTACTTCATCCCCAATAGGCAGCATCAGCCTCTTCCATAGGCCCTGGAAATTCCAGAGGGGAAAATTCAGTGATGTTGGATTCTGCTCGTACAGATTTTCCCTGAAAGCAGATATGAACAGTCCTTCTTTGAATTTGATCAACATGTTCTTCACCTTATCTCCTATATCACCCCTAAATAATTCCCTCCCTGAAAGGTCCCTGTGGGACCAAATTCAGTGTCCCATGTGGGCTACATGTGGTGTCATGAAAGCAGATTCCACACTAAAATCTGAACCAATGAGTACGTAAGGGAATTGCCATATGGCCCAAGCATTTTATTCCAAGTGTACGCTAGCAAGAAGAGCAGTGTAATAGGAGCAGACCTCCAGGTTGGTTCTGAGACCCACTTTATGCATTTGGGGGGATTTTACTTCAGAGTATCTGTAGTCTGCCTCTGTGGACTGATGCCCTTTAGCAGTGGGAGTATGTTACGTGCATTCAGGGAGTGCCTCTGCCAGTGCAGTTTCAGCTGGAAGGAACCCAGGTTCCATGCTCCAGTGCCACTTCTCAACATGAACCACAGGGTGGGAAGGGCAACGAGTGGTAGATGATTGGCTTAAGAACCATATTCCTAATCCAAACTAAAATGCTGGATAGACAAAATCATGTAAAATGGGGATGGATGGAGCCTCAGAAGCCTACCCCTCTACCCTGCTGATCCTCTCCCATCATGCTGAATTACTTGCACCTAAAGACATAACAAAGATATTGGCCAGCCCTGTGATGGTGCCCTTTGGAGGACACACATCAGAAGCTGTGCTTCTCCATGCTACCTCAGTGTGATTCTGTGCCCTGGACTGAGCCCCAACTTGACAGAAAAATTTCTGCCTGATGATCAGTTCCCAGACTAGTTCACCCAGCAGCACAAATTCATGCACCGACCAGGATGGAATGCTATGCTGTTTCTGTCCCCTGCATGTGGGATACTAACAAGTTCCTATCCAGTTAGCTGTAGATGTGAATGTGGAAACACTGTAGCCTGCAGGGAGTTAGGCTATGTAGCTGCAAAAGTTTGTGCTACAAAATCCTAATGCAGCATTGAAGATCAAAACAATTTTTTTATTACAAGATGCAAGTAGTAAATATTTTCTTATCCCAGGGCATGTAACTGAGAGACAGAATTCGGGTTCCTAATCTTGATTTCCCCCAGCCCAGTCAATCTGGAATGTGAATCCAGACCATTACTAAGAGTAGAGACCACTGAATCTAGAACCAGATCTGTTTCAAATCTCAACAACTCAATACTCAGTTTAAACCTGCTGTTCTGGACTTATTTTGTTCTGCTTTATATCACTTTATCTTGTGTAACTCTGGTAGAGTTTTGCTTCAAGTTCAGAAGCAAGCTCTTTATTCTCTAGAAATGTAAATGTATTGGCATGAGAAATAACCCAGAATGATGCCACAGATGGTCAGAAACATTGATGACACAAACTATACATTTTTCTTCTCCTCATTCCTGCTGCTAAATAGCATGTTGCTTTTCTTTTGCCTTTCCCAAAAGGGACTTAATATATCTTTTCTAGTGCTCCTTCCAACATGACTGGTTAACATAATGCCATGAGCTAGTCCAACTAGAAGAGCTAGGAATGAGATAATATGAAACTTGCAACTAAAGAGCTTTTTTTCATGGCATATCAATTTTAATTGGCCTCAGTGCTGGCCTCATACAGAATAATAGAATAGTTTTAAGTTAAATGATTGGCAATTTAAACAGCATGTCATCCCCAGTGCCACCTGTTGAACAGTTTATTACATGGTTTTGGCACATCTTTGGCTCTGAGGAATGGTATTCTATATTTTAAATTACTTTTTCTTCTTAATGGCATCTCTTTCATTTGCTCCATAGACCTATTAGGAAAATGGCAACAGGTATGATCCTTGCAGGGATGGCGTTTGGACTTGCAGCCATTGTAGAAGTCAAAATAAATGTAAGTATAGCACAAGGGATTCGTCAGAAATATTTTCTTTCCCTGGGTTATTTTTACTGATGCCTGTTAGATAATCCTTTTAACTATTGTCTTCCTTGATCCTAATGATTAATGTGTTCTTTACAATCAAGCATACTGACCCAGTGGCTAATGATAATTCTTACGTTCTCTACTTTTCCCTCTCTCTCTCTCTGTGTCTCTTTCTAGTCTTTGCAGTTGTGCTGTGCTGGTCATCTGTATTGGTCTATATTCTAGATTTCCATCGTCAAAGTGCTTGACAGACATCTAGTTAATGCTAGGGATTAATTCCCAAAAGGTAGTCTGTTCTCTCTCCTATTTCTTGCTGTAGCTTGCCTATAATTTACTGTTTGGAGGGTGGGGTGGGTGGTTGTGTGTGTGTTGTGGTTTTGTTTTTTTAATTTAATTCCTTCCCTCCTTTAGGGTGGGGATATGGTTTTTTACAAGTCAAACTGATTCTCCAGTGAGGCAGGTGAATGCAGTCACTTCTGTAGTCACAGGCATCAGGGACTGCCAGGCATCCCCAGACAGGATGGCAGTAAATCTCTTGTAAATTCTCTTGTTAGCCCCTATGGATTAGTACCATTTGTTTCTGGCTCGTGACCAGCATTGTGCAGACTTTGGCTGACCTTTGGCTCACAAAAGTTACTGCAGGATTAATTTTTAAAGCTTCCAGGTATACTTAAAATGTTCTGTTAGAGTGGCTGGCACACAGCCCTGGATTAACATCTGCTGGTTCCTCAGGTGAATCCACTGACAAGTCTCCTGCTGAACTGAGACTTTGTGGGTTCAGGTCTTCTTTCTGATCCCTTTACGTGAGCAAAGAAATGCTCTCATTGGCACCACCAGCAGCTCTGGCCGAGCACTGAAAGTCTGCTCTGGCTGTGGGTGACTCCTCTGGGCAGAGGCAAGGTGAATTAGACATTCCCCCCTGCCTGTGCATGGAAATTTTACCCTGAAGGCCACTAAAAGCTCTAGCAAAGAGGAGGATAGGATGGCCCATCTTGGCTTGGCTGTGGGTAGTGCAGGCAAAAAGCCATAGTAATGGGATTTGCTGGATAGCATTAACAGGCCTGTTGGTGTGGAGCAGCATACGGGTACAGGGAAATCAGTGTCACCCTATCTTCTCTGACAGTGTGTCTCCCCACCGAGTTAGGTTCAAACTACCCTGCCTGCAATATCCAAATTATAGGATGAGGTAGAAAAAAAATTAATAGCTCTGAAGTATTGCTGGCAGCTACTTGAAAATAAAGTGAGAAAAGAGAGAAGTTTAAAAAAAAATTCATTTTAGATCTGCACGTAGTACAAGACTGACACTGATTGAAGCACTCTTTCTAGGAAATGATTCCTGACAGAAAGAGATACCTCTGTGCTGGAGGCACAGGGAAGATGTATACAGTCGGCTGTTAGATAGCACAGTGTCAAGCGATGCAAAAGCACCGTTTACAGACATGGACCTGGACTGGGATTTTCAAAACTGCTTAGCTTCTGGCCTAATTCTTTTCCCAGTCACTGAATGCAGTGGGAAATAATTATTCTGGTCACTGCTTTTGAAAGCTAAGCACAATTTTTTCCATTCTGATATGGCAGTTGGTTAAATCCAGGCACTAGGGAGCTGTATAATAAAAACAGTGACTTTGTTCTACCTGCCCAGCAGTTGTGTAGCTGGTACTCTTAGCGGTGTGAAGAGCAGTTTTTGGGAGGAATGATAGGTTGGCTATTGAGCTACTATGAGGAAACCTCCCTAAATAAGATTTATGTTTGGTTTTCTCTCAGTGCAACTTCTGATGAGGAATGGAAAAGTGTCATTACAGAGAGGAAGACTATTATGACTAAAAATTAAGAGATATTAAACTGCTAATAAAGCATACAGATGGCACTTAAAGCCTTTTACTTTAATTAGGAAACTGATATGCCTCGACTTGTCCCAGGAGAGAGTTTAATTCGGGTCCTGAATTTGGCAAAGAACCCCATTCAAGTGACAATCCAAGACCAGGACCTATTTCAGCAGCCTGTGGAGGCTTTTCAGGTAAGCATATATGTGGGGCTGGAAGGCCTGACTTGCGTCCCATTGAAGAAAGGGTGGGCTTTTTCTCAGGTACTTTCTAACAAAGCTCACAGATGCTAGAGCTTGTTATCCTCCACAGCCTTAGAAGGGCATGGGAATAGCTTTATAAATGGAGCATATTATCTCCATTGATGAGACAGAAATGGAAAGCTTGGAGACATATTTCCATGTGAACAGAGGAAATGGCTAACTACATTTACCTGTAATTAGGAATTGAATAATTGTCCTGAGTTGAGCATGTAGAGACATTCAGCTCGCATCTCTCAGTGCTCAGACCAGGCGTTGCTGCTGGGATCTGGATGGCATCTGAAAAGTATTTAGCTGCAAAGGAGGAAAGAAACAGGAAGACAATTAACTGGACACGGGCATTGAGTTGTTTCCTGTTTCAGCTTCCAGATTACTTTACAGGTCAGGCTAGTTTGGGACTCAGCCCAGCAGTTCACTGGCCACCAGCTGCCTGCCATGTTTTAGATGTGGTCCCATCAGGGCACAGCAGTGCCAGGTGAAAGGGTAGCTATGTGGGCAGAAGGTGCGCCCTGGCCTTCAGGTTGCATCCGGCAAGGGAAGGTCCTCCAAGCTCTGACTTGACCAGCCCAAAGCCTATAGGTCAACATAGGTCCTTTGCTGTAGAAGACAACTCTGTTAACCTCTCTTTACATGCTCCCTTGAAGAGAATCACAGATCATGGAATCACAGAATCATGGAATTTTCGGAGTTGGAAGGGACCTCTAGAGATCATCTAGTCCAACTCCCCTGCTAACGCAGGAATGCCTAGAGCACGTTACTCAGGACTGCATCCAGGCGGGTTCCAGAAGATAGGATTGCTTTTGGTGGGAAGAGCCAGATCCCTTCTCATGTGAAGAAAATGTAACCAAGTTTCTTTTTTTTCCCCCCAGAATCCAGCTGAGTACTCAAAATTAATACTGAATGGAGAGCAACAGAGCTTTCACTTCACCCTGCAACATCAAGGATTGTCTCTTGCTTTTAACTACACCGTGAAGGAAAAATCAGTATACAGCTTAATTGTTTTTGAGGCAGAAGGAAGCCTATCAAGCCGCTTAGTGAGTGTGGGAGTGAAGTGTAAATACAGTATTAATTCAATGGCTGTGATGATACAATGGGGTAATAGGCTCATTAATTCATTTGCTCAGTTGCAATGTCTGTCTGATTGCTCTCAGATGCTCTAAACCTGACTTCTTAGCTAGCGGCACTGGATCTGTACACATTTCTGCTGGTTGATTAATAGAGGCGTTATGGCATCTGAGAGTTTCTGGGCACACTTTAATCCAGTGAATGCTGCAGTGGGAGAGCAGACTCATGCCTGCTAGGCAGCAGAGCCTGAGAAAGCTGAGGAAACAGAGAGCCAGAGATTTTCCCCCAAAGATGGTTCTATAAAGCAAAGATATTAAAGAGGCTCTAGGGCTGGGCATGGAATAAAAGCATCAGAGGAATGATTCTGGGTTTAGTTATTGCATGTGTTTAGTGAAAATGCACAGAAGGCCCATTTGTTTTGCTGAGCAGAATAAACGATTAAGCTCATTTCAGGCTCCGGAGCAGAGCCGGCTGCGTTTGGACTTTTTTGTACTGCCACAACAATCAGAGAGAGGCATGTGGGATGTATAGGGCTGGATTCTGATATCTTTTACATGCAGCTGTATCCCAAGAAGCTCGCTTGAAATGTACAGTATTATTGCACATTGTGGCAGGTGGGTATGTATGTGTGTAAATGACATCAGAATCTGTCCTCAAGCGAAAATATCAATTCTCTTTGCAGTTCCTCAGCCTCCTACCTTGCAGGGTTGCCGTACTAAGCATTCAATATTATATAGTAGAAATCACATAACTGTCTTTAAAAATGAGGAGTTTTAAGAATTTATTTTTTCCTAACATCAGGGGTTTTTTTCTTCTTTATGGTTTAGAGCCTGGGTCTTGTTATCACACAATGTCATTAAGTTTCCCTGTGACCCTGATAACTGTGTGCTGTTACCTTAGGAAATGGATACTCGTACAGTGATTTTCATACAGTCCTTAAGAAGAGAAAGCCTGTGACAGGGTGGAGCAAAGCAGTCTCTGAGCTCCAGTAGATCTCTGTGCTGCCCTAGCTATCTAGCCTGTGCTTAAATTACCGCCCACCCTGGCATGGGCAGGCTCCCATGCGCTGGGGAACAGCAGTGCTGTTGGGTGATGCTATTGACCTGTCATTCTCAGCTGTAGATAAGGGAGGTGTGGAAGGCAGTGTGGTAAATGATACTTTTCCAGCATTGCAACACAAGGAAGGCAATGGCAGCATCACTACTGTGTTGCAGGGCTCACCCTGGAGTAGTCATGGCCCACGCCAGCCTCCCTCACTGCTGGGTTTGGCCCCCTCATTCAGGTGTGGGTGTTTTCCTGGAGGGAGCCAATCTGAAATTGGTTTCTTTTCCTTTGTGGGCTGTTGAGTGGGCAGGAAATGAATTTGAGAGCTCTGAGGATCATCAATGAAAGTGAGTAATAGTTTGACTGGCCTATCTGCAACAAACTAGAGTGTTAATCCCCATGTGTCTCCCGTGGAAAAATTTGTGTTGTTGTTCATTATTTATTGCTCTGACATTTATTATTCACTGTAGCTATTTATTATTTAGGGCATACATTATTTGTGGCTCAGCATATCAGACTGAAGTACAATAGACATTTTATAGGTATACTGAAATTCTGGATCCTTGGTGTCAGAAGCTCAGGGTTTAACATCAGGAAGAAAGTGTGGAGAAAGCCAGTTTCTGAAGGTGGATTTAGTCCCTTTTGGCTTGCCTGGGTTGCATTTGTGGGCAGCACAAATTGAAATTGCCCTGCCAGCTTAAGTGGACATGGCACAACTGTGGATTTCTACCAGCCAAGAACCTTGATTTGTATTCTTTTTGGGTGACAGACAATCTTCAGGGCAGGGCTGTGTCTTTGCCGTCTTTTTTCAGCATTGTATGCCAACTGGGCTCTCCTCGAGAGAATGTAGATCATATTAGCTATTGAGCTGATGCTCTAGCTGTGATCTCCAGGAGAGGCACTCTTACTCCCCAGTGTGCCCAACCAGGTGGACATTTCAGTCTGCAGAGACTGTGCACACAAACGAGCTCAGTGCATCTTGGTCTCTCCTGCTCACTGCCTGCACCATACAACAGTTTAATCTCTTGAGTATTAAGGGTCAGGGAAAATATGAGCGATACATGATGATCAGAATGTTAACCTAGCGGTTCCTCTTTAGGCTTCTGTGAAGTCTATGAGTATGCCAAGAACCAAGACCTGAAAGTTAGACAGTTGCAGGTTTTGTAGGAGTAGGGCACTTGTGTTTAATTGCAATTAGTCATTGAAAGAGGCTAATGTCAATAATGTTCTCTTGCTATCTTCAGACCAAGACAAATACTTTTTTTGGAGGGTGTTACATGCCTCAGTAGAAGGGTGACTGGCTGAAACTCTGTAGCCTTTGTTATGCAGGAGATAAGGCAAAAAGGTATGATCTCATCTTAAGCCTTTGGTGGAGCTGAAATTTTGCCATTGGCTTCATCATACCAGGACTTTGCTTCTGTGACCTGATGTAAAGCTTATGTGAGAGCCCAGCTGATTTCCGTGGGTTTTGCAACACATGTAACTCCACAGACACTAGTATTTTCTGCTACACATTATTTATAAGGAAGCATTAATAAATATGTTTGATTTTTTTTTTTTTCCTTCCCCTCTTTAGATTACAGACTTGGAAGCAAAGCCAGAAAACGGTTTGGCAGCTGTTAGGTAGGAATGGCTTTTTTTGAGGATTTGGAGGTGGTGGGGTGAGGGAAACTGCTTTTGTCTAATGTAAAGTGTATGTAACATAACCCAGATGTTCTCAGCTTGGAATCTAGTCCACACTTCTCGTGCAAGACTCAGGTGTCAGCTGTGGAGGCTTGACAGCATGTCACCTCCCACACCTGCCATGCAGAGCTGAGCTTTATTGCCGCTTACTGCCTAGGATAGTCTGGGCTAAGATGGCAACATAAAAGATCTCCTCCCTTGGAAGAGTGGTAAATTCATCTCACTGTGTCCCACCTCTTTGGGAAAGAAAGGGAAACAGCAATCTGGAAAGGAGCCGTTGCCATTTATCCTCTGCAAACTGTCCAACCAATGACGTGCATTTATCTCACCCAACCTTATGCACAAATGCCTACTAAATTGGATAGAGCAATAATTTTACATCCTAATAAACAATTCAGCTGGGCATTGGGCTCTGGTTAAGCAGCTAGTCTACCTTCCAAATCTGAGCTAGTCCATGAACAGTCCTGTGCTGGTCTGCACTGAAATGCCATCTCACTGACATCACAGTTACCTCCAGCACCACATCACCAGACCTATGCAAGGCTGCTGAGATGCAGAAGAAGCAGATCTGCAAAAAAAAAAAAAAATTTCCAGCTGGACTTTCTGGAGGATTTGGGCAAGATGCAATTTAAAAAAAAAAAAAAATCAACCAAAATCCAGCCAAACAAAACAAACAAAAAACAAAACAAAACTTTAGATAGTATAAACCAATGACCAACTTCCTTATCTGAAAGCCTGTGTTGACAGTAGGAGAGCAGTATCTCTTCATATCCCTGGGTTTATGAAGGCTTCTACTGACTAAACACCACCTTGGAGACTTGATTAATACCTACAGTTAGGAATGTTTTACATTTTCCTGTGAACATTTTTGACAGAATCCCAAACTTTCCCTTCAAAACTTTGGGAAGACTTTTCACTATTTTTCCACTAAAAAGTTACTTTTGTTAAGCACTTGACTATCTGCGGGGATTTTACCCCTATTTTAAGAACTGGAAACCAAAATATTTTAAAACATAGTCGAATCAAATGAAAAGGGTTTGGTTTTGCTAACAATTTTTGAGTTGTCAAAAGGAAACTGTCTTTTGTGTTTAAAAAAGCATCTAAACACTGAATGAAAAATACCCAAACCTGAAAATTCCCATGAAAGTTTTGGTTTTGATGAAAATATCTTATTTTGCTAGAAAACTCTTTCCCCATTGGTAGAAACTCCTTGGAAAATATGCAAGCATGGTGCACACAGTCATCAGGACACGCAACTTCATACTTTCCTGAGGTGGGCTGGGGCTCTGTCCTCTCGAACAGCCACAGAACAATCTTTGAAAGTCTCTGAGAAGAGATTGCCTGGAAGTCCTAACCCACAAAAAGTGAGGGTCACTTTTCACAGGAGAGAGAGTAAGAGGGTAAAACTGCACAGCAGGCAAAACTAATCTTATGTTGAAAAACTGGGCAATTAATCAGGTGGATATTTTGGTAGCGTGCAGGAGGGTCTGTCATAACCTTATAGAGTTACAGAATGCTTTGGGAGAGAGAGCGCGCTTCTAAAGTGTCTGATATTATGCTTCTCTTGCCCTGTCTGACAACATAATAAAATATGCCTTCTTTGCAGATTCATTAATGGTTTGAGCCAAGATGTTAACCTCACCATTGACAGCAAACGGTTCATTGCTGTTCAGAAAAACTACAGCGCTTCTGAGTACTCACTGCTAGAGAGGGATAAGTAAGTTTCCCTTGCTGTGCTGAAGGTCCTTGCTGAGGCCTTTCCTTGGATACAATGGGGCTTTTCTTGGGCAAATAGTAAAACCTTCATTGCTATTGTCCTGGCATTTGGTTGTGCATGCAGATGTTTGTAAAAAAGCAGAATTATTGGCTCTGCACAGACCAGGTTCTCTGGACAACTTGTGTGTACAGAAGCACCACGCATTTAGTCTGCAAAGCGTCCAAGCCAAAGGACAGCGAATCAGTATCTCTGTGTGTAATATACAGTTGAATAGATTCAACCTCCAAACAGTGTCTGGGACTGCTCCCTTCCCGTGGCTGTCATTGCTTTAGTAAGACAAAATCTGTAGGGACAAAGCTTGGAAACTTTATTCCTATGACATGAGTATAATGACATCCTAATTTAGGCCATAATCGGAGTTTTCTCAGAGTCGGGTCAGGGGAATTTTGGAAACCCAAAAAGCCTTTTGAGGAAGTCCAGATACAGCACTTCACTTTCTCTGAGCTTTTATTCACATTATGTGGGAGCCTGGAGGGAAGAGACTGGCCATTCCTGTGCAGCTGTCAGAAGAGTAAGGCAGGACATGGTGAAGTCCCCTCTGCCATTTGATGCCTGCTCTGTTTTGATGTTCTCTTAGGCCCAAGCTCTTAGTGTTAGGGTGCTCTCAGGGAAAGGCCAATTCATATTCCATGCTACAAATTGTTGGTATGTGGGCTGGTAACATCAACTAACATTACATGGCTTTGCAGGCTGGGCTTGTTAGACAGGGGCTCCATATGGCCTTGGTTTGGCAGCATTGGAGTTGGCTCTTGTAGGATATTTCTGGCATTTGCATTGTTTCAAAACAAGCTTCAAGGCTTTTCTCTGCATCAGCTCCCTCCAAAGTATTTATTGCTGCAATTTAGTAGGATGCGGCAGCAATTGTGGCAATGCTGCTGAGCCTCTGTGCCATCTCACACATCCAAAATCAGAAAAACAAATATGAAGGCTAAATTGCTCTACTGAAAGGAAACAAAGTGGCTTGTGGGTGCATATCTCCGGTTTCCTGAAAGGTGCTTGAGCTTGGCTAACTTGTCTGGCCCACAGTTCCTGAAGGAGTGGAGAAAAGTTGGGAAGGAAGATAGACTTGAGGAGAAAAAAAACCCCAGTGCTAGGAAGAAGCAGAAATCATTTAAAAATGTTAACAATAGCCCAGGTCATTAGGTGAACTCCAGTCAGTGCCTAAGTGTTTCTAGAAAGAAAAGATGGCAAGTACTCTAGTGACTGTCTTACGTAAACATGACTGCAGCTTTACATCATACATCCTCCCTATTCCATTGTAGGGGTGTGTTTGATAGCTCTGCTCTGTGCTCTTTGTCTGTGGGACTAACTGGGAAATACTGTACTTCATCATTGTATCTAGATATAATAATGGAAAATGCATAACTGAAACGGGAGAATTCACCCTGGAGCTAGGGCTGCTCGACTTCGGCGCGTCATACACCATTGTGATAACTAACGTAAGTGTCCCTGTGACAGTAACAAGCTCCTTCTGTTCTAGTCTCTGGCAATGCTTTTATTCTTATGTTTGTGACTCTCACTTGCTTTCTCCACCCTGTGAGAGCTGGGCAGTAGCCATTTGAAGGCAGTCCGTTATATAAGGGCCAGTAAAAGGTTTTGGCACCTACATAAGTGAGATGGGTGGGTACTCATTCCACCTTACACCGTGACCTTGTCAGGTCTCATGGGTTAAACAAGAAGTAGGATCTTTTCCGTGATGGAAATCCTCCATGGAAAATCATGTGATCTGTGGTTTCTGCTGGTCTCATGCCATCCTTGTTCAGTTAACATTGACCCAGCACACTGCAAAGAGTTATTACAGTCTGTCAAGAGCTGACTCTGCTTGTGGTCTTTAAAATACTGTACCTGGTGGTACCTCACACCTGAAAAACTCTGCAGAAACAGTCTGCTGTATCTTCACATTTAACTTACTGATCTTCCAAAACCTGTGGATTGTGCATGGGAGGAAGAGGGACAGTGTTGAGGGAGGAGGTTGGTGAGATTGTGCATCTGTTTTTCCTCATCTCACTGTCTGTACAGCTCATTTGGAGCCTAGTGTAAAGTCAAGACATGGTTTTCTGAACAACCTAGACCTGATGGGGTATGAGCACTGCTGAGAGGGTGGATTCCTTTCCCTGCCTGCCAGCCTCTTAGGCATGCTGCTCCAACCCTTGTCCAGCTGGCAGGAGCCACAGAGATGAACGTGATCAGCTTGGTTCCCATTTTAACCTTTCTACTGCACAGGCACACAGACAAACCAGGTCTGACAGGACACACTGCTAAGCTGCCCTCTGGGACTTTGACTACTGTGTTGTGATGAGCAGAGCAAAGTGCTGTCAGCTACTCCTTGGCAGTAACATCTCCCTGTTGGGCAATTAATAGGAGCTGTTCATGTCTGCAGAGTCCAAATACGTAGGGGGAAAAAAAATAGCTGCAAAGCACCTGGCATTTTTTTAAACTCCAGTAGCTGGAGTGGGATATGCAGTCCTGGAGGGAACAGGCAGATGCTGCCATCTGTGAGTGCAGAGATTTATGTACATAAAACACATACATATTTGAAGTGACACTGGCCAAACCCTTCCTCCATAGCCGCAAGCCTCTTTCCCCAGATGAGAAACCGAGTAGAGAAGTTACACGAAGAATATTACACTAAGGATATTGCCCCAGAGCCTCTGGTAGTGCAACTGAATCAGGGCCAGTTGAGGTAGATGTGTCCCATGTCACTGAGGGCAAGGATTCCAGTTTGTGATCCCATCTGCAAAAGTCCTTGCTGTAGCCATGGCTGCTCAGGGGTGGGTCTGTGCCTCGGACCCTCAACCCTTCTGGACCCTGTGCTAGTCCTTTTATCTTTTTGACCCTCTTTTTCCATCTCTCTTGCTGTGGTTTCCTCCTTCTGTAGAGAGTTAGTTTGCTCCAGGCCAAGATAATTTTTAATTATTGGAGTGATTTGTACTGAGCCCTGCTCCTCTGCCAGAGTGCTGTATAGAAGAACTAAGAATGCAATATATTAATCTACTAATGTGGCTGAACTGTGATACTTAAATCATGGGGATGCTGCCTTCTACCCATCCTTCCTCAGTGTGCAGTTTTAGTATGGTGCTTGTGACATTTCTTTATGGGCTAAAGAGCAATGTGCAGCTCTCCTCTCACCCCTTTTAGCCTGATAAAATACAGTCTCTTGATTTGCCTCCCTGCATGGTGATTAAGTACATCTCGTAAACATCCCTTGTATTTTCCCAAGTACTTTCCTTAAACACAGGGTTTTCTGCCTGAAGTAATTTCAGCCCAGTGTTTTCCTGGCTACTAGTCAAATGTCTCTCTGCCTCTGAGCCTCTGTGCATCAGAGGCAGTATTAATTACACCTGGGAAAGCAAACAAAAAGAATTAGGAATACAACTACCATAACTATCTGAATATATCTGATATGGGGCAGTCTGTGCTACTCATAGTATTCCTGAACTGGTTTGGTTTGGGTGTCACTGTTATCGTAGGGGAGTTGTACAGTGCCGATGAAATGGGAGCAGTGGCCACATGGATGCAATGAACATTTATCCTCTTGTCCTCTTCTGGCCTTGAGGACAGCAGCAGGTCACAGGCTCTGCACAAGTATCACACAGGCTTCTTCCAGTCCCACTACAGAAGGCAACTTGTTTGTTTGTGATAACTCATGCAACTCTTGTAGCACATGAATGAGCTGGGATGCTTCTGTCCTATCACGTCTGCCCTGTGCAGTAAAAATCAGCCTGTTCCCCACAGGCTTGGAAGTGGCAGGGGTCAGACACAGAGTTTTGCTTCCAGGGCAGAGCTTTGCTTCCAACTTTACTTAAAACTTCATTTTGGTAAATTTGCTGTTGGAGTCCAGGCTAAGAAGGATCTGATCTTTGAGCAGCTATTCAATGTACCTTTATTTTCCTGCTAGGTTTCTGGAGGTGCTGTTAAGACATGGAATTCAGAAGACATCAAAGCGAACAATGTCCATATGGCTTGGCAGTTACCACAATACTTACTAATATCTGCTGGGGAGGTGATGTTCTCCATTACAGGTCTGGCCTTCTCCTATTCTCAGGTACTCCACTTAAAGATAAGAGGCTTACAATTAGAATTCAGGATTTATTTCTGCATCTGCCATTGACTTGTAATACGTCCTTTGGCATGATGCTTACTGACAATGTTATCTGTGCTTCAGCTAAAAATGGGATTATAACACCACTTGCTGGCTCCCCTCAAGCTAAATTAATTCATACTCTGAAGATACCTGTTCTCAGTTATACTCGGGAAACTCCTTTTCTGGTAATGCTGAGAACATAGAACAGAACTGGATAGGAGTGTTATTGTAATGTGAAAGCTCTGAACACTGTAATATCAGGTTTTTCTCCCAGTGAATTATTTTGTGGTATGTATTTTCCAGTGATAAAAAGGCAAAGGTATCTCAAGGACTACAAAGTGGCATATGGGCTTGCAACCTGCTTTAAGCTGAGAGACTGAAAGGTCTAAGCCTAGCCGAGTCTGTAACCAGGGAGCAAGGGGTACCGAGTGTGCAAGGAGTGGTTTGATCGTGGTATACTGTGTTGTCTGGGGAGTAGGTTTATGAGAAGAGAGGACTAAGATATAACAAGACCAAAAAGCTGAAGCTACTCAAATTTATCCTTGGAGTAAAGTGAAGATGTTTATTAATGAGGGTGATTAATACAGTGGGATGATCTGTCATGGGATGTGGAAAATTTGTCATCAGCACGAAGCTTAACATCAAGATCCAGTCTCTTTTCCAAAGGTGTCCAGCCACATGGCACCAGACTCCAAGCTGCAGGGCTTGTTGCATGGTTTCCTGGGCTTCCTGATCGTACAGTTTCAGATGATGTCAGGTTGGGGATGGTCAGGATCCGGCTCTGCAACCACAGCATCTCCTCCTTCTTCCTGTGTCCTCCTGGAGGACATGTTTCAAAAGCTCCCTGTATGCACTGTTGAGATTAAGCACAGAGATTGACCACTCTGCACAGAGGAAATTCCACCATCTCCTCCTAAGCCGAGCCTGGGAACACGTACACCAGACAGGACATCACAAGGGTGAACCAGGGCACAAAGGCACAGCGTGATATCCACTGATCAGGCCCTTCTCCTCTTTTCAGTCTCCAGCCAGCATGAAGTCGGTGCTGCAGGCAGGCTGGCTGCTCACAGTAGCCGTTGGGAATACCCTTGTGCTTGTTGTTGCCCAGGCTGCACCAATGGCACAGGTATGGTTTGGCTCTTAAAACAGAGGTAATGCTTTAAAACAGGCACTGGGTGGTGCTTCAGGATGTCCGTGTCCCGGAGGCACAGCTTCTCTGCACAGCCCGAGGCTCCTGCAACAGAGTTATGGCAGCCTGCACTGAGCTGCCTCCCAACCAGGGCTCTGCTTTGCCCTCAACACTGATGCCCTCTGGAACAATGGCTTTCCCTAAGCCTCACAGTGGCAGTGAATAGTGCTGTGACCTGCACTGCCTTAACGTTGCTGGAGCTCAGCTCCAGGCAAGCAGGCTGTATGTAGGCCTGGAGCCTGGACTCAATGCCAGCCACGTGTTGCAGTTGCTTGCCAAAAGCAGCTTGCCTTCGTCCAGCTAGCCCAGTGGGCAGGCAGCCTCTTCAAGTGTCTAGCTTGGGACTCCTTCAGGGCCAGCTGCCTGTGGCACCCCTGAGATGTCAGGCTTGCATGGGGAGGTTGTGGTGCAGAGCTTGTTTAATTCAAGCTATCAGATTTCTGGGATGATAGCATTAAGGTGTGAACTGGGGCTTGTTTCTGGCTAACATGAAACTGCTTCTCCCAAAGGCATTTTGTGGGCAAAAAATCCAGGCAGGTATGTTCCAGTCAGGACAGATTTGTAAGAAAAGATTTAATGAAACTAGTCCAATTTAACGCATTTGTTTCAAGGTATATCACATATTCATAATTACATTATGTGTCAATGGGTTTACTAGAAAACAGTATGAGAAAGTTTCTATCTTGTGAACAATCTTGGAAGCTAAAAAGTAATTTTCACCCAGCTCTTTAAAAATCACTTGGAAGTGCAGAGAAAGCCTCTGGACTGAGAGTCTGGGGTCTCCTGACCTGCTGTTCTTTTTTCTTTCCTAGTGGGCTGAATTTGTCTTGTTCACTGTTCTCCTCTTTGCTGTGTGCATTATTTTCTCCATCATGGGATATTTCTATGTCAGTGTGGATCCAGAGGACCTAGAAGAAAAGGAAGAGAAGAGAGAGACCCCAAGCAAAGGAAACATGATTAGTCTTGTTACTCAGAAAACAAAGCTCTAACACATCATGGGTTGGGATTTTTTTTTTTAACTCAGTAGATGGGAGGGTAAAAGAAGGGTGGGGACAATGTTATTTTATTTTATAGCATTGCAGTCTTTATTACTCAAAATGTAGCCACCTTCTAAATGGGACCAAATAGCCCTCTATAAAAACAATGGGGGTCCTGAAATCAGAGCAAAACTCCCTGGGAAAGCTCCTCTGGTATTAAAAGCCCTTATAAGTAAATACAGTGTAATTTAAAACCTGCCCATCTTTTTAACCATAGAATGCTTTCCTATGATTTTGTTTTAAACATATATTTAGGGCAGCAGGGAGTAAGGGTGGAAGGAATGCCATATGACAGCAAAATTTGGACATGTTGGGAAAAAAGAATGAAAACCCAGTATAGGAATTAGGGAAGAACAGATGTTACCGACAGAAGAATTTGTAATGCTATCATCAAGGAATGGAAGTGTTATACACAGTCCCAAAGGGTTTAATCATGTAACACTCATTATGAGTATTTCACCCCATTATTGCATGTTATGAATGGTCTTGATTTATGACTTTTGCCTCCAGGCTCTGAAGTAATAACAGGGAATTAAATTCTGTAGGCTAAAATATTCCCAAAACACTACTGAAGAAGATATGCATGCTACCATCTCTCTGATACCCATTTTTTCCTAGAAGTTTTTAGCAACTGATGGTGTTCTTTGAATAGATGTGATTAGAGAATCGGTTTACACTTTCTTATTTCAGAAATCCACGCAGTTATTTGCCATCTTCCTATATATTAAGCCTTTATTGGACATTTCCCTTTACAGCACCTGCTACTGCAAGTTAGGATATGGCTGATTTCTTAGCTCATGCTTCAGTTATTCCCCACTGGGAGACACGTTGCAGCAGTTTCTATAAAATTCCAGGCATCCTGCAGTGAGTTAAACAAGGATACACTTTATCATTTTTTCAGTCTACAGGAGGAGACCATGGCATAGGAAATTTTTCATTTTTCTCCCTGTTTTTGTGTCTCTCTACCAAACTTTGGATGTAGCTATTTTATCAGAATTGTGATATAATTGTCCGATATTCCTCGCTGGCGTGAAGCTGTGATTTCATGTTCTGCATAGAAGTAATTCAACCATTGCTGATCTAGTAAAACTCCTGAGAGAGTCCCTGCCCTTCCTCTTGTCGCTCCAAGGCCACAGTTGTAACAGGTATGGCCTAATTTACGACAAGGTTGTCAATAAGATCTTCAGGTTCACAGAGAACAGATTTTAAATGATGGTTTCCTCTTCCATCCTAGCATTGGCCGTAGGTAGCCACTGATGCTTTGATTCAGGAGATTGTGAAATACATGTTTAATTTCATTCCTGTTCAGGACAGCGCTAGGGAATACGCTTACCTTGACATCTCTGCTACTTTAATGTGCCACCTTGTGTGTGTGTCTTCTTGAGTAAGGCTGAGAAAATCCCACTTTTTGGTTTATAACTGTAAGACTCACAGCCTCAGATTGTTTCCTTTGCTTCCTGTCCTAAATGGTCATGAACTTCCACCTCTAGTTCTGCATAAGCTCCTGCCTGCTGTAAAATAGCATCTGAGTCTTGTGCCAGAGGGGGACCGTGATCTCAGATAAGTGACAACAGGCTGTCGGTGTGCGCACAGAAACACTTAATGTGGTTCAGTCGATGCAGAGCTATTATTTAAGCTGTGGTGGCTGGATCCGGGCAGCTGAACCCTGCAACGCAGCGGGGAATGAAGGGCACTGAAAGCCATCTATTAGGTCATCCGACCTGCTCCTCAGAAGCCAAGTGAGGATTATTCCCTCTGCTCCTTTCTGGTATTGTTCTCCTGCCGTGATTCTTTGTGTGGGTTCTTTCTCCTCCAGGCATTGTTGTTTTCCTAATCCTGTTTTATATACACTGCGAATCAGCTCAGAGGCTGCTGAATCATTCTGCTATGATGCTGTTTGACTGGCTTCCAATTTGAAGCACTAATAGAAAGCATTTCTTCCTCCCCCCTGCAAACAGAACAAAAATCCCTGAACTGAAGGAATGGACAGGCTCCAGTAACACTGAACAGACACAATTTAGAATTATTGGAGCATTTAATTTTTTATAAGCCTTGAATTTGGAAGTATGTTGGGGTTTGAGGGCATATGTGGTGAAGAGACAATTGAAAATTATTAGAGCACTTTCCTTGGGAAGGACTTGGTACATCACAGCTCAAAGTGGCATGAGGGAAAGCAAGTTGTCCAGAGGACACGATCTTTAAGACTACATATGCTCAAGAACCTCTTGATTTTTATGTTTTATTTCCTTACTGGCGGCACTACCAGGATCTGTCACACACTCTGAGCTTAATTTAAAGGAATCATTCCAAACTCATAAAAGATACATTTAGGATGTCATCTGTATCTGCTTTTTAGACTCCTGATGCCAAGTTGCCCTTTTCCAAACATCTCCATGCTCCAAACCGTCACCATAATGCTGGGGGGAGAAAAATTGCAATTCACAGTTGGGAAGGCAATGCTATAAATAAAGTGCTAACATGAGGCTGGGGGCTGCTCCTGCAGCCCCTCTGGGGAATTGCTTGCCTGAGGGAGTATAAAGCTCTGTTCACATTTGTCTTCCAGCTGACACAGTTACTTCTTCCCACCTGCTCATCATCACCTATTGGAAGCTTTGTCCTCCTCCGATCTGTCTGCTTGGTTGCTGGTATGATCCTTCCCCACTGTTTCAGCTGCAGTCATAAAGCTTTGCTAATTGGACCCATTTATTTGAAATGCATCAGCAGTTTGGAGGGGATTTCCACTGGGCATGCTGACAACTAGCTAGGAGCAGGCTGGGGGCTGTAATGAAGAGCTGCCCCTGCTGTAGCTGGAGAAGGTGGCAAAACAGCATGTTCAGCATAGCACTTCTCCAATTTTAGAGCCAGAACTCCATCCTTGGAGCCCTTTCATCACTTTCAAATGGACTCAAGACTTGATCAAAGATTTAGGACCTGAATCTGTGGAGCATTGAGTTCCCTGGGTTTTTCTTCCATACAGTCAGCTCAGAGATGGGGACACGCACAGCTCTTAACACCCAGTTTTAGAACAATATTCCTTATTCTTCCTGATTCTTTCATTTAAGATCAGAGAGGGAAGCCAAAATAGTGATAGTATACGTAAAGCTGTGTGAATCCCTATAGAGAAATAGCAGCGTGCTGCCTGTCCAGCTTTGCCTGTCACTGAAGGGAGTCTCAGCTGTTGGTGGAGTTTGCCCTGGAGCAGATTAGGGAAAGCTCACACCAGCTGTTTTGGAAGCTGACCTATAGAAATTATCATCTCCAGCTAAGGGACAGTAATGAGCTGGTGGGAATCTGGAGGAATGTTGCTGCACAAGCCTTCATGGAGATTGCAGGGGTTTGACTTCACTGTGGAAGTATGTTTATTTATCTGTTTTTCTGAAGGATACTTTCTGATAAAGTTTTTTTGTGCAGCAAATTTCTCTTCAGTTGCACTGGCTGTTATTCAACACATTTTTTCTCTTAGCAGGTTGTAAGAGTGGCCAGTGTTATTTCCAGCTTTGCATGAGATAACCATAAAAGATTTCAAATTCAGCAAAACAACCTCTTGGCTGTGGATTCCTTAAATTTACCTCTTCTTTCTGAGGCAGTCGAACACCTTTAGACAGTGAGCTGCACTGTGCAGCTCAAGGGGCTTGCATCTCTCTTTTCTTCCCTCTCCCTTTCCCCACAGCCCCACAATTCCAGAAGAGGAGTTTTGGAGGATTCCAGAAGGTGAACCCTGGGAGGGCTGCATGGGACTGGCTCGGATGCAGCTGGTGTGTGCTGTCAGCGCTGGCTGGAAGGCAGGAGCCTGGCCAGGCACAGAAGCTGGTTCCTCTCTGAAGACCCAAATGGAGCTTGGAAAGGTAGCCTGGGGCAGGGCTTGGTGGAAGAAGTGGTTTTCCTGAGCAGTGATCTCGATGTGAGCTTTATTGTGCAAGTGAAATGTGAGCAAGTGAAAGGAAAAGTTTTCACTGGCCTTGGCTTTGGCCTGAGGCACTGTGCAAGGAGACTGGAGACTGACAGGCAGGGAGGAAAGCAAGAGCTATTTGGTCGAGGTCTTCCCAACTCCTCAATGAACAGCAGAAATTCCTCACATGGAATTAATTAGAGAGAAAATGAGATGGGAGAAGTGGAAAGCTCAAGTCATTAAACTGTGGATGACTTCAGGCCTTTCAGAAAAGTGCTCTCCTAACTGGGGGTGAAGGGCCATCAGGGCAGTTAGTTACCCATGGCTTGAGAACTGGTTCATTGTTTCAGAATATTGCAAAAACCAGCATACAGCCCTGCGTCAGTGGGTCTGCAGTGACTGGAGGAGGAGGCGGCAGTGCATCTGGTGATGCCCCCACCATCCATGGCAGCCACCACCTTGGCTTGACAGAAAAAAGAGCTGCAGGTGTATTACAGATGGGAGTAGCACAGGAGGGAGAGCCACAGTTAGGGATGGTTAATGGGCAGTTTTAGCCAAGGTCACACACACAGAGGAATAATCTCTTCTCTTGGTGTTGAATTTCTTTGCCTAGCTACAAGAAACACTTTTTAGCACCAGCAGCTTAAACCTGGGAGTTCAGCTCCATGGCAAATACCATAGCTGCTGAATTTTGGATGGTACCAGACTCTGCATTTCATTATCACTACATTTGTTATTGTGATATAATTTTAAAACACCATTTAAGAGATGTTTCTGGTCCCAGATGTTGACAGATCTGGCCAGGGTTTTGCATGTTGATAGCTGGATTTACACTAGTCTTTCATGTTAACATGTGCAATAAACCTGTCATGTACAAGTAGATGTTGCAGGGCCTTTGGATTTTCCCAGCAATTTAGAAAAAAACAAAATCTCCAGTGAAGCTGGCTAAGCAGGAACTGTGGCCTTGCTTCCTTGTTGGAGCTGCCCACATGCTTTGTAAAGCAGGGACCCTTATTCATCTCTGGCAAAGTGCTTCCCAGAAAGACAAAAATGGGGGACACAAACTTGAGAAGGACTCATGCTGCATTACAGAAATTGCATGAAGGAAAAGAATTGCTTTGCTTAAAATCCCCCCATTCTTGCCATCTTAGGTGGTCAACAAGGAACAAAACAAGTTGTTCCTTAGTGAGCTCTGAATCAAGGAGCTGCTGCACCTTCTCAAGGTCTTTCCATGCTGTGTTTTACCAGCAGATCAGCATTAACCTGTCTCTAGTATCTGTAGATCAGAAGATTGCCAGGATGCAGAGCAGCCACACTGCAGGCTCCCACTGTCAGCTGATCAACTCTGATCTCTTCATTTTTAATTAATAATTTTACCAGTTATCCTGCAGGGCTCAGCTAGAATTGGTCCAGATTTAGGTCAGAACTAAGGACCTGACAGACTTGTAATCAAGAAGATAAATAGCAAAACTCTCAAAAAAACCTGCTAAGGCACTGGTTTAGTGCTTAAGTGAATTTTTAATATGCTTACAGAAAGTAAAAACCCAAACCAGAATGTAGCAGTTCAGTCTGAGCAATGGAGAGCTGCAGTTGGAATCCAGCAGCACGGCAACTGGTAGCCAAGCTGAAGACACAAAAATCAAGCAAACATCACTTTTTAGATTATTTTTTGTCATTGCATATGTTGTTCAGTCTGCTTGGTCTGTCCTGATCAATCTACCCATGTGTGTAAGGGAAAGAAGCTGAACTGACTTGTGGAAGACATGTACCCATGCTAAGCTGCAGCTTGGTTTTTCTCTTGTTGCAGACTCCCAGGTTAGCTCCAAACAACTCTAGCAGTCATCCCCCTCATTCCCACATGCTGATCTTCCCTCCACAGAAGTCACTTGGATTTCTCCATGATGACTTTGCCAGCCTTCAGCACCTTGCTTATTCCTCCTCTCATGCAGCTTCTCTGCTGTCAGCAACAGCATGTCTTCTTGGGGGTTGTCCTGGGTAATGCTGGCCACTTTCCTACAGCCAGAAAACCTTCTCGCACATGGGACCAACATGTCTGGGCAGAAATCATGCAGAGCCAAATATCTGCTGGTAACAGGGCATCTGTTCTGGCTTGCTTTGGTTCTGGACTCTTGTCACAGCCTTCAGTCTGGAGAAGAGAAGGCTCTGGGGAGACCTTATAGCAGCCTTCCAGTATCTGGGCCTACAAGACAGTTGGAGAAGAACTTTTTACAAGGGCATGGAGTGATAGGTAATGGCTTCAAACTGGAAAAGGGTAGATTTAGATTAGATATTAGGAAGAAATTTTTCATTATGAGGGTGCTGAGGCACTGGAACAGGTTGCCCAGAGAAGCTGTGGATGCCCCATCCCTGGAAATGTTCAAGGCCAGGCTGAATGGGGCTTTGAGCAACCTGGTCTAGTGGGAGGTGCCCCTGCCCATGGCAGGGGGGTTGGAACTAGATGATTTTTGAGGTCCCTTCCAACCTAAACCAGTCTGATTCTATATGACCCTATGCATCTTCTATAGGCCAATCAGGAGCATTGGGGTAACCCAGCATCTCTCCAATCTATCCTGTGCCCAGTTCACTGCCCACAGTCGGCCTTTGTGTTGTGACATGTCAAGCTGCAGGGACCCCTGGACTGACACGCTTCTATTGTCAGCCATGGAGGGGTCTGTTTGTGCTGCCTGTGGCCCTTGGTGGCCCAGCCTGCTTTAGTTGGCGTTTGTTATACATTATTTATGGTTAGGCTGCTCTTTCCAGCCTCCCACTTGTGCTGGAGGCTCTGGAGCACCAGCCTCACCCCCCAGTCAGATGTGAGTCTTTCTCTTGTAGAGAAATGGGAGAAAGCCACTCAGGTTGTGTTCATCGCAGCACTAGTGTGTGGTCAGTGGGCTGCACCAGCAACCACAGATCTCCTGTCAGTGTGGAAGTGGTAGCTGGTGAAGCGGGGCCAGCTCCTGTGCCAGCAGTACCGGCACAGGGACAGTGGATGTCTGTGGGGCTGGCTCTGTGGCCTTCCCAGGCTTGACCGAGGTGTTTTGAAAGATGGTGCCAATGTTTTGCTGGGAGACCTGTGTTATTACCATGGTGCTGCCAGGCTTCATCTTCTGAATCTGCTAGGCGAGGAGCAGCAGGCTGTGCCCCTGGGCAGAGCTGCTCCTGCTGGCACAGGGACCTGTGCTGGTGCTACTTGCCTGTGGCAGAGCACTTTCTGCTCCTTCTTCGTCTGCTTGCCCAGCTCCAGTGTCCAGGTCTCAGGTAATTGGCACCTCCCAGACCTTGGTGTGTTATGCGCCCACCCACAAGGGAAGTTTCTTCAAGTGGAAGTGAATTTGGTTGCTTTAATCTCTGACTCTACCCAAATCTGCTTGGAGCTGCTTGGAGCCTTTGTTTGGGCTCTTTCTCTGTTTAACCTGTGCATCAAAACACTCTCTGTGTAGGCCTTCATGCTGTCCTCACCAAAGACAGGAACCTCTCAAAGGTGCTGTGCCAATATGGATTTTTGCTGCCCAAGTTAGAGGCGAAACAGGCCAGCATGAATTCAGCAGGCACCAGGAGCCGCTGCCTTTCAAAAAGATGAGCCGCTGTCAATCACAGTGGTTCCCGCATGTGAGGCCATGCAGCCCAGCTCCCACTGCGCCCTGAGCTCAGCAGAGGCCAGTGGATGCTTGGATGCCTCTCAGGGGGCTGCAGCTCCCAGGTCCCAGCACTAGCCAGCCCACCTCTGTGCCATTCATGGTCTGTCAACACCAGCTTCGCTTCCTGACACTATACAGCTCAAAACCTGCAGAGCGAAGAGAAGAAAGTTCCCTCTTTCTGTAGAGTGTACTTAATTTGCTTTTCCCCCCTCCTTCCTCGTTCACAGCCAGTGTCATTAGCTGCGCTGTTATTTCAGGGCTGACCAAGGGAGTTGCACAGTCCCCCCATCTCATCCACTGCCTTGGAGTAACGGAAGGTTGAGGCTCTCCCACTCTGCCCACCCACGAGCAGCTTCCTGGAAGCTCTCCACAAATTCAGGTCCCCCACTCCTCCAAAGGGCACATCCCTCATGAGACCAAGGATTTGACATGTTTTTAACCAGCCCCTTTGTGGGGATTAGCCAGCCTGGGTAATGTTTGGATTTCACCCTTTGCTGTCCACTGGCTGTGGCTTTACTTTTGGAGCTAATGTCACTGTTTTTCTTTCCTTTTTCCCCCCAAATGTTGTCCTGAGCACCTGCACTCTCTGTATAAAACAAATAAATGGCCTTGCCTGTTTGCAGGCAGATGGTACATCCATCTTCTACTGAAACTTTGATAGTGCCATGAAGAATCCCTCTGAGCTAATGGTGCTGGTACAGTCCTTTACATCCCTACTGGAGGACTTCTTTGGCCATTCTTCACACCATCCTTTTGTACGTGCTGGTTAAAACCAAAGGGCCTGTGCTTCATTTCTCACAGCCCGCAGCACTCCTCAAGCTTCCGTAATGCAGGCACCGAGTTCTCTCTTCTATTTGAGCTGAAAACTATTGAATGCCGTTGACTGCTTCACAAACAGCTGTTTTTGCCTATTAAAGGTTGGGGGTTTTTTTCAGTTTTTTAATGTGTTTACATCCATCACTCACAGCTATGGAGTGAAATACTGCTCCAGTCTTCTCCTGTCAACCCTCACTTTTCCAGAGAAGGCTGGGCTTTTCCATAAAACCCTTATCTTTGGTGCCTTTAGTCCTAATGCTATTAATTGTTCAGCATCCCTTGAAGCCAAGGATTTGGCCTCCTTCCTTTGGGTTTTCACTTCTGTCTGCTCAGCATTTCTTAGCTGGTATCACTGTTTTACACCTCCTGGGGCCTACTGACCTACTGGGCTGAAAAGGAGCAGAGAAGTCATCCCAGGGGGTTTAAAAGAAGCACCTAGACTGAACCTGCTCAACTCTGAAAGTTTTGGGCTCTTTTTCAGCTTGTTAGAGGAAGAGCTGGCACTTTTTCATTGAAAGGTGTGCTCTCATGCCTACTGCATCCTGCTGTAGCTGGGAGGGGACACTGCCACGTCAGAGCAGCTCTTCCATCCCCGGCACTTTGCTCCTGGCCCTGCATTTTCCAGCTTGGATTCATCTGCTCTGGCCCTCTCCTTGGTGGGTCTCTCACAGTAGTGGTATTCACTCTGAGGGAGCTGTTGCCTCCAACAATTTATTTGACCAATGTCATGATGTTACTTGTGGTGACACCCATCACGGGGTTTATTTTGCCTCTTCAGTCTCCACTGTTGTTCCAGGTTTCTGCTGCGGTTTCTCTCGATTCAGACTGTCAGGCTCTTGCCAATTTTGTCTTCCTCGTCATGGCTTCCCATTATCAATGCTGTGCTTGGAGTCTGAGTGCCCTTCACGCCACGGATCTGCAAGCTAAGTAAACTTAGCAAATCATTAGGGCAGATTTTGACCACTCTGTCTCCATCAAAGACTGGGATTAAATGAGGTCCCTTTGACAAACTGAGCTGATGGGCCAATTTGGATTGCACATGTGGTATTATGAGCCTCGTGGGGCTTATGATTAAAAGACATAAGAGAGTGCAATTATTTAGGGAGCTACCGGGAGATTGCTGTAACTCACTAGTCACTGCTTTATCAGAACAAAAGAAAAGCTCAATTCTGCAGGGTGGCAGCCTGCCCCTGGGAAGTGTCTGCGAGCCTCTAATTGCTTGAAGAGGTGAAAGTCACGTTTGTCTCCTGCAGGTTTTGATGTGTGTGATAACACTGCGGAGGGTGGGGACTGAGGACAGAATGTCACTCGGACCATTTCTATCCCCAAGGCACTTGCTCCAGGAGTAAAACCTTTCATACGAGTGGCTTCTTTATCGCTTTCTACAGTGGCTTGGGTTCCCGCCCCCCCCATAAACTACAGTTGCAGCAAGATAGAGCTCAGCTGGGTTTCGTTGCTGGACTCTAATCAAATCCTGACTTGCACAGGGAGCTCAGAGCAATCTAGGCTGACTCCCTGCATCAAATCCTCAAGCCTGGGGCTGGATCCTGACGCAGTAGGAAAAGCTGTTAGCTTAGGCTCTGCATCAAGCCCTGAAGATGAAGAATGTCTGACCGGACACAATTTTGCCTGTTTTTTTCTCTCAGGTTACTGAGTCAGAGCTGGATGGCGTATCTAATTGTAGTAGGGCTATTCTTCTCTCTTTTTTTTTTTTTTTTAAGGAACATTCGTGCTGCATTTTAATTACAACATTTAGAATACATCCAATAGCTTGAGCTCAAATTGATCTTGTTTTTCAGCCAGGAAGCTTGTTTTTCATCTATTATAATAATAAATGTGCTATTGTTAATAGTTTAGGTGCAATACAGCAGCACTTTGTGTTATGCATCAGCTCTGGAGGGCCAAAATTTTCTTATTGTCCATTATTGATATGACAGTTTGCAAATATTTAACAAACAAATTACCAGGTTTTCCTTGTTCCCCTCTTAGTTTGCAATCTCATTCTTTTTGACAGCTGAATTCAGGATTAATGATGATCTTGTTTAAGACTATTGTTTGCTAACAGGTTTGTTCTCTAAACCTACAAGTGCAGTAGGAGAACTAGCACTGGCACGTTGAATTAAATCTCATCCTTGAAGCAATTTTTTAGCTTTATTCCCTTCAATTTTCCTAAGTAAAAATTGGATTTGCCTGGTAAAGTGCTTAGACCTGTTACTAATTTCTTAGTTTATGTAGTCATTTTAAATATAGAAGCTTAACATGAAGGGCTGGCAAAAGGAGCTGATTTTTCTCTCCCAGTCCTGAGCTTGCTGGGTCTGTTCACGTTGTAAGTGCTTTAAGAGACAGGTCCTGTCTGAGCACAAGCATGGGAGCAAGGACACTACCTTGAGCCTCCATAGAAAAGAGACATCCAGAAAGACATGTTGGGTTTGGTCCTCAGTAAAGCACTGGAGGTGGCACTGGGAAACAGTCAGTCCAGGTTCTGGAACTGGTAAAACACCTCCATGCTCTGCAGCAGCTTCCTCTTCGCCTGTTCCAGGTCTGAGCACAGGGTAAAGGGTATGGAAAGGGCTGAAGCGCCAACGATTGCCTGGGAGGGGTGTTTCTGGTGTAGATGGCTGCAGGTGAAGCAAGGAGGGTGCTACACTGCATGGGAAAGCCTGATGCATCCCTCAGGGGGAGTCAGGGGCATCTTATGGGGGAAAACACAGCATTAGAACAGAGACTCAAAGAAAGCATGAAGCACCCCCTTGAAGCACGTGCTGGGCACTGGGCCATTTCTGCCCTGTGGTTTCTGACCGTGGGCTTTGCAAACACAATACCGGAATTCACTGGTGTGTGAGCCAGGCTTTGGAGATGAGAAGTGAATTTGTTCTCAAGTAAAATCACCTTTTGTTAGCAGAAAATCTGTGAGTTGGGTTCCCCAAGGGAATAGTGTTTGAAAATCACAAATGATTAAAAGATAACACATTTGGGGTTGTTTGGGTGTTTTTGTTTTGTTCTTTGGTTTTGTTTGGGTTTTTTTTGGTTTGGTTTGGGGGGGGGGTGTTGTTTTGTTTTTGTGGAGTTTTTTTTGTTTGTTTGCCTTTTGGGTTTGGGAATCTGGATGCTGCACATAAGCTTCTCCACAACTGACCTGACCACAATTTTTTTGTTTTAATGAAAGAAAATCTGAGGCTCTCATTAAAAGAAGAGCCCCCAGGAGTTCTGAAATACCAAACTTCACACCAGCAAAAATTACTAAAGTTGGCAACTCTGAGTGTAGCATATCACATTCTGATAAATTGGCAAAAATAAGCCAAATCAAACAAAACTTGATGGAACAGAATAAAAGCAGGCAAGCACCACAGCTTGGCTTGAAATAATGTGTTAATAGAAAGAGTGTTTCTTCATTACTTTTTATTTGATAAGCAGCAAAACCACAGACTCACACTGAACACAGTTAGTATGTGCCCTCTGCTAATTGCCCATCCCCGTTTGCAATGTAAGCACTCATTACTCACTTCCCTTGGAACCAGCAGTGGCCAGCATGGAGCAGCAGGGAGAGGGGCACAGCTGTGTATTTCAGCATGTCTGCACATGTGTTTTCAATCCTGGAATAATCCCCATTATATGGACATTTTAGCCTGGTATTTAAGTCTTCATCTCACTTCTTTTTAAGGCTTACTTAACACTTTTCCAGTTGATTGATGCAGCATCAATCACAGTAATATGCCAGCTATGATGTTCCCGTTAATAACTACCGAGGAGCTGGGTGGCTCAGGGCCCTGAGCTGAGTGCGGGCATTTTCTCTGCAAATGCCAGGGGAGATTTGCTGGCTGCAGCAACTTGCAGATGTGCAGGGACAGCAGCAAGCAACTGCCCATCATTCGGTCCCCAAGCATCTCCCAGCTTGGGAATATGGCTATCGATGTGGTTATGTTTGCAGCCCTCTTCTGCTGTTGGTGGTTAAAGCTTTGAGAAAAAACAGCCTTACATGCAAGTTTGTGAAGTGCAGCTACCAGCTAGACACACCGAGGGTAAACTGGCTCCAATTACCTGCTTTGCTTGCACCAACTGCCATCTATTACAAATCAAACCAGCCACAAGGAACCAAACTATTAAGCTGCTTTCTCATAATCATCAGTTATGAAGATACCATCACTCATGTTTGTAATCTATGAACTGTCCTGTGGTAACTGATAGATTTTTTTTAGTTCAATGAATTGTGATGGTGAGGCTGCAAACAGTGTTGGTGAGTGATTCCTCCAGGTCTGAGCTGGTGAACCCCCCTTTTTGTGATGTGAGGCCAGCACAGTGACCTCGCAGGTACAGATTTACATTCCCCCATCTTCCTGGCCACCCTGCCCTGTCTCTGGGAAAAGGCCAACCCAAATGTATCCTGCTTAGATGTTCTGCCAGGAGAAAGTCAGGAAAGTATTTGATGCTCTGACAGTCAATTTAAGGAGAAGCTTTCAGGCAAAGACGTTGTCACCCCAAAGACTTTCTTTGGCATGTTGAACACCCCAAAATTTTGCTGGGATCCATCAGTCTGGGTACTAATTTCCCCTCTCCTACTTTGCCATCTCTAATGTGTTTATTCTCAGTGTGGCAGCACAGTGAGAGAGGCTCTTATCTCCCTCCCAGGGCAAAGGCAGCAGGTATGGGGCAAACCCCATACTTCTTCAGGCGTCCCCCAATTCATCCTCCTTATACATCTCTGCCCTTTCCTGTTGCTGGGAAGGGCAGCAAAATGGGTCAGAAGAGGAAAAGCCCTCCAAAATTTCTCATCCCACCAGGGTCACTTGCTGCCCAGCTTGGCTGTGGCCTACAGACTGAGTCACCGTGGTCTTGTTAACAGAGCATCTGGGAGAGTCTTGCACTATTTTCTCCTCTAACTGCTTTCCAGACAGATGTCTCCCACCTGGTCAGTCTCCTCAGATGTGCACATGAGTCCATGCGTGTGATCGGATCACTGATAGATACTCTGCAGCCATCTGGATGTAGGGAAGAAACGACAAATCTCCCCCCACCAACCACACCTTCCATGAGAAATTGATGAATGAGATCTTTATTGGCTGCTGGGCTAATTAAATAGAAGTTGCATCAGCTTCTAGCTGACAGGCTCTAATTGCTCCTGAGCAGATTTTGAGAGGACCAGATGAATAGCAAAATAAAAGGAAAGACTGTGGATTGGCTCCAAGGATGTATCTGACTGTGTTGTGCTTCAGATGAGCTAGAAGTTTGTCTCACCTTTCCCTGGAGAATGGGGACAGGGCAGGGAGGTCCTGTGCTGCGAGAGCACCCAGGGAGGTTCTGTCAGAAAAGCCAAAATTAACGTAGATAACAAAAAGGAGAAAATAGTGTCCTGGTTTTAGACAAGAATTTCTGAAGTCTTGTCTTTGTTTCAGTCTCTTGCTTCGGCCTCGAGCAGCCGGTACCCATTGCTCTGTGCTCCTGTTTCCCATGTGTCACGCAGGACTAACAACGCCTGCTGCTGAGGACTGAACTGTCTCAGAAGCTCTGGCACCACAGGAATCCCCGAGCTTGGAGGATTTTTTCCTCTTGTTGCCTTGAATTCCAAAGACTGCAAAAGGGGTGTCAGGAGCCCAGCAGCCCCTGCAGCCAAGCCCAGCCCCATGCAGCCCTGCTGAGGGCTTAGGAGCAAGATGTTCCCCTCCAGCAACAAGGACTTTGGGACTTTGAGCCTGGCCTGTTGTGGCACATGGTCCTTTGAAGACAAGAAGTGCTGCGTGTGTGCGACACTGTGTGCTAGCTGTCAGCAAAGGGTGCAAAACCCTTTCAGCCTCTTGTTGCTGTTCCCCCAGGCAGGAGCAGGGCTGGGGTCCAATTTGCTTCTCTCCTCCAGGCTCCTGCCTAAAGCTCCAAGTGTGGAATGTGGGTGGTTCAACAGGAGAGTCACTAACAGTAGAAGTTGCTGTTTCCAAGTTTTGGATTGGTCCAGGACAGAGCTGGACCTGGTACACAGTAGATCCTGGCGTTGAAAAAATTAACTGAAATTAATGGCCAAGCCCCAGTGGATTCTGTGGGCTATATCTGGGCACATCCAGCCTAAGAGGCTTGTCCCATGTTTAATTTATGGGGTGATGAATGAGTTCTTAGCATACAATGCATTTAATTCCATTTTGGCCTGATTTATGATGTGATGTGAACTGCATGTGAAGTTTTTAATTCAGTAGGTGGTGACTCTGATTCAGTATATGGAGTGTGACGGAAGAGGTGATAAATTTGATTCCAAAGGTGATGCATCAATTTCAGTGTGAAGTGCATCAAATTTATCACGTGGCACATTGGTTTCAGTGTGTGACACCCCAGCAATGGCAGTGCCAGGCCAGTTCAGCGGGATACCTTCACTGCATCGCCAGTGGTCTCCATGTCCACCACATGCCCAGAGGAAAATGGCCCTTGCTGTTGGTCTTTTATTTGACCTTGCAGGACTTGAAGGAAAACAGTAAAATGGCCCATCAGGTGCTGGTCAAAATATTTGTCTTCAATTTAATACATGCCCCAGGTAAGGGCTTCTGATATCCAACCTAATTTCACGTCTCAGGAAGATGCTGCTGTTCCTGGGAACCTCAGCACCAACCAGCAAATTGCCCTCATTTTGGGTTCATTTCATGATTCAGTATCTTTGCTTTTAACTGAATGTCTGGCAGATCCACATAGCTGAATGAGGATGTGGAGTTTGAGTCCTCTGGAGAAGAGAGAGACTTTAACATTGGGTGCTCTCACATCTGTAACCTTTGAAGAATATTTTTAAAAAAACACCCAGAAAAGACACCTCCTCTTCTCCCTCACTCCACGCTGGGGATGCTTTTAGGAGAGGACTTCCCAGCTGAAACTAAACCCACGTCTTGATTAGGGTGTCCTTCTAGCATTGAAGCAGCAGCTGTTTGGGCTGATGGGACTTGGTGCACGCAAGCAGGACAGCCCGGGGCGTGCTGGCCACCAAGGGGGCTCCCAGTGCCTGCAATACCCAACCTCTTCACCATTCTCATGCCCCATTAACACCAGTGCTGCTGAATCCAGCCCTGGCACGGCGGAGCGTGGTGAGTCGCTAACGCAGCCAAAAAAGACATGAGAAGGCTGATGAAGGGATTTGGCGACAAGCTGAGCGGGAAGTAATTACTTTTCTCCTTCTCTCCTCCTCTCACTGCCACAGCCTCTGCGGCGGCGAGGATAAATGCAGTATATTAGCAGCAGTGAGTGGCAGATTCACTGAGCTGCAATTTATAACACTGTCCTCCCCAAAGCCTCATTGGAGGGCATTATGAAGTTAGCTTTGTAAGAGGGGATAAAATCATGAGAGGGTCACTCTGGAAAAGCATTTGGAAACCCTCAGAAAAGGAGCTATTTTCTTCTCTCCAAGCCAGGTATATCTCATTGAGCCGACCTCAGTGGATCTCCGAGGGAAGGTTAGTGCTCATACACCAGATATTAAGTTTAATCCAGTGAGAAGGAGCAGATGTTGATGTGCCAGTCCTGTCTGCCACCACGTCTAATGCATAAGGATGGATGAAAAATCTTCCATCAAAATGTTTTGATTTTTCTTGAAGAAAAAAAATAAAAAACTTCAACTGGAAGAAAAAACAAACCCCCAAGGCAGAAAACTTATGGCTGAGAAAACTTTGTCTTCAGACTGTTGATAAAGGGTTGCAGCTGTCAGAGGGGATAAAGAGGAGGATGTTTTTCATCAGCTATGTTAATCTGATCTATTCCTGCATGCAGGCTTGTGCGGGCAGATAAAACAGATCCCGATACACTGATGAGCCAAACCCTATAGCAGTTTCCAACAAGGGACTCTGAGCTGTCTGGATGGAGAGGCAGGGGAGGGCTCTCACTTATAATATACCTCCTGGTGAAGGGTGTCAAGCATTGGGGCCAGGCAGTAGGCTAATGTGCCTCTGGTCAGCCTGGAGAGAGCTGTTTGCAGGCTGGATCCGTGCTCTGGGATCCCAAATCCTCTAGAGCAGACAGGTCACGCTGCTCCTGCCGCTGACAGCCCTGTTCCCACAGGGAGAGGAAGCTTTAACCCAGTCCTCCACTCTCCAAAAGGGTTAAAAAAACCACCTAGGCATACTTCAAATGGTTTAAAAAGTACCAGGGAGGGGAAATGCTAAAAGCCACCCTTTCAATAGCAAAAATGCTCATGAATCTGAACTTCCGTTTTAGCACCACCTTGCGAACAAATTTGTTCGTGACCAGGGTAAGAACCGGTCTGCCATCCCCCAAGCACCCCACTGAGGAGGTATGTGCCTCACTGCACCGGGGTCAGGGGGACCAGACGGACTCAGGGATGCTCCCACCACTGCCCCTCGCAGTGAATGTCAACAGCTGGGCCTGCTGGGAGCTGGGACCGGGAGGTGGACAGTAAGGAGCATCCCACCCAAACAGTGTGGCCTCTGCTTCCGCATCCCGGCTGCAGGGCAGCTCACCAAGCCCCTGGCACAGACCCTCCTACAGCACCATGTAGCCATCCTGCGGAGCTTCCCAGCTGCCAGGACATCTCTCAGGTGTGGAGAGAAGCACATAATTTATTTCTTCATTTATTTGTTTTGCATGGGAGACAAGGCTGCTGGTTTATAATGTTGAACAACCATTTTAGCTGAGTGCAGTAAGTCCCATAAATCAATCGCCCTCTCCAGAGCATTAACCAGCCACCAGGAACCAGTAGTTTTATGATACCTTCTCGTGTTATTCTGGGGGAACTCTGGAGGGAGAGTCTCAGCCGGTGTAACTTGGCCTCACTCTCCAAATCCAAGTGATTTACCTGATGCTGCTGTGAGCTACTACAAGTACTCTCATGCAAATGGTTTAAAATCTTGTTTGGCCTAATTTTTGCTGAAGGAGAGTTCATGTATTGCTTCATGGTGTTTTAAAATGTATTTGACAGAGCATTAGCAGAAAGGAGGTCCCTTTCCAGTAGTACGTACTCCAAAGGCTTCTGGCTCCACTTAGCCAGGCCTCCTAGGGATTCAATTTCCTCCTGCTTGCATTGCCGAGGCTCTCAGTAGACATCATGATTTTCCTTCAAACCCTTTGTCTGTCATCAGCTTAAGAATGGTGAGGTTGCCTGTGCTGCAGCCTGTTGGGAAGGCTGCTACCTTCTCCTTGGTTCACGCTTCTCCGCTATCTTCATCCGTCCATCCATCCATCCATCCATCAATCCATCCATCCAGCACCTTTTATTTAGAGGGCAAGATCCTGGGGCAGGAACTGTCTTTCTTTTCTCTGTTTTATCCCGTTCCTTGAGTGGCATGTTTTTATCGACTTGCAAATACACACAAAGCACATTTCTGTCCACGATCAAAAGGATGTGGTTGAGCTCATGTTTTTCTAGGCTGCTTAAGGGTTAGCCCTTATTTTTATTTTTAACTGCAGTTTTTAATTTCTACTGGCTAAAATAAGCCTTTTGTGCCTTGTGAGCCACACTGGGCAGCCACATGGCCTCTCAACGGGGTAGACATCACTGATGGGGATTCCTGTACCTTCCTGCCCTGCAGGACTCTTCACACCTCTCATGACCAGGTGGTCACTCTGTGCTGTTGGATTTCCTGGAGATGTTTGAGACCCAGGTGATTTGCACCATTTTTGTCTCACTCAATTTGCCCACACTGCTCTGCTATTAATTTTTTTACATAGAGAAGAGGAAAGGGAGATCTGAGGCCTCTGGGTGAAATTAATCCTCTGCAAACAGAGTGGAATGCACACTCAGCTGGTCATGGGCCTGTCCTGGCTTTTGGTATATTTTCTGTGCAGATAGAGCTGAACTTAGTTTCATCTGTAAAATTTCCCATTCACATCAGAGGATGTTTCAGTTAACCGATAATCCACCATGACGAGTTTTCTATGAACTATAGGACCCAGGAGGCTTGAAGAGAGTATCTGAGTATGTCTCTCCCTTTGGCACGGGGCATTTGGGAACAGCTAGGGTCCAGGCTGATACCAGTACCTCTGCTTTAAAAGGATTTAAGTTATAATATTTGGGCAGTTCCTTGTTTGTTTTGAACCAGCTTTCCCTGGTTTCTACCACCAGCATCTGGCTTGGCATGATTTTAACATACAGCTTCAGGTTGCAAACAGAATTGAAATTTTCAGACGTACGGTCCTAGCTTCGTAAGTGGTAATTGCATCAACTTAGGATCAATGGAGCAGAATAATATCTGCCGACTAATAATGGCTTAATAAAATTAATAGCATTGGCCCGGCCATGAATTACTTTAAAATAGGGATTGTAGGATAGTAATGTAAACAATCATTGATTTTTCTTGGGAAAGTAGAGTACTGTAAATTAGATATGACTCTCTTCAGTGTGTAGTTGATACCAGACAATGCAGAAAATGTATCAGATTACCTCAAAAGTGGGCGTAGAGGGAAAAAGCGAACAGGGTCCCTGTGGCATTGGGGAGGCGATTAGATAAATGAAATGAGCCTGGACCAGACAATGAAAGCTCAGAGCCGCATGGCACTCAATATTGCTGCCATCCAACCTGACCCAATTAATAACATATTAGCTCAGAACAGGTCTGTTCAACAGTTCAGGTCCGTTAATTGAAATAATGTGATTAATGGCATTGAAGGAGTTGAGGAATACTTAGAAAAATGACAGGAGTCTGCAGCTCCATGCCATGGCTGGTGTATCCCTCGGGGACGAGGGAGGTGGAGGGCCAGCTTTCATGTTTTGGCACCCTCTGGCTGGGCTTCGGTGCTACTTTTGTCGCCCTTGAGATCCCACCAGCATCCTGGTGCTGAGCTCGGTGTCAATGCTGGAGTCAGAGAGGTGGCAGCTGGAAGGACCAAATCCATCCTCAGCCGTTCCCATGGGCACAGGGAAACTGTGTGCACTTGGTGGCACTGACACCTGTGGGGTTTCCACACCCATGTCTGGGCTGCATCTGGCTGCTGGGGTGAAGGCAGCTGGGGCTGGGCCAGGTGTGGAGCCACCGCTCTCATGGGTGCCGGCACCCATGGATGCTACGTGGGGAGACATCAGGACCCTGGCGGGAGTGTGACTCAGTTCCCATCAGCTCACACTCACCCAGTGTCTGCATTTCTCCTTCCCAAGACCAATTTTCCTGTCGATTCCAATTAACTCAAGTGCTGACATCTCAAGGACAGCTCTGGAGGTGGCTTCACAGAAGAGCAGCAATTTGGAAATGTGTTGTGGGGCTGCGATGGCACCTCAGAGCCCAGCCTTAATTACAGCGAATGGCCAGAAAGAGCTGTACAATGATTTGAGCTGTTGGCGTTTGCAGAACTATTTGGCTGCACGATTACCTTCAGTCCTGCTCCTGTCCTGCCATCTTTCCCTTACATCCGTGCCTCTGCCTGAACGCGAGGCTCAGCACAGGAGTGGGCGCATGGTGCACACCCTGGCCATTTACCTGACAAAAACACTTCTTCCTTTTCTTCTCCCTGTAAATATGCACCCTGCTGCTGGTGCATGAACGTGCTGGGGAGGGAGGCATTGAGCATCGCTTCCAGGGAGCCAGGGTGAGTGAGCAGCTCATCCCAAACCACCCCCCGCCCCCAGCTGTGGGGAATGAAGCATCATTGCTTCAAGATCTGCTCTGCCCTGGTCCTTTCTGGCATTTCCATTGTCCCCGTGAAAGCTGGGGGTGAGCTCATCCCCCTGTGCCTCGGGGTCAGCCCCGCTCCCACACCTCCCTCCCGGCACAGAGCCTGCCCATGACACCCTGGGAATTCACACACGGTTTGAAATGCCCAAACCCACGGTGTGGCTAATGGGGATGGTCCAGGTGCCTTCACTCCTGGCAGAGACTGCATGATCTGCAGCGGCTCTTTGCAGGTTATCGGAGGCAAAGGGACAGAGCTACAAAAGCAGCGGCAACAGCAGAGAGAAGTGGGTTCAGAAGGACAAGTCAAAGCACAGCTTTTAAAATGGGGAATAATAAATGAACAGAAGGACCCACAGCGCTGCAATGAAACATCCCATAAATCCTTTGTTTTCATTTCGGATGATAAAGGAAAATCATTAGGGCTCAATTAGTCATGAAAGACGGGGTCCTTCTGCATCGCACTGGCTTGAGAAAGCGACTCCTGTTCAAGAGCACATCTTCCCCATCCAGTGTGGGATTGTTAAATACCAAACCCTTTATTTGTGCTGTTTGCATTGCTTACTGTGCCCTTGCGCAGGATGAAAACCCTGCGGCGATAATTGATGTACGTGGTTTTAAAGGCACTCAGCTCTCTGCCTCGCAGAGCTTAAAACAAGCAGAGAACTGAAGGAGAGGCTCTGAGCAGCGGAGGCTGCCGGTGCCGTGCCAGCAGCCCAGCGGGATAAAAAAGAAAAGAAAAAGGGGAAGGAGTGACAGATGAGTTTACGTGACCCTGACATGGGGAGATAAGGGTCTTGGGTGCATTGCCTTTCCCTTGGAGATGGAGAGGAGGGGACGGGGTGGGTGACAGCCACCACCCCTCCCAGCGTGTCACTGGGATGAACTGGTGTCCCCTCTCTGCTGCGCTGGGGGAAAACTTTGCTGCAGAAGGCCGTGCAGATGTACATGAGGCCTTTAAATATTTAAAAAGCAGTAACTGATGTTGAGGTGATGGGCGAGAGAGACTCCAAACCAGGAAGGTTCCCAAAGCCATTTACACACTGGCCCTGCTGCAAGCCCTTGCTACACAACTGGTGGGACCTTTGATGGTGCCAGCACGGGGCTGTGGTTCGGGCTGAGCAGAGAGAGGACATGCCAAGAAGAAAAAAAGTAACTGTTCCATTAAAAAAAACCCAAAACAGAACAACCTCCCCCAACCCTTCTCTCTCCCCAGACGTGGCCACGCTGCACGCAAGCTGCGATTTGTTTTTGTCACCATGGGAAATGTAAAGCACAGCAGCTGTGCGTTACTTACTGCTTTTATTCCCCATCTCTCTCCCCATATTTCTTTGCCGAGACTGCAAATAAAAGAGCAGATTAATGGCTGTGCTGCTGTCACTGTGCTCAAAGGCAGGGAGGGCAGAGGCCGCCGGGAGCAGCCGAGGTGTCTCGAGCCCCAGCATGGTCCCACATGGTCCCGCTGCTGGTGCAGGGCATGGAGGAGGGATGAGCACCCGGGTCTTTGCGTCTTTCGGCATGTGAGAGCCCGCGTGATGGGGCAGAGCGAGCTTCTCCGAGCAGTCATCTTGGGGCAGGTCTCACAGCAGGGATGGACTCTGGCACAGGGTATCAACAGGAGCAGGTCGGGCATAGGGTAAGGTCAGGTACCGGCTCATCTGCCCACTGGGAAGGAAGATGCTCGGGCTGCCGCAGGCATCTCGACAGCTTTGGGAGGAAAAGCTTGTCTGAGCCTGCCCAGACTAGAGCAGAAGGGACCTGCCGTGGCTCTGGGACTCGGGGATTTGGTTTCTTCCTCTTCATGCAATTTTTCCTTTCCTGCAAGCAGGGACTGCAGCAGGCTAAACAAATAAGGGGCTGTAATGTAATTTTAGACATATGCTCGTTAGAAAATGAATCCACATTTAAAGCGCAAGCTGCAATATTTTGGTTTATTATTTAATTACAGAGTTTGTAAATGTAAATGGATTTAGACCCTTAATTTTAGGAGGCTTGAATTACCTTCCATTCCTTGTTTAATATTCAGGTGAAAAAGCTCCCACGTCTGGCTGCAGCCTGTTTGGGGTGCGCAACGCAGCCAGGCGAGCCGAGCATTTTCACCGCTTTGTCTTCTCATTTGTAGAAGTCGGGCCAAACTGTGTTTTACTCTAAAGCGCTTAAAATTAATTAAGTGGCAGAACATAAAGGAGCTGGTTTGAGTCCTCCTTCCCCCAGCAGCACTTTGCAAACCACGATAGCCTCCCTGGTGAAAACCAGGAGAAAACTGGTTGCCAGCTTTTCTTTTGCACCTGAAAATTTAAATCCTGTCTTTCTGGGAACATTACCCTGTTAGAAATTGTTTGCCTAATATTAACCATGTTGGGTAAACCCCTGATGGTACAAGGCCTCCCCGGCTTGAAATTTGAGCTCTGTTTATGTGAGGTGCTGGGAGCACGTCTCTCATTTTAAGCAACTTTTGTCAAAAGGCTTGAGCACGTGAGCAGAGCTGAGCTGATGCTGCAGTACCCCCTTGAACCCCTGTTCAAGGTGACTGAGGCCCCGAAACACTGAAAGCCGAGCAGAAACTGCTTTTGAGCACTCACATCTGAGCCCCCTGCCCACCTGGGGGTTTGAGCTTCATGTTTTCCCACAGGGGTGGATGCTGCACTTCCAAAATAGCTGCTTCTTTGGGAGGTTTTCCATTACTTTTCTTCTAGTCAAGGTTTTTTCAGGGGAGCTGCCCCGCTGTTTCATTGTGAGGGGCCCCTCCCCAGCTGAAGCTCCCGGTGCGCCCCGGGGGACGGTGCCAGCTCTCGCGCCGGGACCCCAGGGAGGCTGGGTAGGGAAGCTCCTGGGGTTTGCAGGGTAACCCCCACGAGCAGGAGGGCAGCACCCACACTGCCCCAGCGAGCCCAGGGCTCCCACGCCGTGTGCCTCCTGGACACGCCACCAACCAACGGGGCTGTTAATTAGAGGAATCAATTTGCTGCCCTGGCAAGGCGCCAGCAGCAGCGCGCTGCTCAGAAGTAAAGTGTTTATTTAGGGAAAAGCCATTGCTGGGCGTTTGCATCCCCTTTCCCGGTTGAGTTGTTCAAGTCAGGTATTGCCGGGCACCAGGAGGCACAGCAGTGGTGTGGGGGTTTAGGAAACGGTCCTGGGGGTCCTTCCCTCCTGCTCCCCTGGTGACCTCCCCATAAGCTCTGCGACAGGGCCGAGGCTGGTTAGAGGGTGCCCCACTTGTCCCCCAAGAGAGGGATGGAGCCGTTTTCACCACTCAGATGAAGCCCCAGACAGAGGGGCCCCTGCCAAATCCAAGCCCAAGGCTGTGGGCTGTCCCGGCCGGTGCAGCCATCCCCAATGAGCCTTGTGTGCGCCTGGGGCCAAAGGGAAAGCTGCAGCTTTTCTCACTGCAACCTGAGAAAAAAACTTCTTTTGTTTCCATTATCTATTTTGAACTGTGTTTAACTCAGGCTGCTCATCCCCTGCAATTCCCATCTCCTCACGCTTCCTCCCAGCATCAGCGATGTCTGCAGGCAGCTGGCCAAAGCTGGGAGGGACTCCGCAGAGATGCTACACACGTATGCATTTAAAACTTTTATTTAACCTTGCAGAGAGACCCCAGCCAAAATCAGGGAGGGGGTTTGCAATTGCTTTGATACCTTATCAGGCATGTACACGCTCCCACCCAGCTTTTGAGCAGCAAGTTATGGATAACGTAACTGATAGCAGGGAGGCGAGGGTCAGCTCTCGCAAACAAAACTCCTGCTCATTCAATACTGAGTAAAGACTGTATAATCATTTCTCTGTGACGATAGTCTGTGGAGAGTCGTGCTAAGATTGGTAACGTATTCTTTGGATGCACATGAAGGAATAACTCTTCTCCCTCCTGAATATCATGTTTTAACAACAGGCTGCTTTTTTTTTTCTTTAATGTTGTATAATTTTAAACCACTGCATTCAAGCAGATGTAAATTTGGCATCCGGGTGGATGATGCAACATAAAGTAATGATCATCTAATTCCTATCCATCTGGATTCGCCATATAAATAATTAGAGCAAAACACCTTTAGAAAGGAGGCTGAGGGGGGCTGAGCCCGTCAGCGACAACGTGCGATAAACAGCAAAAGAAGACGTCAGAGTTTGCTCGACGTGTCCGTCTTAATCCCTCGCTGCAATTCAAGAACGCTAAAAATAAACCCCCTTCGAGTTTTGGCTGTTTACACAGCTGTAGCATAAATATTTAGATTTACAAGAGAAATGCTTGCTCAGCCAAAATCCTTCCCAGATCTCTGGAGTCAGCAGCGGGGCGTTCAGAGAGGCCCAACATTTCCTTGGAAAAATGAAAATCGATAATAATTAAAGCAGGGAGCAATGTTTCTGCAGCAAAGCTCGGCACTTATGTAAAACTAACTCAGCTCATGTTCTTCAGGGGGTGCGAGAAAAACTCCCCGTGAGGGCTGGTAAACACCATTACAAGCTGCTGGCTGTCGGGTGCTCCATGGGGGACATGTCTGGCATTGCCCCGGCCAGGAACCACCATATTTCCATATGTTGTGTTTTTCTCCTTGCATTTTGCTACCATAAAGTTGGCTGTGGACCCCAGATCATATTTTTGGCCACCTCTTGCCAGGGGAAAGGAAGGCTTTAACTGCCCTGGAGTATTACAGAGACAGGTATGGCATCCCCCACCCCAGGGAGGGGATGGAGAATGAAGCTGGCTCCTTCCTGGAACGAATGCAGCCTCCTTTCTAGATAAAAATTTTTAAGTGGATTTTCCATCTGGTAAACCGTCGCTTTAGGAAAACCATAAGGTATAGCAGTTATTAAAAAGAGGATTTTTACTAATGCACCTACTGTGTCTTCATTATGTCAGGGCACCTCTATGAAGAGATTTGCAGAAGAATCCATCCATTCAATTCCACGCATAATTCCTCAATAGCCCATTTGCTTCAAAGATTTTTATCGACTTTTACTACTACATGAATCCTCAGATATTTATTTTTTGGGCCCTAGGGGACCCATTGAAAAAGAAATTCATTTTCTGAAGTTTTATGACAAAGGTTTTGTTCTGGATAAAAGCTTCCTGTTATTTCCAAACTTCTGTTCTTCACAAAGACAACTTTGGCAGGTCTTCTCCTGCGGCTGTCACGGGGCGTGAGGCATGGGTAAAATTTTAGCTCCTAGAAATAAATAAGAATATATTTCTATTGGAAAAGGCTCCTTCCATACCACCATCACTTTCAGTAGTGTGGACATCCCTCCGCAGGTATCCAAATGCACACAAACGCCTGGGAGTGGAAACTGCATGTTCCCATGTTGTTCCCATCACCGTCATCTGCCTCCATGCCTGACCCATCTCCACGCAGGCCAGCCCCACCATGGATGGCCATAAATGCCCTTATAGATCCCCTTTGTGTGCCCCGAACCCTGCCTGTGCGATGCTGCTGAGGAAACAGCAGCAGGTCAACCGGTTGGTGGAAACTCCTTGAAATCGCTCCTGATGGGGCCGTGATGGAGGCCAGCTCTCTCCTGCTGAAAGGTTTTGCTGTGCGTGAATATCCCGTATCCTGAGCAATACCTCCCATGCTGATTTGGGCTCTGCTGGAGGGGCTCATCGGATTTTCTGCCACATGTTGTGCTTTGATCTGGTGGGTTCATTTCGCGGGTCTGCTGCCGCCGGTGCGGGCGGTGGAGAGCAGCTGGCGAGCCAGGCCGGTTCCTCCCGTGCAGCCCCTTCCCGGCCCCCAGCACCCAGGTGTTTTTCCGTGCCTAGAGCCAGAGAGGGATAGTGCCCCAGGGGCTTCCAGCCAGCCTGGAGGGTACCTGGATGTTAACCCAAGCTGGCAGGATCCCACCTGGCCAGAGGCCATGGAGATGGCAAAAATTAATGAGAAACAGGAAAAACTAGTAATAATAAAAGCCTTTCTCCCCGTTTTCATGAGCCTCATGCAATATTTAAGCTGTGCAAGGGCAAGGCAAACTCACAACACTCGGAATATTTTATATATCAACTGTGCTTTTTTTGGGGAAGGAGCCAAGTCTCTTCTCATTTGGCTTTCCTGAGGCTTGGGAGTTTCCAAAAGCAAATCAGATGCCTTGAAAAATAGACTAACATGAGTGTGGGGACGTCACACACATCCACAAACAAAACAGGCATTTGAGACAGCTCAGCAATACAGATGCTGCTGGTTTGTGTATCTCCAGGATGACGGTGACCCATGTCAGCTGGAGGAATAGATCTGACTTGTCGCTTAATAAAAGTATGAATGGTCTGGGTGCAATCCTGCTCCTACTGAGGTCTGTCAAGATGAGATTTCACTGCCTTGGTCTCCAACAAGGTACTGAGTGAAGTGGGGTGATGGAGGTGAGACCAACAGAGAGGGTGGGAGAGGAAGATTTGAGGGGAGCAACATGGCTACATCCATCGGCAGCCGTGAGACAGGCACAAGAGGGAAAGCCAGGCAGTTACACTGCAACAACGCTGACACAGCTGAAGGAAATATTTACCTGGACTCATTTGCCACAAGGTACCATTGGAATTAAAAGTCCATGAAAGGATGAGGTTCTACGTGGACAATGAGCGCAGCCCACACTGTGTTTAATTGAGGGAGATAAACCACCATGCTTCGGGGAGCGAGCCAGCCACGTTGGAGGGAGAGGAGGATGCTGCGGGCAGACAGGCACTTTCTGGTTTTCCCCATGGGGAAACACGCTGGCAAAAAACATGGCTGGGTTTGCTGTTTGCCTGCCCATGTGGTGCATTGGCAGTGGACCAAGGATCACTGCTAGTAATTGTCTCCATGTGGCGTTTCTACAGCAAACCAAGCTTCTTCCTCCATCTCTCTCATCCCGCTGCCGTGGCTGGATCTGTCGGGACAATGTCCCTGCCCCTTTGCTTGACCTGCCCCATGCATGCTGGCAGGGCTCCACGAGCGGCGATGGGACAATAGTGAGTCTCGTGGGCGACGGGGCAGCCTACACCAGGTGGCCCAGCTCACCATCACTGCGAGCACCTGAGGGACATCTCCAGATCTTCACAGCCCTACAGTTTTGCCTGGGAAACTGCAACTGGCAGCAAAAGGCGGCAATTAGCCCTAATCATCCTGAATTATCACGTGTCCTCTTCCGTCCCTGCTTTTCTGCCACTCCTTCCCCCAGAACTTTGCTCTCTTATTAATCACAACAAAAACTTTCTGTCACCACTGATTGCATCGTCCAATATCAGCTGCCTGGAAGGATAAAAATAAAAGCTGGAAAGCGTGTGCCTTTGATACAAACAAATGGGTGCCAGAGAAGGTAATCTAATTATGCAGTGATTGAATTAAGTGCAAGAAACTGCATTATGCCCACAAAATATCTGCCCTGATGATTGATTTGAGGCATGGTCCCTGTTTGGCCAAGGATAGGGTTTGGCTGGGAAGGCTGGGGAGCAGCTCCCACCTGGTGTCATTTGGATCACTGTGGATACCTGGCCTCATCTCTACTTTTCTTGGTGAATTTGGCTGCTGGCAGAGACAGCCCAGCATTAAAACGCTCTCATTGTCCACTACAAATTTTCCGTGCAAGAAGAAAAGGACTTTAGAGCAGATGAGCCTCCTGTCTGGGCTGTGTCCTTCCACTACCATACCTCCTGCGGGATTAAATGGGGCAAAGTGGAGCAGTTAAGGGACAAAAAGGAAAAGTTCATTGTGGATATGTGTTACTTGAAAGTAAAGGCATGAGGAGTTTATATGGGGGGGAAGGAAATATGGATTTACAGCTGAAAAAGGGTTTCAGGCAGGGTCCCAGAGCCAAGCACCCTGACGAATGCTCTGCAGCCCGAGCGCACCTCTAATTAGGATGAATTTCCCTGCTGCTGGAGTTAATGCATTATATATTGAAACCATTTGTGTTCATTTGTAGCAAATAATTACTTTAAAATGTTATCATTCATTTGGGTTATTTGACTTCTCTATTAATTGTATAAATAATTGTTTAAAAGATTGTGTTTAGGTCAGTGAAAATCATCAATATTGTTCCGTTATTGGTTGATAAATGTGGCAGAGGTGGTGGCTGACCTGTTGACATCACTGCAGACCCAGCCTGAGCTCTCCATCCCAAGTGGCTTCCCACCACCCCTCGGTGATGCAGGACACATGGCACATTGATGCTGAAAATCACCTTCTGCCTCAAACTTCATGTCTCTCTCTTAATTGTTAGGAAACACTCTGATTTTGATGTAGAGCTGCACCCATGTCCTTTCTTTCTTCCCCTTGCCGTAAATTTTCTGTCCCGTGACACCTAAAAGAAAAAGCAATCTTCTTAATCACACCACTTGATAAAACAAACAGAGGTACAAGGTAAAAGGCAGCCGGGCAATAAGCTCCTCCATTGTCTGCCCTTCAATCTGGCTTGATAAATGGAGGTTTCATTGAGAGATTTTTCATGCATTAGCATTAAAAGGGGAGCAAGGCTATTTCCTTGCGCGGCGAGACAAAAGAGTTGTGCTTTTGGATTCGGCAACATTAGTCTTTAATTCAAGGGGGAAATTAAATAAATGAATCTGAAAGCGGGAAGGAGGGAAAAGCCTTCGGTACAGTATTTTTAAAAATTATTTCTGGGGTTCTCCACATCTTCCTGATGTCTCAGCCAAGTTCTTAAAGCATTAGGGAAACACATGGACCCCATAAGCATCCCACCCGCTGTCCCCGGCCAGGCGCAGGAGTAGCAGCTCCCTCTTGCTGATGCTCCAATGCAGCAGGCTGCCAAAATTTTTTTAAAAGTAACCCATCAATTAGCTGATTCTCTCAGAAGAATTTATTCCGGCTAAATCCAAAGGGAGAACTTAAAAGCTCTCTATGTTTAATTTGATCAAGGCTTTAATAACATCTGGCTGGATTAGTATGCGGGTGCTGCTGCGCTCCCAGGAGCGGGGCTGGAAACGGCCTCCCGGCGTGCCATGTTCACTCTGCTTGAGTGATTTCCCCACTGAGTTTGAGCTGTTTGCCAGTGAAAAGGACACTGCAGGGTTTTGGTGGCACAGGGCTGCTCCTGCAGGCACCCACCCTCTGGGAGCTGGTGGTCCCGCCAACAGCGATCCCCCCACCATCCATTCACGGAGGAGCGGACAAGCTGACACCAGCAGAGCCACCATCGTGAACTGGGGGAGAAGGTGCTCTGCGAGGTGGCTGGGGGGACCAGGGGGGTCAGGAAGGTGATGGGGCAGGGTGCCATCCCAGCAGGTTGCCTTTCTGCCGTGGGGCTTCTCCTGGGAAGGTGTCACAGCAGCTGGCACCAGAGAGGGATTTCATCTCCCCTTAAATCACAGGAAGATGATTTAAGGGACTGAAAGCTTCAAGCCAGGACTTTTAACCGAAAAGATGCATTGATTTTCTGTAGCTGATGGAATAAAAGAATTACCGTGGTGCAAAAAGAAAAAAAAGAAAAAAGAAAACTTTGTTGAAAAAGCCACCTTGGCACGTGCTGTGCATTGGTGGGGCTGGTGCTCCCAGGCACTGCAGACCATCCTCCCGCAGCCCCAACCCACACCACCACGCGGGCATGTTTTTGGGTGCCCTGTGGTGGGAGCAGGCACAGCCCAACACCCAGATGGGTGCAGGGCAATGCTGGGGGAGAAGCCGCGCTCCCCCCGTGACACTGGGATACCCTTGGGCAGATGGGGTGAATTTGGGCATCACACCCCGCTGCAGCCCAGCAAGGAGGGAGGAATTACCTCTGCTTGCCAGGAGGGATGGGATTTCGTTGCTGGTTTTTCTACAATGCCAATTTTAATCCCCCACCCCACCCACCCCCCACCAGGGTTATTATCTCCGTTTTGCAGACAAGAGATGGGAGAGGACCACATGGGACCAGCACCGGGGCTCCCTCCCTCTGGGTCTCTCCTTTTAGGGGTGCAGAATCTCAGCCCCACTCTGGCATTTGGGGACCAAGCTGCATCCCCCGCAAAAGGGATTTAAACACCAGTGGGATGAGGACTGGGAAGCAGCAAGTGGGGGTTTCTCTTGCCCTCAGGGCATTTCCAGCCACTGGCAGTGAGGTGCTGGGAGGCTTTGCTCTCCCTGCGATCGAAGCTGCTCTGCTGGGTATGAATAATTGAGCTCCCCCTCGCCCGTGCCCTAATCGCCCGGCCACAGAGTCAATTGCTCACTTTCTCACTCATTTTTCCTGATGAATATTTCATACCTCCCTGGGGCGGCAGCGCAGCCGGGCAGCCTGCATGGTGAAGGCTTGCCGGCATTTAGGGGAGCACGCACCACCGATGGGGACAGGATGGGAAAGGGCAGCACGTTAGACAGAAAATGCCTTGAAACCTGTCACCAAGTTGTCCCCGGTGCTCACAGCCGGTCTGGTTTGGTGGCTGCATCTCTCAGAGAAGGGGCAAAAGGCAGGAGGGCTGCACTCATGGGGAAAAGCAAATGGGGGTCGCTTTCAGGGTCGGCGGTCATCCTGACCTTTCTCAATGCAGGATTCGGGCGATCCCTGG